>JAIGNY010001826.1:275000-628699 GCA_020152595.1 Chiridota heheva | reverse complement strand
CGCCTGTCTGCCTGTGCAACGGGGAAATCACCTTTCTCATTTATCTCGTGGTGGCAATGTGAGTAACGGTTTGCCGGGCAAAACCTACCGCCACCCATGTGATCGAAAATGATCTCCCAAGAGTGAAAAGCGTCTTAAGTGGCGGCGTAAGAGTGGGGTCGGACCTGGCACGGCAGCCCTGTTGCGGAAGCCTGGATCCCCCGCCGAGGCATTGTGGTAAAATTCGGCGGGAATCACGATCTAAAAAATAGGTACTTTAATTGTGATCAATATGCTATAGTTCATGTCAGTGCTCCTTGCCATCCATGAGCTGGATACTTTTGGTTTTAGTGTGTGTGGGAATAGGCGTACGGGTGGGGGTGGGCTAAGTCCCCTCCCCTTTGAAAGAAAAACCCTGGATATTTCCGGAAATTCGAATATTTTGAGGAAAAATTCGTATATTTTTAGGAATCATTTGGATACTTTCAGGAAACATGCATGCGCCGAATATTTTGAGAGAAAATCTGATATACATTTTGAGGAAAAATTCTGATATTTTGAAGAAAAATTCAGAAATTTTGATGAAAAATTCGGATATTTTGAGAAAAAATTCGGATATTGTGACAGTTTTGGAAAACAGGATATTTTGAGGAACAACTTCGAGAATTTTAAGAAATAAGTCGGACCTAAGTCATATATTTTGTTTTCAGAAATTTTTTGATCCTTTTTCCCAAGATGGCTGGTATGCAACTGAATTATAAAATCACTTCTATCAGGATTGCCAAAACTGTCCAACATTATGAAGTTTGTTTTGTTTGGAGGGAGGAGGAGGGGGAAGGGAGGGGGTCAATCACCGTCCGCCTTTAGTACGCCACTGCTCGATGCTTTCTGACATTCTATAGGCTGCATGCCAGCTTGCACCTGTTAAGTTTCGTGGTTCTGGTGCGTTACTTCTTATATCAGATAATTCGCACGCTGCCAGAACGAATTTTTGAAACAATTTAGTATTCCCGCCATATGCATATATCGTGAAGTAAAATTTGTTGATAATAGTAAACATGGACAAACCTTTCCAACATGATTGTTTTACTGTTTTAAAAAGTTAATCAAAAACGCAAAGTTAAAATCTGAAGTCTCAATTCTCCCGTTTATGATTTATTAATCTAATTACCGTCAGTTCTTTGTACGTATATCTATAAGAAAAATAAATATAATCTGCCCAAAAGATTGCGTATATGTTGCCCGAATGAAAAAGGAAGGGGGAGCCGCCCGCCCGTCCCATACGCCGATGTGTGTTGGTGAGATGTGTGATTATGGTCTAAAATTGTCGGATCCAAGGAAGCTCCGCACACCCCCTTCCCTTCTCGAAAAAACAAGATCTTATAATCCTAACACACCCCTTGCCTTCAATTGGCCATTGAGCCACACGACGCAAATGTCGCAGCGCTTCGCACATAATACTGTGTCTTCTTCAGCATCACATTTTTTAAAAACCTTTTTTGGGCACATTGTGATACGCCAGTGCACCACAACTGGTTATCAAAGGCCGTGGACATTGACTTGGTTGTCGATGTTATGTCTGTCCGTACGTCGTACCTGTGTTCTCGTCCGGGTCGTATTAAGCGTTTCGTGATAGCATTTGTACTATCATAACCGAATACGCAGGCGACGACCCCGTCATTGTAATTGTGTGTTCAACTCTCTCACATTGTGATTGAATTAAACAATACTGCGAAAATAGTCCTTTATCATGTTCTTAACTGTAATGGCAGTTCTTTCTTCTTGAACAGTTGGATACAAAGTAAAGCCTATTGCATGCTAGACTGCTAGATAGCTGGATAAAGGAAAATAATGTAAAATGACCTCTTTTTTTACATGTAGAGATTTTATATAAGCTAGAAACAAGTGTGAATTCTGACGCGGAACAGAACATGACAAAAGCATTATCAGCCGGTTAGTTTCTGAGTTATAGCTCATCAAAATTTGCATAAAATCTAATATATGCAGAAATTTGAACCATGAAAGAGAAGACGGCTGAAAACATAATGTATTTCTCTTCAGTTATTTTAATAAATTATTTGAAAATATCAGTCTTTGAAAATGATAAGACTGCTTTTTCCTGCTAAACAAGTTTTGATTAAGAGTATAAACATGTTGAGCCTCTAATCCAGTGGCAGCGTGAGGCTTTGATGCCGTGGATATGATAAGGGCGGGCACCTTTGCGTTTTATGGGGGCGGGGCAGAGGAAAAATCTATAAATAGGGCAAAATATGTCGCCGTACACAGGTATAAAATGTTGTGGGTGGCGGCAAATTCTCCCTTGCTCCCGCGAATCAAAACCTTGTTCAACTGTTCCCATCATGGAGCATTGGAGAAGAATTGGAAAATAATAGGTCGACACAAGGAACTTATGTCGGTCCCGACGGCAGGACAGTTACTGCCTGCCTGGTTCTCTGAACACTATTCGAGAAGAGAAGCGTCAAGTCACAAGTTCATCATGTGTGCCGATTCGTTGGCAGCCGGAAAATTTGGGTAGAGTTGTGTGGCCTATTGTGTAAGCACTTTAAGCCCTCTTATGGAAAAGCGTTAATTAAACGCTTGCTTGGAGGAGCACTAAGGTGAGGAACCATGAATTTGAATGAGAAGTGGCGCTAATTGGTTCTAGAATCCCCTTCCAAAGCAAAGTATTCAAATTTCTGAGAGAATGTTTTCGAATGCAATTAAAGAATATGAAGGTTAATACAATTTAGGAAAATTTTAGGGGGAGGGGGGATGGAGGGGGCCACAGTGATCCGCCCTATTCCTCTAATACTTTTAAATAATGGAACCATTTTACACAAGTTTCAAACAGCATTCAGTAATCCGTGGGAAGGTTTATTATTTTCAAAGGTAAAATTTACAAAATGCGCACTTTTTTATTTTCATGAGAGGGGCACTTTTACTTGCAAAAGGGACACTTTTTACTTGTAAGAAAGGCCCGTTTTACTTGTAAGAGGGGCACTTTTACCATGTTTTCAAACGTTGGGAGGGGACACGTTGCCAGTGCCCCCGGTTCATACACCTCTCAGGCTCTAACACATGAAACTTTGAAACGTGTTTGATGAAACGTTCTGCAATTTTCATGATTTATACCATATTTTCTTCCAATTAAACTCATATTGTGGCTGCCTGACCATAAACTTTAAAATTGTCATTAAATCAGCTGAAATATGAAAAAGAAAAGACTTAAATTGCAAGCGACGTTTAAGCCAATCAATATAATGTGAACATGACTAGACCTAGAATAAATTGCAACAGAAAGTTTCTTTGCAGGATTTTGTTAAAGAGTTTATAAGCAAGATTTTGTTCAAAATAGGCCGCTTTCTGGCAATAGGACGCCAGAATAATACTTATTTTGCATAAATTCAAAATGGCCATCAAAATTGGCGCTTAGTTTTAAATGGCGGCCATTTTTATTTTATGCAATTTAGGCATCTTCCGGGTGAGAGATTATCAAATCCCAAGAAATAAACTTTCTGTTGCAATTTGTTCTACGTATTTCTTATTTTTACTGGCCTATTTAGCAATAGCAGAGGTAATATCGCAGGTTTGCGCCAGTCTGCCAGTATAAATTAAAACGCAATGATGACATGGTGATTGTTAAAGTCTGCGTGGCTATAAAGCGCAATATCATATATGTAGAACAGCTGACAGAAAGTTATCAAATCTGTGATGTCTTCTGATAATACCACAGATGCAATGATCCACAGGTTTAAAGCCGTGCGTTGCCAATACGAATAAAATGTTAAACACTTAATATACCATTTCAGAAAAGTATTACTGAAAGCGAGTGAAGCTCTCAGCGTCCTCCACAAGGTGGGCGGAGTGTGAAGATCTTAGAGTCTTAAACAAGGTGGGCGGAGTTTGATGGGTTAGGCGAAGCCTTCTTACACTCGGTCATGAGGATAAAATATAAGGGAGTCACTTCTTTACGACAGGGATGGTGTCAGCGGGGAGGAAGGGAAGGGGCAATCACGGATACAGTCATCTTCGGCAACCTAACTACGCACCGGGCACGTCTGCACGTCGGAAAATTGTTTTCTTTATCTATCGGGGAGTGATAGGAAAATATTGTTATGTAAGAAACATCTTCTTTTTTGGGGTGTGTATTTTAGCCCCTTTGTAGAAACGTAGGTCAAATCCAGGTGCCACTCCTGGAAAATATAGCGAACCATACGTATTACTTTAATGGTCCCAGAATTGTTTTCAGGTCTCTAGACAGAAAAAAAAAAAAGAGGAGAAAAGGAAAATGGGGAAAGAGAGGAAAATAGGAGAAAGAAAAAAAGAATTCTAAATGAAAAAAAAGAAGAAAATATGTGAAAAGCATTCAGTTTTGTTATTGCTTTTGCGGATATACTCGCAGGGGAACAGGTGTTGGAATGGGGAGGGCAGGGGGAAGGAGGTCGTTTCTCCACTTTTTCCTCAAAATTAAAACGTTTAAACGGTGCCCCTCAATTACGGTCAATGGTGCAAGAACTGGTCGAATGTGCGCACACTCTTTAATAAAATGTTACAAAAGTGCCCCTCAAAATTAATTGCCTCTTTTACTATGTTGTTTTGGGACTTATATTACTTGGAAAGTAGGCTTTGAGGTCGTGTCCCCATCCCTGGTACTCCCCGTTGTACCGTCGTACTTATCTGATTATGCCAGCCGCGATTAATTGCTGCCATTTATGGCTGGCCGTACGGCAATCTCAATGTCAACCGTACTGAGGGATGTGTATAATAACTACCTTTCCAACAAACACACCCACACACACCCACACACACCCACACACACACGCACACACACATTTCTTTTTAAAAACTTCTACAACCCTGTGCAGAATTAACTTTTGTAGAGCCTTTCCATGCAGGCCCGTAGCCAGGAATTAGAAAGGGGGTTCGTTTATTGTATAAAAAGGCAACAAACATTAAAATTCCAGGCGTTTATTATTTTTTAGATTTCAAAAGGGGGTTTGTTTTTCGTATATAAGAACGACAAACTTTGAAATTTCAGGTGCTTATTATTTTTTTAGATTCCAAAAGGGCACTTTCTCGACTAGCTCCTCCCCCCCCCCCCCTGACCCCACCCCCTGAATACGGGCCTGCTACGGTCCCATAAAGTACAATTTCCTGCTCTGCTGGTTATACAGTTCCAGGGGAGTAGCTACAGGGAGTAGAGAGAGGGAGAGGGAGGGGGGAACCTGTTATTTTTACGATGATACTTTTTTTACCATGAGGTAATTATTAATCCGAGACGGTTTACGAAAAAAATTTTCTTTTCAATGTTTGGAAAATTTTTTAATCTGGGAAAATTTTCATTTCTTGTGCAATTTTCGTTTTCTTACATTTTGGGGTAATTTTTCTTCAAAATAAATTCTTATCAATTGTCTTTCAATTTTGGGCAATTTCCTTAATTCTCGTGCAGTTTTCTTAAATTTCTAAACAATTTCCTTTTTTTTAAGGCAAAGTTTTTTCGTCTTTTCGGTAAGTTCTCTTTAATTTTGGTAAATATCATCAATGTTTGGGAAGTTTCTTTCATTTGGGGCAATTTTTTTTTAATTTTTGGGAGATTTTCATCAAATTTCGGGAAATTTTATTCAATGTTTGTGAAATAACTTTCAATAATTGAGAAATTTTCTTCATTCTCGTATAACTTTTGGAAAATTTCCTTTATTTTCTGGCAACTGTTCTTCGAATTTCGGTTAATTTTCGGGAGTTCCTTTAATATTCATGATATCCCTTTCAATATTTGGGAAGTTTCTTTCATTCTTGCTCAATTTTGGATAAATTTCTTCATTAAGAGACTGACTTTATGTCCGATTATCGGTCAATTTTAGGCAAATTTACTTCATTTTGGAGCAAGTTTCTTCAACTTTAGGTCAGTTTTCTTCAATTTTTTAAACCATTTCTTCAACAATTGTTTGAGATATCTCTTTTTTCGATTAACGATAAATTTGCATCAATTTTCGGTAGATTTTTTTCAATGTTTGGAAAATATTTTTTAGTTTTGGACAATTTCCTTAATTCTCCGTGCAGTTTTCCTCAATTTTTGGAAAGTTTCTTTATCTTGGAACAATTTTTTTTTGATTCTCGGTAAATTTTCTTCAATTTTTCTTCAATTTCTTTTCAATTTTATTTCAATTTTCTAGAAAATTTATTTATTTTGGGGCAATTTTTTTTTCAATTTTAGGTAAGTTATGTTAAATTTTTGGGAACTTTTCTTCAATGTTTAGGATATCTCTTTCAATTTTGGAGAAATTTCTTTCATTTCCGTGCCATCTTTTTCCATTTTCGGAAAATATTCTTCATTTTTGGCGCAGTTTTTCTTCGATTTTTGGTAAATTTTAATCAATTATCGGGAAATGTTACTAAAATTTCCAATAATTTTACCAAAATCCAATTTTCTCAATCTAGAGAAAACCTTTCAGGGAGGACCTTTATCTCTGCTTCCTGCTTATAAAAACATGCACCCTTGTCCCAATATGTTCCAATAATCGTGTCAAAACAGTTCATAAAACACGTTATCATATCATCCCTGGTTTGGTTTAGCTTGACCCTTGACATTTTATCCTGGCTACACTCACCCGATCCGTTGAAAGGATTCAAGTTATAAACGACCAAACAGCAGTTAGAGCGCAAGCAGGAAGTGCGTGGCGAAGCACAATGCAATATGCACTTACACGCCGCAATACAATAATCTGTGACTTGTATATGTGTATTTGTTGCAGTTATAATCGTCGGAGCCGGGGATTTAATCATCGATCATGCAGACATGTCGAACTTGGGTGCTGTAAATTATATCGACCAAGTAATTCCCTTGTTTCCTCCCCATTTTTGGGGAATTTTGTCTGTCGGGTAGGGTAGTGGGAATGGTGTCATGGATTTAAAGGGTATATGTAAATATCATGTATGTCTCTTCATTTCCATGGTCGTTGAATTTCGGTTTGTTGACGGAATCCCATCGATTATCGACAAGGATGCTGCAAGGTTTGTTAACATAATTTGTTCAGTGCACTTACCAACACGTAACGTTAAAATTTAACATTGTTACCTATTTAAACTCTTTACACGATGATGCAGCGTAGGCCTAATTATTGCCACAATTCAAATAGGCCTAGCCTAAGTCAGTTCTAGCAGTAGTAGACCCAGTCTTTGTCCACATACCCAAATAAAGCAAATATCCTATCTTTATCTACTGATTGATTAGGGTAGGCCTAGGCCTATGTGTGCTCATGTTCATTGAAATAGTTGCTCCATACGTTAAACAAAAGTCAATGAGAATTACCACACAGGCGTTCCTAACATTAAAGGAGACATAAAAGTCTGATCCAATCATTATTTCGTGTGTTAGAGGATACACATCTTAACCAACTGCCAAACACAGCAAGTCAAAATCTTTTTCCTATCAAGCTATTCATGTTTGAAATCGACACAGGAGGGCTGCCATTTTGTTCAATTCTGTATTGACAATGAAATATTGTGCATGATGACATACTTTCCCCAATAGGGACATAATGATTATAATGTATTTCTTTATCAATGTGATTCAAGTTTTTATTCCAAAATGATGTGATACAAAGTTTAAACAGCATGTTTTGAATTTGGATAATTTCATATGTACACAAAAATTTTCCTTGACCCTTACAAAAGAAAAACAACTTTTCATGAGTTCAAAAACTTTAGGTAGATTATAAAGAAATACAATGCATTCCATTAGCAGAGAATGTGGTCACAACTGTACCACTGATTGCGTCTTCTGTTATAAGTGTGACAATTTTTGTTTTCTTGGTAGAGAGCTTCTTAATTTGTATAAGCAGTTAGTCGGGCCTCACCTTGAGTATGCTATTCAGGCTTGAAGTCCCTTTCATGAGAAGGATAAATTCATTTTGGAGCAGGTTTAGCGAAGAGCCACTAGACTTATTCCTGAAGTAAGGAATCTCTCTTATGAATCTAGGTTGTGAATTCTTGGTTTGACCACGCTTGAGTTGAGAAGAGTATGTGGCGATATGATTCAGGTTTTTAAATTCTTATCTGGTAGTGATGCTTTGACTTTCTGTTATTTCTTGCTTGTTTCAGCTAATCCTCATGTGACATGTGGTAACAGTTTGAAGTTGACCAAAGAGTTTTCACGGAAAGATTTTCGGTGTTTTAGCTTTTCGCATAGAGTTGTTAATGAGTAGAATGATTTGCCTGAGTGGGTACTTACTGTAGCTCCAATTTTGTTCACAATTTTAAAGTCAACATTGATAAGTTCTTTACTAACTTTGGGCGTCTTTAATTTTTTTTTTTATGTGGTGGTGGTATTAGTTTGGGCTCTTTATGGGGTGAATAACCCTTCTTAGCCCGTAATCTTGTTATGTTATGTTATTACAAGTGCATTAGGTTGAATAGGGATGAAGAAGAGCTACTGTAGGGGAACACCAGTGATTTTGTTCTCACTGCCAAAAGTAACTGTTTGAAAGAGTATATACTGTAGTAAGCACGGTGAGCACAAGTTTAAAAACTAAAGTAATTCATGCAAACTTCGAAGGATATTTCCCTTAATAAAGGTATATAATCTTCATTTGCAAGAGACAGAGAAGTGAATATATGTAAATGTAAACTCTGTCTGCATTTTTAACTTTGATTTATAATATTTTCAATGTCCTTATCCAATGAAAGAATAGAACAAGTGCGAAGAGTTTCAAAATATTATAAGATGACAGTACTACTAGTGTACATTTGGGAATTACAAAGTAGAGTTACTGAAGGAAATTTGTATTTCTTTATGTTTTTAACATAAATTTTAAAGGGATACTTTACTATATGCATGAGTTATATAATAAGCATGGTAACATAGGTATTCAAAAGTTTTCAAATTTTTGTTTTAGGTAGTGATTATCTCTATGTCAACTGCCACAGTATATAGTGAATTACAAAGAGTTACTTAAAAAATGTTAATTTTTTAGATTTTGAAGAAACTATTTTAACTAGATGATATTGTCTAGATGTTTATATTGTCATTCTTACAAAGTATAGTTTAAAATTTAAAGATGTTGATTAACTGTGTTGAGCCTATCCTCTAGACTTCTAAATGTGAATGCCCTTCAAGGAGAAGATAGGGACAGTTACACTCCAATGACAGATGTTTTAACTGGACTTAGATCAATACAAATGTGAACTAAATCTAATAGAGCAATATTCTCGTTACGCAACTGTATTCGCATTTTCGTTCCAGAGAGTACTTGTTACAAAACTGAATCATGTAATAAAATTTACCAGCTACAACATTAAGTCAAATGATAAGAGCGAGACGCAAACTGAAGTCAACAGGCATCGCCATCCACGAGACCTGACTGCCAGAAACAAGGCACTTTTACAGAAGGTCAAAGATCATCCTCGTGTTTCATCAGCCTGACCATAGATGGACGGATTTTGCCCTAACAAGATCTGCAGATGGAGTTGAGCTGAAGAAACGAATAAATGGATTGAATGACTTGAATAATTTGTAATTCATGAAGTAATCTGTGTTTTTTCTATATTTTGAGGACACTTAGAGAAATTCCACTCTTCTAACCATATATTTTCTGAGTATGACTTGAACTCCAATGAAGATAATGAAGATGATGATCAGGTTGATAATTATTCAATTTTGATTTTTTATATTCTGATGTAAGTAATTTACATAATCTACATAATTTTTCACATAGCACCTTTTCTATTATTCACCTTAATGCCCAGAGCTTAATGCGTTATGATACTATTCGCACCGATACTAATCTTGCTGTACACCCATAATTCAGTATCTTTTACTTATTAGAAATGATCTGATGTCCAGCCCTTTCTTATTTTAATCATTATTTATTGATGTAATATTCAAACGACAAATCCTTTGTTTAGAGTTATTTATAAGCCACCTGACATTAAATATCCAATTTCAATGATGAACTAAGACTAATGAATAATCTTGTTGTCAGCAAGACTTGTTATATCTGTGGTGATTTTAATATTGACTTGTTGTAATCAGACATAATCACTTGCCAGTTTATTGTTGTAGGGATTTTAACACACATTCATTACCATGTTCCAATAACTTTTTTACTACAAGAGATTCAGTGAAAATTCTCTACGAATGTATGATAGTACCAATTAAATATACTCTTTAAAAAATAAACTGACTAAAATCATCAGATTAGCCAAGAAGATATTATGAAAATTGTTTTAATGACAATAAAATAACTTAAAGAAAAACATGTTACATAAAATTTTATCATTCAATCAATACTCCAATTGATAAGATTAAAGATAATGATTTGTTAATTACAAATCAATTTGATATGGCTGAGAAATTTAATGACTTTTTTTACTAATATAGGCAACAACCTGTTCTATTCCAACTTGTCACTGATTTTCTAACTGACAGTACCCCATCATCTCTATTTCTCTCACCAACCAACTCCTCTGAAATCATTGATTTAATAATGAAATTAAAAAAAGGTACATGTCATTTAAAAAGTTTTTACTACTATAGGCAATATGGTTTTCGTAATGGGGCGTTCCACAGCAATGGCAGCAAAGTATAGTTTATTAAAGATGTTGATTAATTTACTATCAATTCTGAATCAACTGCCACAGTATACAGATGAATTATAGATAAGAGATTAAAACTACTATCTCAAAACCGCTGGAGTCCTTATGTATATTCTTTGTAATGATATATTCATTTTACTTGATATTTTGATTTTATAAGTACCAATGTGCTGTTTTTCATCTTCAAAACTATTAATAATAAATTACCAGCCAATTTTAATGATTACTTTAATTTCAATTATGATTACATAACTACTACACCAGATCCTCTGGATATTTTAAGAAATACTCAGTTCTTAATTCATTTTCATTTAAGTTAAAAATAATCTATTATCCAAGTATCAACATTTATAGATCTTTCCTACATTTTCTCTGACTAGTATTTCCCACATCATTTTTCTTTTCCTAATAAAAGGGGGTGGGAAGGGAGGGGTTATTAATCGTTTAACCGTAAGTGATGATGTAATTATCCAGTGACGTATTATTTTACACTGTTTATGTGCGTTATCACTCACATCATGCATGTATCAGTCATATCCCTCATGCAAACTTGCAAAGCCTACTGCTGTTTTGGGGATGGATTGCATTTCCATGTTGGGGTAAATACTATAAACGAGTGAAAAGGAGAGTGGTAAATTTGTATCTTAACTGATAAATGCAAGACGAAACTTCATTAAAATAAATGGTACTAGTGGAAAGAAAATGCACACCACTGGTGCTCAATAATTTTCATTACACATGATGAAATGTCTTCAAGAGAATGAAAACAACCACAAAATTCACAACACTGCACACTAAAACCTAGTTTTTTGTTGAAGAAATATGTAAGAAACATACCATAGCTATGGTTCCTGCAAAATAATTTGAAACAAAACTTTATTTTGCAATAATCCTGATAATAATCCAAACACTAACAACAAATTTAAGCAGTTAAGTAGGCCAAAATTGCCATCAAATGGATTTCCCTTGAATATTGCATGGCCCACTCAATGATTCTTCCACATGGAATGTAAAAAAGTTAGTACTTTATCCCAATGACCTTATTAAGAGTTACAGTGTGGCTGTGAGCGAAGGATTTGCACATGGGCCGGTCAGTGGTTGAGAGATATGTACTATGATAAGATAGTGAATGAATGTAGACAGAAATTTCTTGCATGTGTGTAGTTGACTGGTTATGTTAATAAGCGCTAAGCTTGGGCCTTCCCTATTAGCACAAGCTAGCTGAGTTTCATCCGATTCCAGGTACTGTGGCAATGTTTGGTGTTACGCATATGGACCCTGAGTGAAATGTGAAGGCAATAACTTAATGGGTAAAGATTGACACTAGAAGAAAAAGGTGGGTTAGATGGTTTTGTGAATTTATTCAAACTTTAAAAATTGAAATAACATTGGTTTACATGGAGCATGATTTCCTAAATGGATAATAGAACAAATAGTAAATGGTTAAACGGATAACCGTCACAATCTTACTTAAGATGTAGTTACACAATACTTGCTATTTAAAAGGTTTACTACAAAGTGTAGTTTAAGATGTTGATTAACTGTCAATTGCCACAGTATACAGTAAATTATAGAGAAGAGTTACTTAATGATATATTTATTTCTTTATATTTTGAAGAGACCATTTTAACTGGATGAGACTGACTTGAGATGTAGTAACATGGGTATCTTATTAAAAAGTTTACAAAGTGTTTAGTTTAAGATGTTGATTATCTCTATATTAACTGCTACAGTGTAAAGTGAATTACAGTTTTAATGAGGGAAATATTTTTTCTTTTGATCTTGATACTGGCTTTAGACGTACTATATTTAAGATGTTGATTATCTTTAAATCAATAGGCATCCGATGTTGTATCATGGGTAGTTTTGCATGTCAACGGTTTATATGAGATGGTATATTGCATACCAACAACTTAGAGGTACAGGCATGTGATTAAAATACGAGCCTCTTAGCAGTATGGTCATCATATCATTTTAAGCTAAGATTATTTACATTAATTGATTTGGAAAATATTATTCTCCTGTGAGAAAATAAATTATTTGAAACATATATTTTTTGCACTGTCTTGTTTTTGCAAACATTTAAACAAGATACATCACAATTTAAAAAAACATACAATTATTGTTCTTATTCCTATTTAAAAAGTATATACTGTAGTAGTTCAAGAAAATGTTTATGTCAAGAAACTGGCGGTATCCCAAAAGTGGCAAAGGATCTCCTAGGCCAGATGTAGTCTCCCAATTGTTAGGCTTGTCATCTGGGAATGAATTTTGCTGTATTTGAACTTCTGTAAGCATCTTCCAAATTATTTTAAAATCAATGAAACAGATACAATTTGATTCTGAAAATTGATAACCTATGACATTGCACACAGTTTGATGTGCATTTTATACAAGGCCCCAATTGCATGAGGGTGGTATAAGCTCATTATACTCATCCAAACATTTGGTTAAAGGAGGCAAATTTACCCCAAAATTGTACTTTTCCTGCGTGCACGAATGACAGTGTAACACAATAATATGTATTTTCATAAATAAATATGAAGGTGACTTTCAAAGTTAGAAAGTCATTAGAGTTTATTTCATCGTTAATCAATTGTATCTTTAACTTTGCTTTGGCTGTGTTGTTTAATTTAATTGATGCCTTGAATGCCAGCGTGTTTACCCACGTAGTGCAGGGTACTAGGTTTGTTTACCAGTGGCTCATGTAAAAGCAGAGGCTGGATTTGAAAGTTTCAGCTGTATCATAGCTGTTGCTTAATAAATACGTGATCTTTGAGCAGCTCGGTCTGAATCATCTTATCCGCAGACTGGAATTTGAAATAAATGTTAACCGTTCTGACATTCTCTTCAGCGTTTCATGTACTTGCGACCTCATTGACTATTAAATCAACTGTTTTCAGTTCTGTTCCAATGTTACGCATGACCCATAAGACAGACATACATGTATATTGCATAGTCTGACAGAAATATTGTGATGAAGGACAAATCTAAATTCCAGAAGACCTTTGTTACAGATGGATATTCTTCAATTATTCTCTTGGGCCCTAGTAAAAGTAGATCTAACAAACTTTTGCAGAAAACATTATTTAATGTCATACTAATAATGGCTTGTTATCATATCCCTACATTTCCTTTTGTCCATTGATGACCAAAAGCTAGTTTGCCTTTGTACATATCCAGATAGCAATGAAAAGTAAAGTTATCTTTGTGGCCTTATTTTTTCAGTACAAGATGTTGCTGGTCCATACTTATACAAATTCCTTCTTAACTCCCTGCAAAAAGAAGCACATATCCTCTGCAAATGCTTACTATAATGTCTTTATTTTTATCTCAACATCCTTTAAGGGATTTGAGCTTAAGCGATCACTAACTCAAAAGCCAGGTTCTTGCCCGGATGCGTTCGGATATAATATACATTCGTATATAATAACATTGGCTTGTGAAATACCATCGAATATCTACGATGGAAAGAAAACTCTTGCTTTCATAAATTTCCTAAACAGGTTATCCTTAGTAGCCTGAATATAGACTTTCAAAATCCTCATGGAGTCCTTCCATATCACACATGACGTGGCACAAGTAATGCCTATTCACAAGAAGTTTATTGTTTGCATGGAGATAATGAAAGACTATAGCTGATACATAAAATCACTAGGTGATGATGGGTGATCTTGAAGGATTAGTTCAGGGTTGGAATAAGTCCATTATATGAAAGAGGACTTCTTTAAAGAAATTTTTAAAATATTTTTAGTTATATTTTATAATGATTGCCACTTGGAAGGGTATTTGTTGGATGCTGTTATTAATTAATTGTGATTTATTAATTTGATAATTAATTATTTGCTCAGATTGGCTATTGCTATTCCCTGGTCTGTGTATGATTTCAATTTCACTCAAAAGCAAGCATTGTTAATCAAATTTGCATCATATTGCATTAGGCTTAATTAAAAAACAGTTTTTACATCATATTTAAATGATAATAAAGCTCAATTAGAGTCCTGGGGCTTCTGCAGAAATGTCGGAACAAGTGGAAAATTAAGGAGCGGAGGGGGGGAAGGGGAGGGCCTTGCCTGGCTCAATACCAAGGGAAAGGGACAGAAGGTGCCCTTTTGAAAATGTGCGGACGGGAGCAGGAGGTGCCCTTTTGAAAGTTGAGGGTGGACCACTCAGGAGGCGCCTTTTTAGTCTAGGTCATTCTTGAAGCTTCAGAACAAATAGTAATTCACCCACTCACAAATACTACATAATACACAAAGGTTGTCACATACAGTTAGTATTCAATTGACACAATTAAAGCATGTTACAATTAAAGCATGTTACCCCACTTTGTACCCTTCTTTTTCACCCCTCTCTGCTTGTGAGGTACCTGCTACCCCCTTTTTCACCCTTTGGTATTTTTTTTTGTTTTCTGTAACTTATTTTTACCCTCAACTTCCCTTTAGTTTTCATCATCATGGAGACATCAGACCTCAGAATCTTCCCTCAAACTTCAGTACCTGCTTAGAAATGCTTCAAACAACCTTCCTCTCCCCCAGCCTCTTTTACCCCCAGCCTATTTTGTCCCCAGCCTCTTTTCCCCTCCCTGCCCCATCTTCTTTCCTCTCCCTGCAACTCTCCACCACTCCCATCCCTTTCCACCATGGCCAAAGTTCATAATCTCTTCCCCCTCGTGACCCAAGTCTCAAAAACCTCTCCCCTTTTGCCCTCACAAAGGCACTGCAGGGTTTCATTGGCACCCCAACCATATAAATCGCCTAAAGTCTGGAGACCTTGTAAAATGCTCAACCTCCACCCAATCTAAACTCTTGCCCCCACCACCCTTGCAAACACGGGAATCAACATCACCTCCACCCAAACCCTCATCTCTCAGCTCCCCTCGCCCTTAATCCTTCTTGGTGACTTCAACGCTCACAACCCTCTGTGGGGCTCTATTACCACCACCCCCAGAGGCAAGCTCATCGAAAACGCTCTTCGTCAGCACAGCCTCTCCTTGCTCAACACTAACTCCCCGACCTACCTTCACCCTGCCACAGGCTCCCTTACCTGTATTGACCAGTCTATCTGTTCCCCCAACCTCCTTCTTGATTTTAGCTGGAAAGTCACTGCTGACCTCTGTGGTAGTGATCATTACCCTCTTCTTATACACTCCAACCTTCAAAACCCCACTGACCACGCCCTCAATTGAAACCTCGAGAAGGCTGACTGGCCCCTTTTCGAAACCCTCTGTGACTCACACCTCTCCCCTTATCTCCACGAGGATGAGGATTCTAGTCAAACTTCAGTAATATCCTTATCAACATCGCCACCTGCTCAATTTCCCAAGCTCCAAACCCCCAAATCATCCCCCTAACCCCTGGTTCTCTGATGACTGCAAAACCGCCATCAAGAACAGGAAAAGAGCCCTCAGGAACTTCAAAACTTAACCCGACCACCCATAAGCTCAATCTCCATCCTATGCCCCCCTTTAAATGGTGTCAGGAGAAACTGGAACTGCCTAGACCATGTCCTCAAACTACACCTGTGTAAGTGAAGCCTTCGTCAGAAATCACCATGCCATCTCCATCTTCTTCCACCTCAAAAAGGCCTTCGACAGTGGGGTGTACCCCAAGGCAGTGTCCTCTCCCCCACTCTCTTCATCCTAAAATCAACAGCTTTATCAATTGCTCCTTCTATGCCGACTTTACTTGAGGTACCTCGAGGTTACTGAAAATACTGCCCTAAGGCTCTGCCTTGGCGCCACCCATACCACCCCCATCACTAGTCTCCATGTAGAGGCCAATGAACTCCTCTTTGACCTCAGGTGCACCAGGATCGACCTCTCCTTCGCTTTTTGCATCCTTACCGATCCGTGGAACCCTTTCTTTCATTCCATTCGCTCTCCCTCCTTCACCAACCTATTCCACCTCAACAAATGCATCCCCTCACCTTTCGGGATCCAGATCCACTCTAACTTTGCTAAAGCCAACAGCAACATTTTCTTGATTGCCACACTATCCCTCCCACATCCACCTGGGTTATCAATTCCCCGAAAGTTTTCCTTGGCCTTTCCTCTTACATGAAAGCTCTTCACAACCCAGCCTTCTTTCGCTCCAAATACTGCCAACTCAGTAGACATTTCCACAACTTCTCTTTCCTCTTCACCGACGGCTCCACTCGAAAAGGGTCCTCTGCTGCTACTGCCGCCTGTCCCGCCTCACCCTCTCCTCAAGGTTGCCTAATGGAACCTCAAGCTACTCTGCTAAAGCAAAGGCCATCCTCCTTGCCTTAAAGTTTGTTGAACTCTCCTTCCGCCCCTGCTTGTCATCTTCTCCAACCCTAACTCCGTTACCACTGGCATCCTCAACATACTCTGCTCCAACCTACTCGTCCTACAAATCCTCAATAAACTTTACGCTCTTTCCTCCTAAGGGAAAAAAAGATCTTTTCTGGATCCCCAGCCTTCTCGGCATTCCTGGCAACGAGAGAGCGGACAGAACCGCTAACAATGCTCTGTCGAATCACATCTCTCCTTTTTCCATCCCGCACTCAGACCTCTTGTTTCTCTACTTCCAGCTACCTCAGTAAGACCTGGCAAGACTCCTGGAACCTCGAGACAAGTAACAAACTTCACACCATCAAACCCAATGTCGGGACCAACGTCCCCCTGCACAGTCGCAACCGCAGGGAGGATGTTGTTATCACCCACATTTGCCTCGGCCACACCTTTCTCACCCACTCTCACCTACTTTCCGGCTCCCCTGCTTCTCTCTACCCTACATGCAACACCAATCTCTTGATCAAGAATATCATGTTAACCTGTCCCATATGCCTGAACTCTAGATCTCACCTCTCCCCCTCCATCTCAATTTCCGATCTTTTCGAGAACAATCCTACCTCCAACTTCATCACCATTCTCCGCAACAGCAATTTATTCCATCTGATCTTAATCTCCCTTTCCTTCCCTTCTCTGCCTTACCGTCCTTTCCTTACCTTAACTTCTTTCCCTTATTCACCTTCTCTTCCTCCCTCTACCCCACCTCTCTGTCCTAACTCAAGCACCTTAGTTTTTAACACCCTCTTGGCACATTTGACTCTGTGACTGTCACAGTGCTGTTAAACATCAACAAATCAAACCTAATTGCATCTGCATGATCTCAGAAAAATTTGATATGGACTCCCAGAGAAATTGCAAACAACATTATTATTAGGTGGTAATCACATTATTATCATTTTTCCGATGAACTTTGACAACTTCAATACAAACTTAATGATGCAGAGTGCGAAGAACTGACAGAGAAAGTGTGTCAAGAATCATATGATTTTGGTGTTAATGGAATATAGTTTCATTCTTTTTAGCTGATGAAAACAATGAAAAGGAGTTGGAGAATTGCTTGAGTGCAAATTTGAACACACAAAAGACTGGTAATTTAAAAGAGAACTTTCACCCAAAAATGGTGCAGAGCATTGTAACTCACTTAGAATGAAATCTACACGCAAGCTGTACAGGACTTGAATAACCTCCCAACGCTGTCAATCAGAAACGACAGCAATCAGTGAACGTCAGCCAAAAAAAAAAAAAAAAAGAGATCAGTGGGAATTAAAAGGCCTGGAATGAGGGTATATTGACGAATAACCAGATTCAGCATAGGCTACACAAGTGCAGGACATTTTATTATTATTACCTGTTACTTTTGTTTTAAATTGTGTTTAGAGCCTTTTATTGTACACTGCAGGGCCCCACAGAAGACCAGCTCTTGCTGAGTGGTCTGCCTTGTTAAAATATGTGATTAATAATTGAGATTGAAATGTCAATTTGCTGTATTTTTTCTAGACCTATTGAGCATTAGGCTAATTAAGGTAAGACTAGAGAATTGAAATATGAAAAATATGCATTCATATCATATGCAGAGGTACAAATAATTTCAAGAAAGATCATCAGGTTTCCAAAAACAAAGATTATGATAACAATAACAAAACAATTCAATACTGTATGTACAATGATACACACAATGATAACGCAATTAATTTTCTACTTCCAAAATCATGAAAAATGCAGAGCTTAGCTCCCTGAATTTGACACGATTGTTATCAGTTTTCTGCTACCAAAATTGCGAGAAACACAGGGTTTCACACCCTGGGCCCCTGATTAAATTATAGGCCCCCTGATTGACTTATAGGCCCTATTGAGTTACATCAGTAAAATGTCTTTACTATTACTCATATTTGTAAGAGGCTGGATAATGACCTTTTTCTTGTTTTAGATTTCACATTAAAACTGTGTGATTTTAGCACATTTTGTTTTATTTCCTGTTGGAATTTTATGTACAGTAGGCCACTGAAAATAACTATTTCTATGTGCATATGTCTTCTGCATCACACCTTCTTCTCTGAGACACTTCCAGGAGGCTGGACAGGAAAGTCAGGACTGTGTTCACCATGTAGCTGAAAATAACTTTTGAGAAACATATCAGACATGTTGTATTCTTCATGTTAGACGTGTTGTAGAAAATGAATTTTGTTTATAGTTTTGTACCTGAAAAATTAGTCTCTTGTTTTCTGCACCTGTCTTCTTATCTTCTGTTTTTGAAATCCACCAGCATTTGTAATCCCTAAACTACATATCCCAAAAAAGCACATTCCAAAAGTGTGTCGCAAACCCCACAGTCAGAGCAACTCCACCAGCTCACATTTCAGTTGTTTTTGAGTGGGGGGATGCCCTGCTTTGGGGGACCCATGGCTTTAAGAAATGCATAAATATCAAGCACTTCAATGTGCAACTCTTGGGCACATCAAACATTATCTTACATATGGGAAGTAGTAAAGTATATGTATATCAAATCAGCCATTCACCATTTATGTTGGATTTGAGCCGTTTTATTTCTTTTCAGTCAAATTTTGCCACAAGCTTGTGGGTAGAATCTGTTGTTATAAGCCTTTGTGCTTACCAACTCCCATTCAATGAACATATTTACACCCACCAATGATTTTATCATCTTTGAACAAGAATAAACTTGAGATTAAACCCTTAATTCACTTTATTTTCTTCTTTCTACAGAGCACAGGTTCTGGAGATGTTCAATCATGGCTATGATTCATACATGGTAAGTCTTCATTCCTCAGGAGCACTAGACCAAACAAGTGAGGGTGTATTTTTAGGGGATCCCCAAAAAATTGAATGCTGAATCTAACACCCAATGGTATAGCAATTTTCTGGTTAATATGAATATTCAAGTGACCTTTGCCTGAAGTTTATCGATCTGCAGTGGATGTTATATCTGTGAAATGCGCAAAACAAACGCCCTCTTTTTTCGGTCTAGTGCTCCGTTAAAAAATATTCCTGTTGTCAAGCAAGTGCTTTCCATAGACCACAATGAAAGGAAACGATACCAGAAAACGACTTGTAATATCATGTTCTGTTTTGAAGGTAAGATAAGAATTGCAAAGATTCCTCAAATGATTTGTTTTGTTTTGTACATGATCCTCCCTTACGGGAACTCGGCAAGACTCCTATGCAGAGCATAGGCGCCAAACTATAGCCTGCATAGCAGATGCCAGTCTCGTGTGACGAGGACGGAAGTGGATAAACACCGGGTTTTTACCCTATTTTTTTCGAGAAGTGTTCAGAGAACCAGGTAGGGTGTGACTGTCCTACCATCAGGACCGATGGCTTAACGTCCCCTCCAAAGGACAGCGAGCACCATTCAACCATTGCCACTTTTCTCAACAGTTAAATGAGGAGCAGGAGCTGCAAGCGACGTACTTCCGCTTTGATGATCGGCGTATCTGTCTGCATAGCTGTGGAAAAGCTGGTTAGACCTGTCCGAGGCTTGGACCGGATACCTTCAGCAGCTCAGTCGTGCGCTCTACCAACTGAGCTACCTCACTCCTAGTCAGTGTGTTTGATAATGATTGATTTATCAAATCGTCAATAGTGTTCTGTCATTTCATATCTCTTTCCGCATAGTGACCAATGTATGAAAACATATCTTTTGAGAAAATCGATGTCAAAGATTTTTAATTTTCAAATTTACATTTTATTGTGATTCTGAATTGTAGAATAGTACATTTATACCTTATTGAAGAGGGCAAAAGATCAAAGGTTTGAAAATTATTACAAAAGTGTATATATCAGTTCTCTTTTACATTTTGTAAGTCCTAAAGACATTTGTCAGTATGTGGAATTAATATACAAAGGTAACACATAATGACATTCTTCACTACGTGAAAAGAGAGACGGTTTAAGCATATCCCTGAAGGGGGGACAGTTTATAGTTACTCCCCTAATGTGTTCTTTGCAGCTGGGCTTACAATAATTATGAAGTTATGGATTCGACCAGGTAAGGGGCAGACTGACCCACCAGCCCTGGACTGGTGGGTCCTTCAGCTCTTGGTGCGGATACATCACCTTTTCCTCTTGCAAAATGGTAACGAATAGATTATAACATCAGGAGCAAATGACACTGCCAGCCTTAAAAAATGTGTGTGGTGGTGATGGAGGGGTGAGGGAGGGAGCAAGGAGGTAAGTGTGAGGAGGGTCAAACCATAACTTGTAATGTGCAGGTCCAGAAAGTGGATGATTAAAGGAAAAAGTTGGGTGCTTTAGCCATAAATACATGCATTAGCCCATTCCCACATTGACTATTGTAACTCCCTCCTTGCTGGTACTGTATGCCAAGTAACTTAATTCAATCCATTCAACGTATTCAAAATTTTGCTGCACGGATAGTAACAAAGGCTAAGAAATATGACCACATAACTCCCATTCTCTATTCCCTGCATTGGCTCCCAATTACTCTGAGAATTAGATTTAAGATTCAGTATTAGTTTTTAAATATATTCACTGTAAATCACCAAACTATCTTCAAGAACTCATATTTTCTAAACATTCCAAATATAATCTTTCTAATAGAAATGCTGTTTGGCTTTAGGTACCAACCATAAAGCACACAACACTTGGTGGGAGGGCATTTTCTAGGGTGGGACCACTTTGGTGGAATGAACTACCAGTTAAAATCAGACAAACCGAAAATCAATTCACATTTCTGAAAGTTCTTCAAACTCATGTTTTTTAAAGCTTATTTCATTAGTTTATTTATTTATTTTTCATCAGCATTTTATGGGTGAGAGGTAGTTTCTTTTAGTGTTTTCATTGTAAAGCAGTCTTGAATATGATTGTATACATAAAACGCTATATAAATTGATTATTATCATTCCCTGAGTCCCTTTTGAGAGGTCGAGGGGGAAAGATCTTTGTTGCAGGGTCTTCGGAATCGTGGGACCTAGGGGAAAACTGAGAATACGGGCCCCTCCATATAATGTGTACAATCCCTCATGACCCCCAGATAATGTATGCGATCACTTGTGACCCAGGTCTCCTAGAACACTGGTCCCGGGGTGTTCTGCAGCAGGGTTCATCAATATAAATAGAAAACAATAGTTAATTTATTTTTGATATGTTTAAAAAAGATTTGTATTTCCTGGGATTCGAACCCGGTCCCTCCGGACTATAGTGTTGTGTAATTACCAGTGATCTCTTGTTAAATCATATGAAATGCAGTGTCATTTCAATACCATGCAGTTTCCACGTAATACAATTCCAGGGTTATTTATTATATCAAAAGAAACATATGTTTAAAAATGTTATTGATTTAGTTAATGGGTTGAGAGAAATATAATATGTTATTCTATAATTATTGCAGTAAAATATCATGCTTAATGTGAATTTATATTCATGTTTATCATGCATATCATTATATGTTTTGTTATTATTGAGCGGGAATATGTTGGCGGGAAATGCCTTATTTGAAATGAAGAATGTATAAATAGATCAGTTGATATAAAGGAACTGAAGAGTTCGGAACTAATTATTTTTGTTCACCTTGGGAACACTGGGGGCATTTTCCCCGGACCACCACTCATATCGGCGGCCCTGCTTGTTGCAATGGTGGGAAATGCATAAAACAAAGAACGGGAAATATCACTTGGCAATATTTTACATAGAACAAATACAATGTCCCCATAAACCTTTACATATAGATCCACACTTTTTCTTTGGATGCACAAGGCAATAAAGCAACAGGTACCTTTTTCTACAGTCTGTGGTATGACTTGGTTCAGGCTTTACCTTGAATCTTTGGAATAAATAACCATCTGAAAAATCAATGAGGATAGAAATTTTCAAAAAGAAGTTTCAAATCAATTTTAACAGTTAAACAGTCTGTTCCAAAAGTATTCTAATTTTTTGGAGTCAATTTATAGCTTAAACAAGGTTGCCAATACAATGCTAAGACAGCTACAGAAAAAGAAAAAAAAATCTCAAAATACTTCAAAGGTGGATTCAGGATGAGGTTAACTACTATGGGTGCACTGGAAATTGGTTAAAACAATACAGAAGTAAAATTAGCAAACCAATAGTTTTAATGACTTAATGACCTCCATTGACCATCCTTACATCCACCTTTGGAATACTTTGATTTAAGAAAAGCAATAAATAAGACACAATGGAGACCGATTAAACAATAATAACTCTTGTTATCTTCAAAATATTGTTTGTTTGTTTGATGAGGTCTTAACGGCACCACGACAACGAAGGTCAAATTGTGCCTGAGAGGTCAGATCATTTTAGAGGTAGTAAGGAAAGAGACCAGGGGAAGAATGAGAGAAATTCAAGAACAAAAGCCAGAAAGCTGTGATCGAGAGAGGAGGTGCATGGGTAAAACAAAAACAAAGTAGAGAGGGGGTGGAAGAGGAGAATTAAATATGGTTGTAGAGGGATGCATGCTGAAGGAAGGAGACTATTTTATCTGGAGGATTTTTTTGGAAGAACTCAGCAATTGAGTTGTGGGGAGCGAGGGGAGTTTGAGTTTGAGTTTCGTTATCTTCAAAATAACCAATACAAAAATGCATCTTTATCAAGTTAACCTGAATGAAGGGTAGTGCTTATGCAAATATCTAAATACCGTAAACAGCTGGCAAGAAGCTAAGTCAAACACAATTTAGTACTCAGTAACAAAGACTGCATATGAAGTTTGTATTACTATAAGTTTCTTTAATATTACTTATGTTATAAATATAAACAATCTAACACTTCTATAAAATTACAACAAATACCAGTTCCTCATGTCACCCAGACAATACAGTAAACAGTATGTCACCCAGACAGTCTTTAATAAAAACAATGTGTCACCCAGACAGACCTCCGTGGTGTAGTGGTTAGTTCTATGTCCTCTCACCCTCACGTCCCGGGTTTGTATCCCGGTGGGTCTGCAACCAGTGAGTTCACAACAGGTTATGGCCGTCTTGATATAATGTCCAGCACTGGATGCTTTTGGGTCGTTGAACCTTGCTATGCTAGTATATACAATATATGTCACCCACACAGTCTTTATTATATACAATATAATGGATTTTCTATTCCACCTTAAACAAATAGAAAACCAGACAGACGAACAAAACAAAACTTTAGGCTGTGACTTTTTTGTGCAGGAAGCTCACAAGTGATAAATCGTGCTACTTCTTAGAAAATATGGACACATCATCTTTTCTTAATCTTTACTGTTCATAACTGTACATAACAAGCATATGGCAAGTAATAAACTGTACAGTAAGATATGGAGAGCACAAACATTATGCTGTTAGTCTCTACCAAACTTCAAACATACCACACACTTTTACACAGCTTTATTTCATTTAAGCTGCATTACAAAATAACTTGAAAAATAACATTTATGTGGCTATTGTACACACCAACTCACTTTATTGTGACTAATTAATTACAGTTATATGGTCAGGTCAGGTCAGGTCAGGTCAGTTACAAGAAAATTTAAAAGCTGTTGTACTCTGAATTTACAGCTCTTTGTAAACATGGCTATAGAAAAGCAATCAATTATGTCCTCTCAACTTACAAGAAAAAAAGGCATTGATTTTTACATCTTTATCACTTGAATAACATGTGTTTCTTTACCAGCCAATTATATTTGGAGGGAGAAAACAATTTTTTTGCTTTTCACAACTTCTCCACAATCATCTGCAATTTAATGATGAATAATGAAGACAGCATTGCTAATCCAATTTTAATATCAATGGTAAAACAAATCTTTTAAGCTTAGCCTACTGCTCTTCAGCACTGGTTAAATTTGTCCATGCCCATTGCCACTTATTTGTGAATGCACTTCCTGGACGGGTTTTAGTAAATTCACTTCCAGGATTTAAACGTAGACATCACTTATCTTCAATTTACTATTACTAAGTGATCCCTCATTGAAAGACAGTAGCAGATGATACTATATTTTGGGAGAGAGTGGCATTCAATAAAAGTCCAGCAATGGGTAATAAAATGACAGGCGTCATGACATTTTTACTTTCGACACACTTGCAATGGCTGCTAAGAAATGTTCGTAATAGAGTTTTGAGGTTAAAAATAAACATTTGGTATTTAGTATCCATCCATCACTACCAATGCCAGACCGATGCAAATGTAGCTATGAATACTAAAAAAATAACAATACAGGAAGAAGAAAAACTAGGCCCGAATGTTAGACTAGGCTCTAATATAAATATCGATTGGCATAAAACTGCATGATGAACTTCATAGGCCTATTATTAAGTATTGCACCTTTTCGAGCCTAAGCTCCTGTAGTAATACATGTAGGTACGAGAAAAAAAAATGATGTAACTACTACAACACGTTAGGCTACAATAAGGAGCTCTAAACCAAAAGTTCCACGAAAAAATAAAATTTACAAGAAACAGCACACTCAACAAGTGGGAAAGTAAGATTGAACGATAAGTTAACTTTTGTCTGTTACATGGTGTAATTTTCAAGCCCATATCTGTCTGTCTATGAAAAATTAACAAAACCAAAAGTGCAGACTCGCCACACACCACTGAAGCATCCTGTGGAAATAAGATTGCACTTAAATGCACCTGTTTGATCGCAAAAATGTGCTGAATATTCATATCTCTATTCCTACTACATATTCAATTCAACTCCTCTAAGTTTCCAATGGTAGCCATGTAATTTTGATTTGACGTCACTGTATCTGATATAAGTACTGACTGTTGATGCCAGGTATGTAGCTCAAAGCTGCATCTTTGGAGTTAATGCAAAGCTTAGCTGTAATTGTTTATTCAACATGGAATAACAGCGATATAGCGAGGTCAGATTTCTGACTGATTTGTGTAGGACCAATCAGAAACGTTGACTTTTATTGTGTACTGTACTTACTATGTTAACAAAATATCTGGCCTTTATTGTGTTGCTTTTTTGCAATTTTTGTGGATTTTATAAATACAACTTTCTTTGCTTACACCATTGTCACTGTTATTAGTTGATCACCCATTGTAAATTGTGAAGAGATGTTAATGGGAGAACATACACATGTCAGAATGAAGTATCTTAACAATCATCTTAATCAGTACTGCTGTGTACCATAGAAGTGTTCAATTTTTCAGGGACCTTTAAATAATACTCACTAATATTTTGGTATAATGTTGTGCAGCATGCATGTGAATCGTTCATTAAAAGCCATAGCGATGGACAGTACTGTACATTTAGTATATGGATTAAAGAGAGCCTACTTTAAGCACTTGAACCTTGTAAAGGGAATGGGGAAGTTACTAGACTGTTCACATTCTGTGGTTGTCTACAAGTTTATTAATTTCATGTGCTATAAAAGGATACAGTACGTTGTTTGTTTCTGGGGAATATTTAGTTTTGGTTTCACGTATAGGAAGAGAGTTGTTGAAAATGAAGAAGTGGTTTTGATATCCCATCCACAATATTTAATTTTTAAAGTTTAAAAGGAAATAGCTTTGGTGAGTTGGCGAAGAGGGGATATAGCATCTTTACCATTCGTTTGTCCGTTCGTCTGTCCGTCTATCCGTCCACATCTGTTGTCCGTCCGGCCCCATGCATTGTTCAGCTACTATGGAACAAACGATTGCTGCCCTAGGAAAGGATTTCCAACTATTTTTATGAAGAGATTTTATATAAAGGAGAGCAAATGCATTCCAGACTTCAATAGTAGCAATTAAAGGATTTATTCTGGGATATAAAAAAGGTTGAATGATAGATGTGATTACTGAATGGAATTTATAATGAAGTGTCTTTCTTGCGAATGAATAGCAAACAAACTAAAGTTGAATAATAGATCTGACGACTGAATGGAATTTATAATGAAGTGTCTTGCTATGAATAGAAAATAAACAAAAGGTCTTCAAGGTAGCTTGGATAGAGTGGACACATAATAGACTTTAGAAATTGATCTGTACTGAATTTTCATTCTGATTTGGTAGATAGATCAGGGAGTTTATAGTGAAGGTTGGAATGATGAGTTGGTTAAGATTATATTAGGTAGATAAGTGGATGGCAAAGGTGGGTTGGGATAGTAGGTGATCGAATGGATGATGGTAGGTGAATGGGGGATGTTAGGTGAATGGGCGATGGTTGGTGAATGGAGGATGGTAGGTGAATGGGGATGTTAGGTGAATGGGGATGTTAGGTGAATGGGGATGCTGTTAGGTGAATGGGTGATGGTTGGTGAATGGGGAATGTTAGGTGAATGGGGGATGGATGGTGAATGGGGATGGTAGGTGAATGGGGATGGTAGGTGAATGGGGATGGTAGGTGAATGGGGATGGTAGGTGAATGGGGATGGTAGGTGAATGGGGGATGGTAGGTGAATGGGGATGGTAGGTGAATGGGGGATGGTAGGTGAATGGGACATGTGGGGAATAGAGGATGGTAGATAAAGGATGGATGGAGGATGGCAGGTGAAGAGGGATGGTAGGTGAATGGGGCATGTTGAATTGATAGAAGTGAGGGGATGGGAGTTAAGAGGAAAGAATGTTGGGTGGAAGATGGTAGAATGATTGGTAAATATAGGAATTGGGATGAAGATGGGATGGCATGGGGTTAGTGCTATTGATTTGAGATATCGCCGATTAATTTACTAAAAGTTTAATCGTCAAAATTTGCGAGCGTTTAACGATTAATCGCAACCAAGCTCCACCAAAAATTGGTTAAAAAATATTTTTTTGTGAAACTGGTCCAGTTCCCACACAAACATACCATGCATTTTCGGATCACAAATAGGCCAAGAATCTCACCAATTCCAAATATTATGTCTTAATATTACCCGTTAGGTTGATAAAACTACCTGTTTTCAGTGCATAGCTCAAACCTTTTAGGTGATTTTTTGATTATTTTACGATATTTCTTAGTGTTGCTAATTGTCACTGTACACTAGGCCGCCCATATAGTATTTTCATGATTAATCGCTTCAAAGTTTTACTAAACGTTTTTGAAGAATTGCGAGCGATTAGCGATTAATCGCTAATTGTCAACAGCACTGGCATGGGGGACATGATGGTATGAAATATGGGACAGGGTGAGATGGCATGTGGGACAGGGTGTCATGTGGGATTTGTTGGCATGTAGAACAGGGTGCCAAGAAATGTGGAACAAGGTGCCAAGGAATGTGGGACAGGATGTCATGGCATAGTGGCAAGGTGGGATGACATGTGGGACAGAGTGGCATGGCATGTGGGAAATACCTTATTTCAAGACTACCCATCATATCAGCTTTAGTGTTTGAAAAACTAAATACCTCCCAATTTTTAATACTGTCAAGTTTAGATAGCTAAGTAGGCCCCATAAGTATTTTACGGACCCAATTTACCTCATTTAATAATATGAGGTAACATTTATTACAAATTTGGACATCTTTTTAATTTGTATTCCTATCAGCCAACAATCTAACACAATTTTTTGAAATTTAGTGAGAGGGGCTCTGGGCCCCAAACAGTGACAGCTTTCATATTTAGCCTGGAAAATGAGTTGTTTATCTATTACTTTTTTGGTATTTTGTGGCAAAAGTTGGCCTTTTTTTTTATCATTATTTTGGACCACTCCCCCTCCCCCCTCCAATAGGTCAGCACTGTTTAATGGGAACCCCCTTGTTAAATTATTTAGAAGACATCACTGTGAAAGGGCAGGAATAAGTTGAAAAAATGTTAATTTGCAGCTATTTTCATATACATGGGACTTCAACATGCTCTGTAGTCAGTGGTGTAGCCACAGGGTGAATGAGGGGAGGGGAACCCCCCCTTTTCACAGAATTTTTTAAAAATTGGGATGATTTTTGTTGTTTATATATATTTCGCTTTTTAAAATTGCCTTCACAATTGGGCTAAATTTGAAAACTTTTGTCTTTGGAGGGGGTCTTGGATCCTTCATTTTTTTTAAAGCTGGCTATGCAAACACTTCAATCACACTGGCATAGAATGGAGGTTTACCCATTAAAACTGGTACCTCATTGGTTAGAGACCCTGGGAAAAGAAGCACAAACCTGATATGCTGGCACTTTTATTTCCAAGTCACTTGTGTCTGCTTACAAGAACGTCACTGGGGTGTTTTGATTGAGCTCAGGATCTTCTGAATGGTGGTGCTGGTGGTGGTAAGAGGAGGGGGGGTTGAGGCATCAGTTTCCCAACTGTGTGGATTTATAAGGGTTCCTGAAGAGGAACAGTTGGGTTTCCAACTGCCATGTTAATTATTTTCCAACTGGCGTCCCTTTTTTTTGGGGGGGCAACCCCAACCCCACCCCCTTATAGTGACGTCTCTGCTCCTTACCAACTATGGTGTTACACACCTGGTAGGAATGTTTACCTCTGAAACTTGTATAACTTACCTGTGTAACATGGAACTCCAGACTTGGTTGAATTAACATTCCAGCCTTAAATAAGTCTGTCTGTCATGCATTCAAGTGGTTCTTCCTCTGTGCAATGTGGGACAAACTGTCAGTTGGGAGTGAATTAGGTGGGACATGAAGTGCACTGTCACTAAGCAATCCATTGGAGAATAAAACTTTTGACCAATAGAAGATCATAAATAGTTGAACGTAAGGGGTATACATAACACCGCTGAGGAGCAGTCCCCACCATGGGAGCTCGAATAACCTATAATATTAAAGCACTATTATGAGGGCGGGGGCAACCTATTGCAAACAATCATGGGAAAGGCCCAAGAGGAGTAAAATGATAGGGAAATCAATGACTATAAGGCGTACAAGTGATGTAGTCAGAGGGCTGTCCGGGTCTTCTTGTCACTAACTGTCAGTCTGTCAATGTTGTGATACTGTTTTCATTTGTATGTGCTTGAAGATAATCTGAATGATCCAAGGTGCTTCCAAGTTCCAAACAGCAATATTCTAAGTCACTGCAAATTTTCCATTCACCGAATTCCATCCCCTCTTCTGTGTGAATGAACCATTTTCAGAAAAGGCTGAATGTTTAATACAGGGTCTTACCTAAGGCTTCACATGAGTGGTATAACCCAATAAATAACCAAATGTGGTACCACCACAGTACTAGAGAGTCCCCAACCCAATGAGCATATCTAAACTAAGATCATGGTAGCAATTTTTCAATTTAAAAGGAAAAATGTACCTCTGTAACAGACTAATATCAATATTTGAATGAAAGGTAACTTTTAACACAATGTTGTTTTCCTTCCGCCCTGGAAAATCTGTCTCACACTTTTCAATGAAATCATTGTAGCACTTTTCGTTTTACAAATCCAATTAAATTTTACAACTGATGGTGCATTACTCTTTGCCCATAATCTATTAAATCATTTCAAGAATAAACATTTCAAAACTGGTCATAACTTTTCTCTAGGCTGTCAGATTGCATAGAAAATCTTTTCAATATTACTTTTATACTTTCCATCCTTGTTTCTGACAAAAATAAGCGAACAAATTATTGGATTAGTTTAGTGTCACACAACACATTACTTTGCGAATGCAGGACATTCATGTATACCTTGTAGGTCTGTTACAATAAGCATGTCTGCTGTTTCAATTAAAAAAGTGGCTCCATCAGATCTACAGTAACCTAAGATACATACAAAACTGGTATGTCTATCCTTGTTCGAGGCAGATGAATTTATAGATAAATAATTAGGGGATAAATGGTACACAAATACAAACATATACATAAAGAAAATACTTTATTTGATAGTACAATTTATTTATCTCTTTTGGTTCAAATGTAAGTCTGGTTTCAACTTCATTAGGTGCTTCTTTAAAGATATATGGATGTGTAGCAGTAAGTTATGATAAATTGCTTTGAAATCAATGGAAAAAGCAAAAAACAAATTATACAAATCGGTTAAAATTTACCATTTTAGAGTATTTTAAATTTTCAAGCCAAAATATGCAAATTTGTGTTCCTCTTTATGTTCCTCTTCTGATGTATAAGTGGGCGGAAATTCCTATTTCCGTATGTAACCCCTTTCTTTGGTTTTTTAATTCATTGTCACACATTTGTGAAAAATGGAAAGGAATTTTAACCAAACGTTTTTAAGTGTTGACCATACCATTAACCATAATCCAAAATAGACTGTCCTTATTTTCAAGAACTGAAATTTATGAAGGAAATATAACGAATTACATAAAGCTTTTCACTTACCCATTTGTAAACTTTTAAACTTTGATTTGGAATACAAGTTTATTTCTACTTTACATCTAAGCAAGCTTTATATGTTTGCTTTAAAGGACCAGACATCAGTTAATAATGTTAATTAAATTTAGTTTTAAATTGAGTATTTTAAAGCTTTGTAAATAACACAACAAATAATTGTTCACACACATGCAAAGTGTTTGTTGTCTCCAGAGTGGAACTACCCTCATTTCCTGTTTTTTTCTTCTTTGAAATTGTAATCTACAATAGTTTCAAAGAGAGCAACTAGTTTTTTTTTTTTTGTCACATACCACAGTGAAAAATAAATTATCTCAGTCAATAGAGGAAAAAGACAATATATTACGCTATAAAAATATTTTATATCATACTGCATTACATCACATATTATAAATTACCCTGATGAAGTTCAAATGTTGATTTGCTGTGTCTGAAACTTAATATGCTTTTTTAACTAGACTTCCTTGTCAATATTTTCTTGCACCAAACTGTAAGGTAAATGTTCTAGATGTCACTAGTCTGACACTAGTTATGACAGCCTTTCAAAATATGTGTCTATGAAGTACTACAGTTAAAAGACTATTAGATATCAACAAATCTATCAATGCCTCAACCTGGTGTCAGAAAATGGACAAAAAATCTCATCAATATATTCTAAAAGAATCCTTAAAAAGTTCAACTTATTTTCCTGCTCCTCCACATCATTTCTTTTTGTACAGCGCATAAAAATGCTTAACATTACAAATTAATTATTGTTTTATAATAATAACATTATTGTTAAAGAGGGAGGCTCGTCTCATTAAAATACTGTAAAATTGGGGGATGCAATATTTTGACGTCACTTCCGGTTGTGGACGCAAGATCCGATCCACTGTCTGTTTCTACATGAGTTACAGTAGAAGAGAACTCCATGGTTTGTACAGCCAGACACTAGCATGTACGTTGTGATTTTTTTTAATGCATTTGTCAGAAAGCGAAAGTGAAATATTAGTATTATAATACTACAATAATAGTCCACAAATGAAAATTACTGGAAAAAAGAAGAAGATGAACGCAAAAGTCGCAATAAACAATTATACTGGGGCTCGATCTCACGACTTTTGATAATAATAAAAAACTGCTTCCGATCGCTATAACCAACTGGGCTAACTCATGTAGTGACCTTTAAGGCGTTTCAAATAACCATATACCTTGCAATATGGGACAACGAATCGTGCAGCAAAATTTCAAACAATCAACAAATTTGAAAGGAATTTTAAATATTGTGCACATATGACGATTTCGCCTCTTTAAAGGATTAGTTCAGTGGTCAAACATGTCCATCTGATATGAAAGAGGACTTAAAAAAAACCCAAAATGGTGAATAAAGCATTGCAAAATCTTATTCCGTTAAGGAGATATTTAAGTTTAAAGTTTGGTATCATTTGTGTAAAAACGACTGAAATCAGACTAGTGGGGATGTCATAGCCTCAGATTCCTCAAAATTTTGATGTACATGTATTCTATCATATTTTGTTCTGCGATTTTGTGGCTTAAAGACCATGGAATGTCAAAAAGTAGTAAAACCAAATCTAGGAAGGGTATTCATAATATACCACTTAAAGAAAGTTTCAGGAAAAATAATTAAAATAGCGAAAAAATTAGATACACTTTTTTTTTAATTCATAAAGACTTTGCGGAATCTGAGGCTGTGACATCACACCTAGTCTGATTTCAGTCGTTTCTACAGAAATGATACAAACTTTAAAGTTGAATATCTCCTTAACGGAATCAGATTTTGCGATGCTTTCTGCACAATTATGTTTCTTTTGAAGTCCTCTTTCATATAAGATGGACATGCTTGACCACTGAACTAATCCTTTAAAGATAGTAATCATTGACCATAAACCAGTTACATGGCGCTTTACTTTTTTTAAGTAAGGTTTTCTAAAGGACCAATAATGATAGTTTGCATCTGCATCTCTTGTTTACCTTTCTTGTTGATGCAAAGATATATTGTGGTACCCATATACATGTCTTACACTGCTCCAAAATCAAAATGTACTGATCCAATTCATTACTGCAGGTAAAACAAAGAAAGATATAATATAAAAGAATCATCTCATGAAACAATATTTCACATATAGTATAAATACTTATTTAATCTTATTATGTATAAAGTATGCTGTAAAAAAACCAGGATGGATGGAGACATCATTTGATGCTGTATCACTGTCAGTCACAACATTCTTCTTTGGTTGGTGTTGCTGTAGTTTCCATGCAACCTAAATGACTGATGGGTAAATACAGATCTAGTCCTGATACTGCACTTATTTGAGCACATGTTTTCTTTAAGAAATATAGTACTTATTTAATTTCTCTGTTGCTCTGCCACAATCTTTGAGGGAAAGTAAAAGGTAGTGATAACTTTATATCAAGACAATGTGATGCTGCAGTACTTCCCTCTCAAACAACTGAGGATACTTGAAAAAAATTAACATCAAATGATACTGTAGATTATGAATAAAAATATGACATGTGTGGTAAAAAAAAAAATTGCCATGGTTTGCTATACAAATCATTTAGGTTTTGCTATACACATTTTGTTGACCAAATGTGTTTTTAATTGAAGTTTTGAGCTCTTTTAGTGTATGAGCAGAGGCAGAATTCAAATATTTTTGCAAGTAGCACAAAGAGTAGTTTTAAGTAGACAAGACAGCATTTTATCAATGTAAACATTGACCCTTCTTACATTCTGGGTTGCAAAAGTCAGGATTTATATTGAAAATCTTAAATCTTTCCCCCCTATTATACACTGCTCTGAAATGAATATGATTTGTCATTTCTAGATATACCGTATAGGGGCCTTGAAGCAACATGCATGAAGGCAATTTGTGTACAAATCAATTGTTAGCTTTCTTATGAATGAAGGTGAGAAAAATGGCTGCAATATAATAGCAGAACTATGAAAGAGAGCAGCACTCCATATGGAAGCGTACTATTTATACTCTTTTCAATCTACAAAAACAATATGACAGAATAAATGAACTGTAACGACAAGATTTTTGAAGACGGTACATAATGTTACTGTTAAGTCCTGTCAACAGTACACTGCTTTATATATACTGTATCTAAGGAGTCAAACTGAGAATCAACAGAGTTAACCAAATTTGTCGTCTATCTTAGTATAATTGAAGAAAAATAATAAGTTTTTTAGTTCTACATGTACTTTAGGATTGGTTTATGGGGCCTGCGGAAGCATGAAGTAGTCACAAATCTGCAATGTACTGTAGAACAATAAGCAAAAAGTGTTTCAAATGATATCAGTTCTGAAATTAACAAGACTGACAACAAGAACATCAAAATAGTGTAAAGTACTGTAGCTTGTTCCTCACTCAGAAAAAACAAAACAAAAACCAGTTATTTCTGCATTAATGCTCTATTCTGGTCTAGCCACAGACCCCTAGCTTGATTTAAAAAGGGGCAGGGTGCTAGACTTGTTAAAGGGCACATTAATGTGTGCGAACCGCTGCGTCTTTTCGACATGTAGTTCAGGGGCCCCTTAAGGCTCAAGCCATTGGTGAAGAAGCTCTGGGATTTTAGCTATAATCATACCTCTGAATGAAACTATTTTGATTGATGAGGACCAGTCATAAGCCAAACAGGACAATTGCTTTCTATGCTATCATTCTGTTTTCTGTATCCATGTAAGGTATTCATTTATGAGGTTCAATATATGATTATTAGGTAAAAAATAATAATCTAAAAAATAATAATAATTGTTACATTTTTTTCTGAGGGGCATGGCGGACCCCCAGGAGGTGAGCGAGCCATCTGAGGAGTAGGGAAGGCTGCCCCTGTGAAACAGGAGGACCCCAGGGGTTGGGCGAGCCATCGGAGGGGTAGGGCGGGCTACTTCTGTGAAACAGCAAAGCTAGGGGTCTGAGCCAGACAATGATAGAGTATGCTTCGAATCAAGTCAAAAAAACAGCTCTACTTACAGACCTATGTGCTTAACTTTTCAACATGCCAGAATTTTAATAAAATTATTTTTGGAAAATAAAAACAAACAAAAAAAACAACATTTTGTTGTAATTTAAACTAGTTAAAATTTGATAAACTTTCTATATCAAGGTGTTGTGTAAGGTAAATATACAATGTATGATTGGACACTGCAAACTTATGTTCAAAACCAATATCAGGTTTATGTTATGTTTTTTGTGTTATATCTGTGATCCAAAAGTAAATTGGCACATTTTTGACAAAAAATAAGTTGCAAAAAGTAGCAAATAATCAACATTCATTAACAGTACCACGATGCAATGTTAAGGGTCATACTATTTTGTGACTGTGCAGCCTGCATTGCATCTGCATGAGAGGAGTTTTGATGTCAAAGATGACATAATAATTTTCAAATATTTCATAGTAGTTCGAAATTATCTGAGTATGACCATGACTACTCTAACAAAGTTAACAGGACTACAGTATATTAAACTGTTACTTTAGTTAGGACATACCAGAGAAGACAATAAATATTAACAAATTTCCAACACTTCGGGACACGCAAACTAAAGGGGGATACTACTATAACTCCTAAATTGTGTTTGAATCTGCAGTTGCTCTTAAGAATGTTACACAAAAAGAATGAGTAATATTAGAACTTAGCAAATTATTATCAATGTTGCATGCTTATATATGAAAACACTAAGAATATCAATCTTAAGGTAAGATTTGAGTAAGAATATCAATACTAAGGGCAATCTAACATGGGGATGATGCTGTTAATGTATGCTCTGTTATGTAATAATTGATGTGGTCAACTGCCGGTAGGCCCTATGTCGCAAATTATCTTATGGGGTAAGTCATAATAGTACTGGTCTAGTCTGACTTCTAAGCAGGGACTACTCAGTTATTGATCGGACTTCTGACTAAGGCAATCAATGGAATAGGCTTCTAGGCCTAGCCTACATAGTATTTGAGGCAGGGCTATGATCTAGGCTAGGCCTTATATATCTCTCATGCACCTTCATATGCCTACTCTGTGCTCATCAATCATGAAAATGGACTTTTTGTACATAATAATTTTGCCTGACTTCGCTAAGATGGGTAACAAATTTGGGTCATACTACAGTAATAGGCCCTAGTAGGCCTTACTTCTACTAATGTTAGACCTAGTATGCCTACTGCCAGTGCCACTAGCCAGTGCCACTAGGCCTAGCAGTAAGGCTGAAGTATTTGGTGCATAAACAGATCGTTCTTTGGTAGGCCTAAATCTAGTACCAGCAAATCCCAAATTGTGGATAACGGTAACAAGAATCTCATTTGTTTATATCTGTAAGCTCTGTTATTAATCGTACAACCAAATTCATTTTATTTTGCATAATTTAGTCCCATGTCTCAATTCATTGCCATAATAATAAGCTAGTGTTACAGAAAAGCCGCACCTTGTCACGTTAGGAAGGAAATTAGGTCTAAGAAGTGATAATTCAGACTGGTTTTTTTTCTGAGCATTTTCATCCACTAAAAGTACTTTAAAGTGGCAATAGTTCACTTTATAAAAGTACATGTATACTGAGCTGAATAAAAAGTTGTCTGCTATGAGGAAAAGTGCCACTTTTACAGATCAGAAAAACGATTGACGAATCTTACCTTTTCTAAGATCGACACAAAATGGGCCACGAAAAATCTTTATTTTGGGAATTTTACCGAGGCTGAAAATGCTCGGATCCTGATTTAACCTGAAATACAATGTCTTGTACGTCATTTAATTGTCTCCTGTAGTCTCGTGACGAACATTGAAAATGCATAACTTAAAGCAATTTGAATTATCTGGATTCATTCGTGAGTGATCGTTTTACAAACCACGAAATGCTCAGTTGGAACTTCTGGGTCAAGGCCTCAGAAATTAATAATATGGCAGTAAAGGTCATATAGCAAGGTCATGTTCCCAACTGTAATAAACAAATCTTGAAATGCTCTTATTTTGCAACCACATGTCTGTTTTGTTGAATATTTGTTATAATAATGGTGATAGCTACTGTTTATGTTTTCATGACATAAAATTGTTAGTTTCATTCATATGTAGGGGGCAGAGTTTAGTATGATTTTGTATACAAAAAGTACAAGTAAACATGATATCTCAAGAACTACTGTATGAACTGGATTCACATCATGTGGTACACAGATACTGTAGCTCATGGTGTGCAGATGTGACCTAATGTTTGTGGTGGTGATTTCATGTACAGTATATTAATAAGTGGGCAGGGCTTAAAGTTAAAATTTTGAGAGAGTAATAATGAGTAACTGTATGTCCGTTTTGCATCATATTGGGCATGATAATTGTGCTGGTTATTGTGTATATGAAGATGCTTATGTCATCAAGAGATGTCATTGATATGCATGGTGGGCGTGGTTTAATGTGAAAGTGCTAAATGATGTAAACACCATAAACGATTTATCAGATTTATGCCATATGTAGTACACGGATGGGCCATGGTTTGTACATACAGTATGTTGTAATGTTGTGGTAATGATGTCATGAATGCTAATGAGTAGGCGGGGCTCACTGACATATTCTTGAAATAGGATAAATGAACAATTGTTTTTGCATCACACTTGCTTTAATAATGTTGTTAATAACTGTGCAAATGCTAATGTTATCAACATTTGTATTGATTGGTGGGTGTGGCTTATGAATAAATATAATGGAACAAATATTTCATGACATGCAATGACATGACAGTTGACAAATTTTTCAAATCATTCAGCTGGTAAAAACACATCGGAACCACAAAACCTTTTGGTTCTGGTTTCTCAAACTTCTCAGATACATTCACTGTGGGGTCTTGTCTCTGGAACTTTTTTGTGTCTCTGCAAAATATATTATGCAGTTTGAGTATATTGTCAAAGAGGCTGCTTGTCAAAGTTAATGCTTTTCAACAATTCAAACTGAGTCCTTGCATTTAGTATCTTCATTGAAAAAACTTCCATCCATTTAAAACTATTTTGGGGTATACAAAACATAGCATTTGCAGAGCTCATGGGGAATTTTTACCATTGAGCGCACACTTCTGTGTGCATGTATACAGTTCTATAAATGACAATAAATGCTGTCAATTGATTTGGTAGGATCGTGTTGAAATGAAATTGTCCATTTTTCTTGGTTGTCATACAGTTCATGTACAGTAGCTAATCAGAAAGTTTAAAGTATTTTCCATGGAAACACTGTAGATTGTACAACCTTCTCTTTAATTAATAAAGGTTTAAGGGAAAAAATACAAAACTATGTTTTATTTGGTATTCTCATGCTTCAAAGATTAACTGCTTCTTACAACAAAAGATTACCCTTTTGAACATCAACTTCAATTCCGTCTAAGTGTCACTTAAGTATCAAGTTAACCTGTGTTCTTATTTTAATTGTATGTGGTAGTGCACTTATTTATTTGGTATGTAAATATACTTAAATCTCTCTGAAGAGTCATAGTTTAAAATTGACGCACACTTCAAATGGCAAGTGCAATCACCGTGACCATATGGAGATTAAAATCCACAGCCCTGAACCAGAAAGAGGCAGGGTGGAACGAACAAAAGTGTCATTAAAGGAGACATACAGTCTAATACAATTATTTTTTCATATGATAGAGGATACAAATCTTAACCACAACTACCAAAAACAGCAAGTCAGTCTTATTTCTATCTCACATTATTCATGTTTGAAATTGACACATGGTGGCTGCAATTTTGTTCAATTCTGTATTGAAATATTGTGCATGATGACATAATTTACCCAATAGGGACATCAGAAATTTAGTGTTTTTCTTTATAAATGTGATTAAAGCTTTTATTCCCAAATGATGTGACACAAAGTTTGAACAGAATGTTTTGTTAATTTTATGTGTACACAAAAAATTCCTTGACCCTTACAAAAGAAACAAAAAATTCTCATAACCTAGAAATCTTGAGGTGTATTATAAAAAAATACAAAGCATTCCAACATCTGCTATGCTGATGACATCATATTCTGCATGTTTTGAAATTAAGATTGCTGCTCCCATAGTACTATTTAGTAGTAGAATTAGAGATTTTAATGATTATACAAATTAGGTTAGATTCTTAAGGGGTTTCAAAATTGCAGCTCCCATAGTACTATTTAGTAGTAGAATTAAAGTTTTCAATAGTTATAAAAAATGTGTAGATGGTTAAGGGGGTATGAAACTTGGTCAGAAAAATGTTTTTTTTTTAATTCTATCATATGAAATAAGGATTATGTCAGACTTTATGTCTCCTTTAACAAGATTCAGCAATGAATTTAGGGGCAATTTAAACATAAATTAGGGACAAATGTTATCTGTGTCTTTTTGTATCGGGGCACTGTAAACAGCATCAAAAAAAGGTTAAGCAATTATTTAACTTATTTTTATTTTTTTAATAAGAGTGGATCGAGGCAAATAGGAGCAGGGTAGAGCACCCCTCTGAAATATCCTATCTAGTGGCATGAGATTAAATATGCGGCAACTCAACATAATGGTTGTGAGCCACAAAATCTCAGATATTACTGGTAATTCAATACAAAATGCTAAATTCTTTAAAAAGAAATTGAGGAATGTGAGGAAGTCACTTAATTTCAGATTTCTTGATTTGTTACGCACAGTACTACCAAGTGGAGTTGCTTCTTAAAGGAATATTCCTGGAATTTTCAGTTCAATTGATGTGATAGAGGACTATGAACGAAACACATTGGTGTAAAAACCATGTTGATATCTTATTTTAGAGTTATTACATTACATCAGTGTAAACTGTGATGTCTTAAAGGCAGATTCAAGATAATTCTTATGTAATTTCTATACATATTATAATAAATAAATGTCTTTCTTTTGTTAATAGAGTGTAGGGTTGATGAGCAAAGCAAAGCATATTCTTATAAAGTGCATCTTATACTCCCATCTCAAAAATTAAACAAACAATGCTTCCAGTTATTCTAAATAGGAAGAGGCTTTAATTTTCACAGAAATACACAAACAATTGTCTTAGATTTGCCTTTATGACATCACACTGTGCACTGTGAGATCACTTTTTGAAACACTTACGCAATCTTTGAGATGGAATAAACCAATAACTCTAAATGGAATAAAATATCAACATCAACATCATTTTGACACCAATTTTTTTCTTTAATAGTTTTCTATCATAGAGATGGAAATCTAAATTAATGGGAATATTCCTCTAATGGAAAATTTTGTAACACTATTTTCACCATTTTGCAGATTTTGTTGTCCTTTTTTTGGGGGGGTGAGAATGCAAAGCAATGCGAACCTATGTGATGGCGATTTCGTCCAGTTGTCCACAGGTTTTCCTAAAATTTTCTCACAAATGTTGAAGTTTTTTGAGAGTTCATCAGAAAATGTTAAAGTTTCTTCAGAATTCCTCAGAAAAAGTTAGAATTTCCTTACAAAATTTTAAAGTATTTCAGACACTTAAGACAGATTTAAGACTAGTTTCCTTAAAAAGTCTACAAAACATCTAATATTTCCTTAGAAGGTAACTGTAAAATGATATAATTTTCCAATATTCTTCAGAGATTCTCAAGCATCTCTCTCGTAGCACTGGAGATTTAAAATCCTTAAACGGTTGTATCAAGAATGGTTATTAAACTCCGCCTTTATTATTGTGTGTTCATTTGCATAAAGTTGTTACAGTATATGAACTGACAAGACTTTTTTTATTTAGTATGCTCAGTCAGGGAGTGTGACAGGATGTGACTGCATATGGACATAGGGAGGGATGCCATGTGGGACATTGATGGGGCCATGCAGGACATATGATATAATATATATGTGGTGTACACCAAGGGCTATATCGGGCATAAATATTTGACTCCACCTTTTTTTTTTCTTATTCAACAGTTCATTTGCATATACGTTATATGAACTGACACTTTTATACATAGTATGCTCAATCAGGGACTATGATAGCTAGGACAAGACCTCTTATGGAGCCTATAGGATGTCATGTGGGACAAGGGGTAGGATGCCATATGGGACATGGGGTGGGATGCCATGTGGAAGAGAGTGGAATGCCATGTAGGATTTATGGTGGAATGCCATGTCTTACATAGGGTGGAATGCCATGCGATGTGATGTCATATGGGACATGAGATGTCATGTGGGACATGGGGTGGTATGCCATGTGGGATATGGGGTGGGATTGCACAGGTAATACAGAGTGTGACAGGTTGGGATGCCATGTGTGACATAGAGTAGGAAGCTATGTGGAATGTAGGATAGGAGGCCATGGGGACATGGGATGTGATGCCATGTTGGACATAAATTAGGATGTCATTGGGAGGAATACTATGTGGAGCATAAGGTGGGATGCCATGTGGGACATCATTGAATATTCTGCAGACAATCATTTGCATTTGACTTGACAGAGGTCTGTTGAAAATTATATTCGTGAAAATCCACACTGTACACTATTGGCTGGTAACAGGCGAAATGTCACATCGATCACAATATCACCTTCCCCAGAGTATTTGTGTATTGTGTTCTTCAAATTTTTCATTTGCAAGAATACAAACTAGTAATGGCTTAATGAAGAGAGAGGTGAAATTTGTTGAACTGTAATAAAGAACATGTAATTATACCCATCTAAATTATCAATAGAAGGATTTCATCACACGACTCTAACTCAACTGGACTTTATTTGGCAGGGCAGGGTGGGGTTGCACTTCACGCATGTTCACACAGCTTAGTCACATCACACGTACAACAAACATACTACTGTACATGCTAACCCACCAGTTCCTGTTCAGCCAATTTCACTAATTGTAATTCTTTTGTTCGCTTCCGATTTTTCTTCATATTTTCCTGAAGTGTTTTATTTTTACGTTAACGCCAGCTGATTGTTCGTCATGCTCAGACAAAGCCTACATACCTGATATAAAGTGGTCGCTGCAATTCCTAGTGTTAACCGTAGGTTGAAGCTGTCACGTCGTACAGCAGAAACGTATTTCGATTGTTGATGAAGATCAGATGGAAATCGAGAAATTGTCTTTCTACTCCTCCTCACACATCTATTAGTGCAGCCAATTGCACATCAAGATTCCAGCATAATTATCTTACAAAAATAATTGTATATAACAACATGCAACATATGTAAGTCTGATTAAGTGTACAGCAGATGACAGTGGTATTGCCTGACAAAATGGCAATGTAAACAAAGTTGTGTGACCTCGTGACATCAGCTGAAACACCCTTATAAAAACATTTTCCAATTATTTGATAACGGGTAATTAATTTTCAAAGAATTAGATAAAAATTGTGATGGAAGTGCCTTGGTCATTTCACACTAGATTGAATTAGACTTAATTTACTAGTCGCTTTTATACATATTTCATACCCATGAAATCTGAAATTCATGATATTTTAAGCAAAACATGAAATCAAAGTAGTATTTTCACTATCATATTTCTTTGAGTGTCCTCTATAACATGGAATGAACTTGTTTACAATCAGCATGGGACTTACTGTCAAAAACTGTACCCTCTACCAGGACCTAACCTCTGGTAAGAAGTATGTGTTTATCCCAACCCACCCCCTCCCACCCCAGCCCCTCCCACCACCCCTTTCCACCACCTCTCAATGATTTGCTCTGATTCCCTCATTTACTATTGTATATGAAGGAATCATATACAGTACTGTATGAGGAATTTGCCTTGATTTCCTCATACATATATCTTGTTTACCCATAAATTGATTGTTTTTTGATAAAATTGCTCATTTTTTCAATAACACCATGTAAATTCTAAATCACTACTACATGCATATACAAAAAAATGATAGCAGGAGTAATTCACAGTGCCATTCATATTATCACTGCCTGTGCAGTACTCGGCTGGCAGCCAAAATCCAATCTCAGGTTTTTGATTAAAAACTCAAATTTTGAATATAGTGTGCTATATACCATGTAATGAAGATTTTAAAGCGGTACTATTACAAGGATATAGTACCTGTAAAAGTCCGTAATTACATCATTTGTATAGCTATGAAAGTGTAAAATTGCCTGTACATTTTTTCATTTTGTTGGCTGCACACAATACTGCTGTGCTTTAGAATACATATTAGATACTGTACTGTATGTGCAATGTTTGTTTTGAATTTGTGAAATCTGACAGATGGTGCGAACATTTTCTTGAATAAGTCAATAGAAGTTGTGGAGGTTAAATGAGCTGTTGTCCCCAATTTTTTTTTTTTTTTGCTCAGACATTGGAATTTTGAACTAAGTCAGGCGTAATTTTTGGTACTTATGTTTTTGAAAACAACCCCTTTAACCTATAAACACTACCCCTTAACCTATGAGATGCCACTCCTTTAACCTATGAAACCCTACTGTTTTAATGTATGAAACCTGCCCCTTTAACCTATGTCACCCTTAACCGATTTCCCTACTCTTTTAACTTCTGAAGATATCTTTTTCCATTAATTCATGACCTCCTAGTCTCTTTAACATTTCACCAGTGCTTGATCTCATAACCCCTATCCCTTAACATGATGTAGAATGCACTTCGCCATACTGCCTTTAGGTCACCACTTTGTTGGAGGTCATCTACCCAAACTTCGCCACCCCCATTACAGACTCTACAAAAGGTATTTAGCACTATTTGGCATCATAGCAATGTTCTTTGGATTAAAAAAACTTAACCAAAATTACAATTGTGGAAGGGCATTCTCAAATTTTGTAATTATGAGGTAAACAACAGGATTCAAACAGTGAGTTGACTGAATCAAATTTTACGGTCTATAAGGTATGTGATAGAATTTGAATCTTGTCATCTTCTCGCGTGTATGAAGTCACCTGATGGTAGGTTACATGTCACCTGATGCAAATTTGCTTTCTATTATGATAATCATTACCAGAGTAGGGGCTTGCGCGAGGAAACAGATCGATCAAGGCAGATGGGTGGGGACTGAAAGGCAGTGGTGACTTGAAGGCAGGTTACATTACCAATAAGTTGATTTTGACAGAAAACTGCTTATGCTGTTTTCATATTATTTAATCATTTAAGATAATTTATGTGTTGTCAAACACTAATTCCATGGTGAAACATATTTCTGATCATTTTTGTTAACCTTTTAAATCTAAAATATCAAAAACAATTTTTGAACTCCGTTAATGAAGGTTTTATGTCCTAAAATTGAGTTCAATTTTGTTCTTCAAAATGATAAATTTTTAAATGCAGGCTAATTTCAAAGTTAAAACTTCCTAAAGGTTCAAGTTGGGGGCTCATTGCTGGCTTAGAGTGAATTTGTCAGCATGACACCTAAAAATGAAAATTGGGTTTATAACAGTTTTGCATAGTTCCATCATTAACATCAAAAACATAATATCCCACTAAAAGTCCCGAAAAAAAAACCATTTGCATGAAAAAAAATGGAAACTAATCAAGTAATCAACACTCCCGACAATGCAGTCTCCCAACTGCTAGACGAAACCGGAAGTTGTGTGACATCACTCCCAGAATGATTTATCAGCGAACGTACAAAGTACAGTGCAAATTTCATAAGCAAAGTTCCTTCTTTGCATCGCAATTCTTCTTCAGTAAATATATTATGTCCTCTCTGTTGTAAAAAAATGTTTTTAATGTTGATGACAATGTTTGCAATTGATTACAAGTTGAGTCAAAACTTTGAAAGCCTATTAAAATTTGTGACTTAGCAATTTCATTTTGGAACAAATCAATGTACTAAGTCAATGGGTAATTTTAACATCAGGTTTTTTTATTAGAATTAACTATGTTAGGCTGCTGCCAAACAGGTGAAAATTCGGACCATAATTTGGTTTCAACCTATGATTTCTTTTGTAAGAACTTTTACATTGTGATATTTTTGCTATATTTTAATTCTATGAAAACTAAAATATCAGTACTCTGTGGAGCGCATACCTTCGCCCCCATTGCAATTTCAGCATGCCTAGAATAATTTTAGAGTTCATTCCATCTCTACACCCCAAATAATCATACCTCAGAAATCCTAGGCCACAAAGATTCCAAGGTTTGATCTGTAATGATCATTAGCATTCTGAACACTTGAAGATTATCTTCTGACTGATTTCTTCCAAGGCCATATCATTGTTTTCAGTTTCATTCAGGCTAAGCATTCATTGTTTGAGTTTCTTTTAGTTAAGATTCACATTCAATCAGTTTCCATTCATGGCACAAACCAATTGTTTTATTTGATTGAATTTTTTTTGAGTCAAGAAAATTGATTGTTGTATTTCCTTCATGGCATAAATTCATTGTTCATCTCAGGTTGGAAAGTTTCAACTATGTCTTGACAAACCATACCCTAAACATCCCCAGCCCCCAACTTCTGCCCTTTCCTTATGCTGATATATCCTAAATTTAAATCACTTGATCCTTAAGCAATAATAAAACCACACATTAAATTAAATTCAAATCCCCACCCTTCATTTGGGCCCCACCCCTATTCCGATATGTCCCAAATATTAATCACTTCTTTCTAAAGCAGTAACAAAATCACACACCAAATATAATCATTACTTTTACTTACAGACAGGAGAGTTAGAATTACTGTTTTAAACCTTTTTATCTTTAATTTTTCTCTTTATTTATTTATTCATATTCTTTTATTTTCTGCTATAAGTTTTAATATGTATATGCATGTACTTTTTCCTTTTTACAAATGTTTTAAATTTGTACTGGAATATATAATAAAAAAATAATAAAATAAAAAGTTCAATCGTTAATTATTGAGATATCTTGATGACAGACAAACAGGGGCGAAAACATAACCTCCGTTCAATTTGGTTGGCAGAGGTAATAACGTACATACACTATATGATATTATTGCATGAAATGTCAAATTAACAAATATATTCAATACCATGTTCAACCTTATCAACTTAAATTGCAAATTTTAGTGTTAGGCCTAATGCTAGACAAGCTTTGCAACACTTAGGCCTTCATCATTACAGCATTTTGAAAAGAGATGATATATTTTCATGAAACTTAAAAGAAAGTGACTTATTTGGATATGTATTTAAGAAAATAATAACAGCTTGCTAAGAAATGTATTGTTGAAAAATCATTCTACTCCTAGTGTAAATACATCAAATTTCAAGGAACACACACGGTAACACTAGGCCAATGTTGTATGTGTGACGTAAAAGTGTTGCAAGAAATTTTGTTTTGTGAGTGACGTCATTACAAGTTCACCAGTTTTTACGAGCAAGAATATGTGCTAATAAAAACAATATTATATTTGCTTTTTTCTCCAATTTCTGCTATTACAACCAACACAAATTTTGGAATACTTCTCTATCAAATTGTCCAAATAATTAAGGGAGAGTCATGAAAACGCATGTCATGCCCTCTTTTGAGGGGTTGATTCAGAGAATCTCGGATGCAATGTTAGGCGGCGGCGCGTGAGGTTTGAGCAGAGGAATACATGTAGACACCCTCTTGCTACTTCTCACAGCAGTGTTCTCTGGAATGTGCCCAAGATCAACCCAATCCTTTCCTAGATGTTAACTTTTCCTTTGTCTGCCTCTATGCAAGGTGTGTTGTAGCATGGTGCTTGCCAGGTCGGTCCATCTACAGACAGATCTATACTCTTGTGATTAGTTCTTATCAGAAGCAGATGTCATTTGCTGTAGATCAACTTTTTGTTTTTACAATGATTATTTGTTTGTACTTACAGCGTTATGCGTACCCAGCAGATGAGTTGATGCCATTGAGCTGCAAAGGGCGTGTGAGGGGTGAGGAACCAAGCAGAGGGGACATAGATGATGCCCTGGGAAAGTAAGACATTTTTTTTAGCGGTGGGGTTTAGGAAAGCAAGGGGCACTTAATAGGTGAGATTATACCATTGTGTAACGAACTCTCTCAGCCACCCTGACATCTGGCTTTACTGCTGAGTTGTATAATTCATTTCTGTTCATGCAATATTATATTAGTTTTATTCAACTTCTGATTTAAAAACTTCTATTGTTGGTGCATATTCCAGCCAAACCAATCTTTTTCAATATCTTGATAATAAGTTCAATCTTTTTGGTTGCGATGCTAATAGCATAAGGAACCTCTGCAGTCATGCTGGTGTGTGTATGTATGTATGTATGTATGTATGTATGTATGTATGTATGTATGTATGTATGTATGTATGTATGTATGTATGTATGTATGTATGTATGTATGTATGTATGTATGTTTGTATGTATGTATGTATGTATGTATGTATGTTTGTATGTATGTATGTATGTATGTATGTATGTATGTATGTATGTATGTATGTATGCATGTATGTATGTATGTGTGTGTGTATGTATGTATGTATGTATGTATGTCTTTGTCTCGTGCACGTCTGTCATGATTCGTACATATGTATGTATATATGTATGTATGCATGTGTGTATGTATGCATGTGTGTGTGTGTCTGTAACAGCAAGGATTCATATATCATATGTGGCACACAGATAGCCCATGATCTGTAGATGTGCCCTATTGTTTTTGGTGCTGATGTCATGCATATTGATGAGATGGCAGGGCCTAGTGTAAAAATCTTGAAATGCTTATATTGTAATAACCACATGTCTGTTTTGTTTTATGTTGGTATATTTATGATGTTAGCTAGTGTGTACATCTTCATGGTATAAAAACTATGAAATTCGTCAATATGCGTAGTGGCCGGAGCTTAATGTGATTTTGCTGAAAAAAGTTTGTTAACACGGTATCTCAAGAACAATACATTGGATTCATATCATATTTAGTACACAGATAGCCAATGGTCTGTATCTTTGTCCTTATGTTTTTGGTGGTGATGTCTTGCATATTAATGAGTGGGCAGGGCTGAATGTAATTTTTTTGAAATGTTCATATTTTGGGAACCACATGTCTGTTATGTTTCATATATGGTATAATTAGGATGTTAGCTTGTGTGTATGTGTTCATGGTATAAAGACATTGTATCTCATTAACATGCGTAGTGGGTAAAGCTTAATATGATTTTGCTGAAAAGAGCTTGTAAACACCATCTAAACAATGATAAACTGGATTCATGCCACATTTGGTACACAGGTAGGACATGGTCCGTGTATGTGACCTATTGCATTTGATGGTAATGTCACAATGAGTAGGCACAGCTAAATGTTAAAATCTTCAAATGCTCATATTTTACCAACTACCGGTACATGCCTGCTTTGATTCACTTGGTGTATTTATGTTTTTAGTTTGTGTATACATATTTATGGTATAAACTTGTTGAATATTGGCATTGTGCATATTGCAAAGTTGGGGTGGGGGGGGGGGGAACTGAATATAAAATCTTGAAAAAGTGGTACATTTATAGCAACCATATGTCTATTTGCATCATACTTGGATGTTATTTGTTAGTAATTGTGAACATTCTTATGCTTTAACGGGCTCTATCACTAATATGAGTATTTAATGTGAAAATGCTCGCTCATCATGCCATATGTGGTACTCGGGTGGGGCTTGATGTTAAATTCTTAATACAGTGATGACTGTGCAACCGTATGCATGTTTTGCGTCATACAAGTGTTGTCATTAGGTTCTATATTATTGATATGCATAGTGGGCATGGCTTATTGATATCATATCGGAACCACTAAACATCTCGGTTTTCTGTTTTTTCTTTCAGATTCTCCTTAACCCTTATAGACTCGCTGGATTCCCTTGCTATTCTAGGGCTTTTTGATAAATTTGAAGATGCAATATGGAAGGTTATTAATGATGTAACCTTTGACACAGATATTGTTGTGTCTGTATTCGAAACAAATATACGGGTATTAGGGTAAGTACTGTCTTGCTTTTGAGCTCCGAACTCGGGTAGAATTTGGGAAAATGGTATATCCTAATGAGTGTGTTTCTGCTCTCTGTCATATGGCAATGACATGTATTTGTCCTTATGAGTGTACTTCTGCTCTCTGTCATATGGCAATGACATGTATTTATCCTTATGAGTGTACTTCTGCTCTCTGTCATATGGCAATGACATGTATTTATCCTTATGAGTGTACTTCTGCTCTCTGTCATATGGCAATGACATGTATATATCCTTATGAGTGTGCTTCTGCTCTCTGTCATATGGCAATGACGTGTACCATTGGAAACTTATACTAATTACATCAAACAGTAAGAGCACAATTTCCTAGATACTCATTCAGCGAAGCTCTCAGACCAACATGGAGAGCTACAAAACCTCTCTAATGAATATTCATACCAAGTTATCTGACATTCATAAGCAGCAAGATTGTAACACTTTATGTGGCAAAACAGGCGCAATTTTCTGTCGCGATGCAAATTTTGCTTTATTGGGCATAAAAACGCCCTTTCAATCAATTTTCAGTTATCATCTGAATAGCCATGCGATGATGATCCTTCTCTGAAAACAAGAGGTCAAAATTTTCTTTTCCTTTGTTTTATTCAATTTTGTTTAAAAAATTGCTTGTGGCATTGCGTTCTGTGTGTAACGGCCTTAACTGATAAGAAAGCAATTCACCAAACTGTTCTCATTTTTGTCTGTCAATAATGAACAAGACAAAATCTACCCTTAAAGGATAACTAGACCAGTAAGTCTTTTTCAAATATTCATCGACCCCACTTATGCCAATTTCTCCACAGTTTGAACAAAAAAGCATTTCTAGCAAATTTTCCAGTATCATCAGAAAGCCCCAATTGTAAACTTTATCGTGTGTAAGCAAAAAGTCAAAGCATCTTATAATATTTGTTGGTGTGTTACAGCCTTTAACCTTTACAGTTTATGTTCGATATTAAAGGTACTAAAAAGTGAAAACCTAATTTATAATTGTCAAGTTGTGATCTTATGGAGCAGTGAATTAAGTTATGATAGACTAAAGCACAAAGGATTTACAGTACATAAGAACATACCAAAGCTGCCTAGATCACAAGTTATCCAGAAAATTTGCATGTTGTTGCCTGAAAATTCAAAAACTGTAAAATGGTCAAATTTTAATCAAATTTGATAGATTTTTATTTTTGTGGTTTATTTGGATTTCAAATCATTAAAACTAACGTAGTCTTTACGTGTTCGTTCATATAATTTGTACAAGGAAGACAATTTTGTTGAACCTTATGTATTATGTACTGAAACCGCTTTGGTGCGTGTTGTGAACGACTTGCAAATGGCGGTAGATGATGGAAAAGTTGGAATCTTGGTACTCCTCGACCTCTCTGCTGCATTCGACACGATCGATCACGAACTTCTGAAACAACGACTAGCTCATGAATACGGGTTCAGTAACAAAATACTTTCTTGGCTTTCATCGTATATATCAGACAGACACCAGTCTGTTATCATCAATGTGTCACAGTCTAATCCAATGAATCTAACATGTGGTGTACCACAAGGATCTGTTTTAGGTCCTCTGTTATTCACCTTATACACAAAGCCACTTGATAGACTTATAAACAGTCATGACGTTCTTCATCACCTCTATGCCGATGATACACAGCTGATAGATAGTTTTCACCCAGCAGAAAGTGGAATAGTGGCACTTAGCAAACTTGAACTATGTACAACAAGCATAAAGTCTTGGATGACGAACAACATGCTCAAACTTAACGAGTGCAAGACAGAAGCTATGCTTGTAGGACCAAAGTCCAGACTGCTCAACACAGACATCAGTCATATCTCGGTTTGTCTCACCTCAATCCCATTCTCTAAATCAGTGAAAAATCTGGGTGTTTTTCTTCAACGGAACTGACCATGGAGAAGCATATCACAGAGCTTTGCAGGATCTGCAACTACCACTTGCACAATATTGGCAGCATCAGACACCTTCTGACTCAAGAGACGGCTTCAGCATTGGCAAGGTCATTAATCCTGTCACGTCTTGATTATTGCAACAGTCTGCTTGTAGGTGCGTCACATGAGAACATCAAGCGATTGCAGAGGATACAAAACAAAGCTGCGTATTGTCACTAAAACATCAAAACGTGACAGTATTACAGCGGCGTTAAAGCTTTTGCACTGGCTACCAGTTGAAGCTAGAATCGAGTATAAAATATTGTGTTTAGCCTACCAGTGTATAGACGGATCAGCACCAGAATACCTCTGTGAGCTTCTGTCCATCTATCAGCCAAAAGGGTGTCTCAGGTCTAGTGACAAGCAATTGCTGGATATACCAAAGTGGAGACTAAAATCTTTTGGGTAACAGGTCTTTCACAGTGGCAGCCGCCAGAAAATGGAATGATATTCCGAAATCCATGAAAGACATTAAATTTTTGAATACGTTTAAATCTCAGCTCAAAACATATTTGTTTAAGAAGTATTTTTGATTTTTATTATAATTTAATTTAATCATTTATTTACATTAACCTATCATTTGTATTGTATAAGCGCTTTGAGCATACTCCACAGTGTGGATTAAGCGCTATATAAATGTTCCTATTATTATTATTATTATTATTATTATATTTGAAGAAGTGCTTATGGTGAAAAGCCCTAGCAAAATTATGTTAAGGAGCTCTTGATATTGGTGTGAATTCAGGCTGTAAAAATGGAATACCCTTAAATCAAAGAATTTGTCAATTTTGTTCTCGAGGTGAAATTGATGATGTGTACCATTTTATTCTTTCCCCTTGCTTAATGATTTGCGTTTGAAGTTTATGTACATTCCACCTTATTATTCTAATTACCCAGATGTACATAAGTTTAACAGTTTACTGAGCTCAGACTCTGAAAAGTTATGTAAAAGTCATTCAGCTTTTATTATCCAAGCCTGTAACTTTTGTGAAGAGCATGATCGTATGTGATATTTATGTTGATGTTATTTCATATGTACAATTGTAAACTTCCAAACCTTTATTTGTAACATGTATATTTTGTTGTATTTGTGATAAGGGCCAGAGGCCTAGCTTGACTAAATGAATAATTAAGTTTAATAGACCATCCTCATACATCATCCACAGCTCATATTGTTTGTTTTTATCTTTCCAGGGGATTATTAGGTGGCCATGTAGCAGCTCTTGAAGTGCAAAAACTCCATGGAAGGATATTATGGTACAAATCGGAACTATTAGACATGGCCAAAGATTTAGGGTATCGCCTTCTTCCTGCTTTTAACACATCCACAGGAATGCCATATCCACGGGTATGTAAAGCCCTCATTATATTTAATTGATATTTCACCGCGAAAAATCTCTTTCCAGTAAAACAGCGATCATTGTACAAGCTGCTCCCTTACTTACAAATCTCAACACTCTCTTGCTCCTGAATACTTTAAGCAGTTAATACACCAATACTGTCCTCGACGTCAGCTTCGCTCCTCAACAAAATGTCTTCTAGCTGCCAGTCTTCATCTAAACACAAAATTTTATGGTGAAAGGCCCTTTATCTCTGCTGTACCTTCTGTCTGGAACAATCTACCTTATTCAATCTGCATAGTCGCAATCACAGGGAAGACATTGTTGTTACCTGCATTCGCCTTGGCCACTCCTCTCTTACTCACTCCCATCTCATATCCTGCTCCCCTGCTCTCTCTGCCCCACTTGCAACACCGATCTCTCCATCAACCATATTTTCTTAACCTATACCAGAACTCCAGATCTCTTCTTTCCTCACTCTCCTCAATCTTGGACCTATTCAAAAACAATTCTTCCTCAAACATCATCAACTTCCTCCGAAACAATAACCTCTTCCACCACATATAATCTCTGTCCCTTCTACACCTAACTTACACACCTCTTTCTTTTCACCTAATTTTTTCTCCCACATTCAGCTTTCCCCCTTTATCTTCCTTACAAACCTTCCATCTCCTCACTATCCTTACACTTACACCGTTATTAATTAACACATTTGGCACATTTGACTCTGACTGTCGCGGTGCCGTTAAACATCAACAAACCAAGCCAAACCATTCAATTTGCAATGCATCATCTGCTAATTCATTCAATTGTGTTTTAAAAATTCATTTATTCAATAATTAATTTGACTTATGCATTATTGTTGTGAACTTGTTCAAGCACTTGGAGGCCTTAGCAAAAAGCGCTTTATAAATCTATGTTTATTATTTTCATGTTATATCTGTCTTCCACGGGCCAAGTAGAACAGACTACTTATTTCTGGTCCGTTTAATCTTTTCAGTTAATTTCTATACCACATGTTTATATAACTATGATTGTGTTCTATTTATTCATTTTAGATATCACAAAGTTTTGACTAATAATTTGTACTATAATTATTTCACTAGAATTTCTGTATATTTTGTAAAGCTGAATTAAAGATAAGCAATGATTGAGATAAAATACAATCTTCATGACCCTCCACTAGTACTTTTGGTTATGTTCTTATGTAAGTACAGATATGACTAAGGGCAGTAATATTCTTTGTCTTTTTTTTTTTAGGGGGGGGGGTACAGTACAGGGTACAGTATTTACTGTGAGGATACAGTATTTTAGGCAAATTTCTCTTTCATACGGAAATTAACTGATAAGAATAAAATCTTCAACATATTTCAATCTCTCAGGAAAAAATAATGATCAGTTTAATCACTCCCGTTAGCAGCAAATTTGTTTAAAACTAAATAAGTATTTCTTTAATCAAATGTAAGGAACCACAACTTTCTAGAAAAAAATAAGACCTCATTATCCAACTATCTATCAATCCTTCTGAGTAGGAAAAAAGTACTGTCTTCTTCCAAAATTGTCTTAAGATTGACATCTAAAAAAACAAACAAAAAAAACATACATTCAACAACTGTTTCCAGTGTGGTGCTGGTGAGGTGGATGTGCAGATGGGTGTAAACAAAAAATATTTTGTAATTCTTTCAGCACGATAAGATCTTTTCAAAACCAAGTTTAGCCAAACTTGATTTCTTCAGTACTTTAAAAATCAACTGCTGAGGGTTTTTCCCTTTGCATAAAAATGAACCCACACCGTGTGTGAATTGTGCAAACTGGCAAGAATCCTTAGTAGTTGATAGGTCGATAAGATTCCCCCCATATATATATCATTGGTCCATTGTGGACACATGAATTTTGGTCATGTGACATTATTCAAATTGAATTTCTAGAAATTGTTAATTCAGATTTTAAAAAGGTCTATCGACATTACAGGATACTTGTTTGTTTGATAGCCTTAAGATTATGAGTAAAAAGGAATCATGAAAAGTTGTGGTTTTGGACATAACAAAGAAATATTCTTAAATTTGGGGGCTGAAGGATATTTAGTATGATTGCCATCATTGTGATTTATCACAATATCTCTAGTGAACCTTTGATTCACAACAAAAGGAGTGATTTAATTTAGTATTTATCAAAACGATGTATACAATGATAATATAAGATGAAGTGTTTTATGGTATTGCCATATTCTCATGCATAACTGTGGTGAACTTGACCTTGTGTTAAGTTTCCTTTATAATTTTATTTTTCTTCCCAGGTTAACTTGAGGCATGGTGGCAAAGGAAGAACAGAAAAGGATACCTGCACAGCGTGCGCAGGTTCCATGTTGTTAGAATTTGCTGCTCTCAGTAGATTAACAGGGGACCCCATATTTGAGGTGAGATTTTGAGAAGTTTTTATGAAGAAGCAAGGGAAAGAAAAAGTTGTAACAAAGTTGGTATTGGTGTGCATATGTAGAACAGGTACACATGTAGGACAGGAATCTTGGAATTGAAATCGGGCTTTGATTTTTAGCTTAATGACGATGTCATTGAGGTTATAAAGTGGACGAATCTGTAAACTTTTTGTCGCCTGTTTTTGAAATGTATCTAGGCAGAGGCTTTTTGGCCAGAAACTTCTGAAATTTGGCAGTATTGAAGAGCATGAAAATATCTCTTGAGGGTGTATTTTTGATTTATGCTGGTTATCATGAGATATGGTCATTTTACGTCATATTTTGTACTGAAGAATCACTGTTGTGTGTCTAACTGTCTATAGCACCCATACAGCTGAGTTAACTACAGTACATAAGTTCCTCTCTTGTGTGTCCAACATGGAATACTATCTCTGTTAAAGGATTAGTTCAGTGGTCAAGCAAGTCCATCTTATATGAAAGAGGACTTCAAAAGAAACAAAATAGTGAAGAAAGCATTGCAAAATCTTATTCCGTTATGGAGATATTCAAGTTTAAAGTTTGTCTCATTTGTGTAGAAACGACTGAAATCAGACTAGTTGTGATGTAATTGCCTCAGATTCCTCAAAGTCTTTATGTATTCTATAATATTTTGCCCTGCGATTTTGTGGCTTAAAAACCATGGGATATGTTAGAAAAGAGATATTGTTGATATTATGAAAGATTAACTTCTCTTTTTTTGTCTGAAATAGTGTTGGAAAGGGGCTGAAGTATGCTTCTTGACAATTCAGGGTGACAAGTCCCCTGAAGTTTCTCTGGCGTAATTTAACCATCGTTGTCGGGGTTTAATTAAACCTCACCAAACAAACAAACAAACAAAACTAATTTAATATTTCCTGTTGAAATTAAGCAACCGGTTTTGTTAATTGTTGCGGTATAATCAAATGATTTTTTTATCAAGATTTTCTATGTTCCCAGAAAGTAAAAACAAACTAACAAACAAAAAAACCACTATTAGTCAGGATATCATTTGTTCATTGAAGTATATACTGAGGAGTAATAACAAGTAAAATTCTTCATCTGCCCTCAAGTTAACATGGTATATAAAAAAATCTTGTCACAGCTTGAAAATGTGTATATTTAAAGTATTATTCCAACTTTAATCATTACAGAACAAAGCTAAGCATGTGATGCAAACACTATGGACCAAACGTCAACGAAATAGTAACCTTATGGGAACAGTTATAAATATACACACTGGAGATTGGGTCAGAAAAGGTAAGAATTATGTTTCTATTATTAGTTCTGAAGATATAATGTTGGCAAAGAAACAAACAGATATACTAAGATACAAGAAAATGCAATCAAAACCATAATGAAATACAGACACTGAAAAATACAAAGGATTTACCAAAGAAAATACCGTGGTCTCCCTGTAATACATCACAAATTTGCATAAAAAAAATTGCATATTGATGCCTGAGATTTCACTTTGAAATAAAATTGTAAATTTTTTACCTATTTGATGAAAGTTTTTGCTACTTCCATGGTATCTTCAAGTTCTTGAAGCAATTGAACTCATTTTGCCTCTGCACATATAGAGGGATTTCACCACGTGACTCTTAACTCAACTGGACCTAATTTTGAAGGGCAATGGCATCGTTGCGTTTCACCCGTCTTCACACAGCTCCGTCACATCACACGTACAACAAACATACTTACTACATGCTAAACTACCAGTACCAGTTCAGCGAATTTTACTAATTGCACTTATTTATTCGCTTTTGATTTTACTTCATATTTTACTTAAGCTTTTTTTACATGCTAAACTACCAGTACCAGTTCAGCGAATTTTACTAATTGCACTTATTTATTCACTTTTGATTTTACTTCATATTTTCCTTAGATTTTTTATATTCACCAGGTATACAAAGAGTAACTTTATTGTCAATGCCAGCTGATTGTTCGTTATACTCGGACAAAGCCTACATACCTGATATAAAGTGCTTGCTGCAAATCCTGGTGTGAGCCATAGGTTGAAAACCGTCATGTCGTACAGCAGAAAGCTTCGAATGTTGATCAGGGTCAGATGGAATCAATAAAATGTTTTTTATTCTCCCGCACACATCTATTAGTGCAACTAATGGCACAGTAAGCTGTTGGCATAATCCTCTTACAAAAATAATCTGATGTAATAACATGCAAACGTATGTAGTCTAGTTAAGTGTACAGCAGACAACAGTGTTACTGCCTGACAAATTGGCGATGTAAACAAAGTCATGTGGACTTCAGCTGAAACATCCTTATACCTTTAATAATTACAGTAGTGCCCATCTCAATATCAACAATTTTCCAAGATATTCCAGGTACCGTAGGATACCATAAATGCATTATGAGATTATTAATACATGTCTACAGCTTAAGAGGATTGGTCACTGGGAGATAGTTAACACATAAGTTCAGTGGTCATGCATGTCCATCTTATATCAAAAGAAAAATGGTGACAAAAAGTGTTCCAATATGCTAGTCCATTTACATATATATTTCTATCAGATTTTTGCAGAAACTACCAAATCAGACCAGTAACATCACATGTTGCATTCCTAAAAAAGTATTTTTTTACTTCTTCAATTTTTGTTTAAGATGTTGACTTTTGTTAACAAGAGTCTAGTAGAGTAACTGATTTACTACCTGAAGAAGTTTATAAATATTTTCAATTAGTAGAAGAATTTGAAATTTATTTTCTATGCAATGTATCAACAATTGTTGTAAAAAAAAATGGCAGTTTGATGTGATTTTTTTGCAGTAGACTCTGTATACCAGGCATTTTTGTATTATTTTTTATTATAACTTAAAAAATCAGATACTTTCTCAAAGAAACGAGATGTCACAGTAGTTCTTTCACAGTTGTAGTTCTTTCACAGTTGTAGTTCTTTCACAGCTGTATTTCATACAGATAGACTTGTTTGACTTCTCAACTAAACCTGTAAAGGTGGATGTGTCGTGTGGATGTTGGCATCTCTCACACATACACCCACATCATTGTTTAATGTATATTTTCGTGCCAAATCTATTACCATCTGCTATTATGCAAATAAATTTTTCATTTGCAATGTATGAGCTGAAAATCAATTTTCACCATTTTGCATCAATACACTCACCTATGCAGCCAACATATGTACATCTTAAGTAAGGTCACTATTCTTGACATTTTGTATTATTATATTATATATTTTATATATTCCAGTACAAATTTTAAACATTTGTAAAAAGAAAAAAAGTACATATACATATTAAAAGACATAGCAGAAAATAAAAGAATATGAATAAATAAATAAATAAGAAAAAAAAATGGAAAAAAAAATGTTCAAAACAGTAATTCTAACTCTCCTGTCTGTAAGTAAATTGCCGCACGGTAAATGAATGAATTTTTGTAGACGTTTATTCTGTATTTTGGCAATATGTTAGGGTTTCTGTTTGAACGTGCTAGATGACTTTGTAATGTATTGTGTAAAGGATGGTTTTGTTCTTTGTTAATTTTTGTCGCCATTGCAATGAATTCGGATTCGCCTTGTCATATAAAATTCTAATAAGCATGGGATATTGTAGGTTAAGAATCTTTGAAATATACTTTACAAATTTCTGTGTGCTACTTAATAACTTAATTGGTATTTTTTTACACAGTAATTAGCCTGCCAGTAGAGTATACTGCAATTTTTAACATTCTCTCTTTCAATTTACCTGTGTGTCATGGTATGGAGGCAGCATTGTGTGTATGAGAAGTAATTCTCTGCAAGAGTGGGTCCAGTAAGTCAAAAGGGTACCCAAGTGTGAGTGGGTCTGTCCCTTTAGTAGGCAACTTAAGAAGTTCTCCTTGTCAATGACAAATGTTGAAGCCAGTGGCAATTCTTTTAAGATCAGACATATGTCATCTAAGAATTAACCCAGTCAGCGCTCAACTGGTCATGTAACGACCGGTTTGGACATGAACTTTTCAAAAATTATTTTGCTTCATCAAATAGGCCCACAGCAGTGATCCTGGTATTATTTGAAAGAGCTCGAATACTTCTTTCACAAAATGTATTAGGGGTTATGTTAAAAGTGTTTGAGAAAAGTATGGGTTTAGATTAAAAAATAATTTTAAATGCACAAAATTGAAGGAAAACAGTTTTGTCAAACAGGGGTTGTCAAAGACATCAATGCATCCAATTCTGGTCGAATTTGACTGCTCCTATCATCAATATCTTTTTTTGTGCAAAAGTTGTGCACAATTTCATGAATTTTAGCCTTTTGAGACCAATTTTTGATAAAAATCATAGTTCCTGATCGGAATACAACTGCCGTATGCTAAAAATATTGTCACAAAGCTCATTGACATATTTTTAATTGAAAACACAAAGAGCAACCCCCTCTTTGTTTACAACATAATATAAGTTTTAAAACAAATGCACACACTAGAACACACGCAATGTAGCTTAGCGGTAACATGCAGGATTGCAATGTGACCGCCCCGGGCTCGAATACTGGCCAGATGCGTGGCTTTGTTTTTTGGAAGTAATTACAGCAGTCGTTATTTTTTTGTTTATTTTAATTACTTTTGCATCTTTTGCTTTGAGAAAAAAAATAGACTGGTATCAAAAGAAACAAAATTTCACAAACAATTTGAATATTTATAACAAATCTTCCATTTTCATCAGTCACAAGAAAAAAATACAAGCTCTTAAAAGCTCCAAAGAATTTGACCTAATTTTGCATATTTATGTTGATATTTTCTTTATTTTGACTTTTTATTGAATAGATTATTGTCTTAGCATTCATATAAACCAAAGCTTGAAGTGATAGATAATGAAAGGAAAGTTGTGAAAATTAATTTTGAAAAAATAAAGATCTGAAAAATTGCAGTTACGTTTTGAAACGTGTGGGAGTTTAAAAGTCTTTTCTCCCCAAAATGCGTGTTGTTTTTTGTCATAAAACTTTACTAAGCTCCAATGGTTTATATGTTTTGTGAAGACTTTGTAGGGTTTACCAAAGTATCTGACCCACTGGATCTGACCCTCCCCAAGGTATCTGACCCACTGGATCTGACCCTCCCCAAGGTACCCATAGATCCTATAACATTTAATGTGTTATTTTTATCTTCTTCCCCTCACAGATAGTGGAGTTGGTGCTGGCATCGACTCCTACTACGAGTATTTATTGAAGGGATACATTTTACTGGGAGACGATTTTTACTATGATAGATTTTCCACTGTGAGTTCAAAACACTGATTATTTCTGTAGGAAATAACTTTCCACTGTTCATTTGCAATCTTTCATAAATACATTTAAATATGTATGGACACATAGAGACATGAAATGCTAAATAACTTCATGCTGAAAAGTTTCTCTTAAGCCTACCAGCACCTGACACCTGACTTAATCCTAAAAACTCAGGTATGGTAATTACCAACACGACTTCCTATTGTGTAGTGTGTTTCCACTCCAAACAATGATTGTTTATCAGCTGCCATTCCCATGCACACCAAAGTCAAGTAGCCCAAGGTTATTTGTGTATATAAGATTACAGAAGCCAGTGCTGAGTAATCAGGGCACTTTTGTGATTGAAATCCATGTTAAGTGTCTTAGTGGGAGAAATTTGTTTGCAAACTGGTGATAATAACAGTTGTTTATTATATGCTTGAGGTGATGTGTGCATTAACTGTGAATGATTGGCGGACCATTTCTCCTAAGGAAAGATATTGCTTCATGTTAAAAATTCATTAAAAAAAAATTATATAAATATTCTCATCATTAAAGTAGAACATGGGAATTTTACAACTTTTTGAATTTTTAGCACAAAATATGCAATTTGTATGCAAATTTGTGATGTATTAAGGGGCTCCATTTTCTTATGTTCATCCATTGTTTTAATCATCTACCTTTTATTTTTTGAAGGAGAATAGCTGATTCTGACAAAAAGGTTTTGGGATCTTTCCCCCTCTCTCCCACCCCTCCTGGCTTTTCAAAATCTAAATATAAAAGAAATTTTCTTCATTTTCAAGACTAAATGAAGAAACTAAATACAAAGAATTGCAAAAAGATTTGCAGTTGTCTTCCTGTTCATACATCACAGTTTTTGTAAACATTTAAAAAATCTTGATATTCATGACTCAGGAACTAAATTTGATACTTTAAACAATGTTCTACCCAAAATGTATGACTTTTTTTAAAGTAGAAATAAAGCAGACAGAGCTGGAAAAAATATACGGTACCGACAGTTTTAACTGGGAAAAGTGGGAAATGCAGGATGGAAAAAAAAAATCATAAAAGACAAATAATTTTATTTTAGATTTCTTGAGTAAACAACAGTATTTGTGGTAAATATGTGGTCTAAAAATGTCCGCCATGTAATTGTGCAATGAAAAGTACATTAATTGTGAAAGAGGGAAGTATATAAAAATGTATTCACTACATTAATATTATTTCTGATGTGATTTTTCAGGGGAAAATCTTCGACACCTTTTATTCAGAAATGTGGAAAATTTCATAGCAACAACCCAATTTCACACATTATTGTATTTTTGAATTTAACAATAATGTTTTTGATTTTCAATCAAAAGATATCTTAAAACCATTGTCCACTTTTCACAAAGGTCGGGTGGGGGAGAAGGTGTGAATGATGCAGAAGACAGTATGTTTTGACAATAGTGTCGGGAATAGACAGATCATTTATTATTTGGGCAGCACTCAAACACATGTTGCAGTGTGTTGCAAGAAAGAAGTAAAGAAGTAACAACTCTAAGGCAACATTTTTAACCTTGGGAACATAGTTGCGTTAATTGATTGTCTTCAAGAAAGAAAACTACAGGTATGATGTGGTGTTTTGTCTTCCCTTTAATAGCACTATTAACACACCTGTGAGGTATTTATTCAATTAAGCGCCATATTTTTGGTATGAAAAAGTAGGGGATTTATTCTAAGTAAGAGATCATTTGTGTTAGCTTTTCACATAGAGACTACTTGCAAAGAACCTTTTTAGTTCTTGTACAAGAAATATAACATATAACACTTCTGTTCTGTGCTTTTCTTTCAGCACTATGACGCCATCATGCAATACGTGAACGAGGGTCCTCGCATGATTGATGTACACATGCATCGACCTCACGCCAAGTCAAGGAATTTCATGGATGCCCTGTTGGCCTTCTGGCCAGGTTTACAGGTACACTTCAATTTCAGTGGTAATGAGTAATATCAAAATAGTTTTGCTTCTGTTTATTAGAAATGGCTTTGCTTAAAACCAGGAACATCTCAACTGGCTCTCAAATGGAGCAGGGCCGGTCAAAGTAAAAGTTACATATTTCTTTGTTTCCCAAACCACAAAACTGTACACAGTTTGACCTCTCCAAGGCTTCTTCAAGACAACTACTCCCACTGGTGTTACATGGCATTTATAGTGACACACATTTGAGTATAATGACAATCCTTTGTAATATAAGTAGTAACGTAATCAATGCTGGCATTGTTTGTCTTTGCTGCTGGGGGAACTATAAGAATATAACTATTTATACCTTAATTTTATGATGCAAAGTTAATCTTGTTGAATGATGTGGTTAATTTGTTGCTTCAAAATTGCAGGCCAAATTTGTAAGCGGTGCCTTTACTTATGTCACTGCATACACATTAAAAGATGTGGTTGACGTTGACGTTTAGCATATAAACATTTGCAAATAACAGGTGAATGAAAATAATGTCTACACATTATTTTTCTATTTTTTCTTAATGTTTAGTTTTGTGTTTCAATTAAAACTTGGAGAGCAAAAACCAATTTGATATAGAAATATGGAATATAGGAGGGGAGATATATTGAATAGAATCCAACTGATTGATTTCTTTTGCTTTTTCCTTTCATGAATCATCTTTTCGCTATTAAATGAAATATTATAGTTTGGGTTAAAAAGTGATTCCCAAAAGTTCTATCAAATTGAATAAACACGTCTAAGACATCATTTTCTATTTATATATGATTTGTTTACAAATTTTTAATTCCCATTTCCTTTCATTTTTATCGTGGTTGGAAATTTTGATTGTAGGTTTTATTCGGTGATATTGAGCCTGCGATCGAAACACATGAGATGTTGTACCAAGTTACCCAGAGGCACAACTTTCTACCAGAGGTAAGAGAAAATAATTGTTTGCTGATTGCTATTGCTTTCTGGTCATAGGTGGCAGGGTGCAGGGGTAAATTGGGTGGCCTGTCAACTCTTCCCACAAAAATGGAGCTGTGTTTTTCATCTGGTGTAAGTACAGTTGATGTGAGCAGTTTCAATGTAAGCTGATGTAATTTTATATATATATATATATATATATATATATATATATATATATATATATATATATATATATATATATATATATATATATATATATATATATATATATATATATATATATATATATATATATATATATATATATATATATATATATATATATATATATATATATATATATATATATATATATATATATATATATATATATATATATATATATATATATATTTATATATAAATATATATATATATATATATGTATTTATTTTTATATATATATATATATATTTATATATATATATATATATATATATATTTATATGTATATATGTAAATATATTTATATATATATATACATTTAAAAAAGAGCCCATCTGTTTGAACAGAGGTCAAATGTCAATATTTCCCTAAAAACTGGAGGTGTTGGTCTAGACTCGTGAAAGTTCGTCAGTTGATAGTCCTTTTCTGGTAGTAAAGCGGAAGATGCCTTCAGAAATCTTTGTCTCTTTAAAACAGTTATGGTGTCCTAAAATATCCATCATGCCATTGCTTTCCTAGCATGCTGAAAGTTTCTCTTTATACCTACCCGCACCCGACACCCGAGTTAATCCTGAAAACTCAGGTATGACAATTACCAACCTGACTTCCTGTTCAGTGTATTGTGTTTCCACTCAAAACAATGATTGTTTATCAGCTGCCATCCCATGCACACCACAGCCAAGTAGCCCAAGGTTATTTGTGTATATATGATTACAGAATGCTAGTGCTGAGTAATCAGGACACTTTTGTAATTAAAATCACTCATCCGTGTTAGGTGTCTTAGTGGAAGAAAATTGTTTGCACACTGGTGATTACAAATAACTGTATTTCATATGCCTCAGGTGATGTGTGCATTAACTGTGGATGATTGAAAGACCATTTCTCCAAGGAAAGATATTGCTTCATGGTCATGCTTTTCTAAAAAATATTTTTTCTTTAAAGACTTAAGCTCAGAAATAATCACAGCTGTAATTTTGTCCCCAATTTTCTTCTTGCTGCAGGCATTCACTCGTGATTATGATGTGTACTGGGGACAACATCCACTGAGGCCAGAATTTATAGAAAGCACCTACTTTCTTTACAAGGTAATAAAATTGACAAGGAATTATTTAGGTTTTGGTTAAAACATTACCAAAAGTATATAAACGTTTGTACATGCCACTATAGAGAGATTTCATCAAGTGACTCTAACTCATCTGGAAGCCATTTTGCTGGGCAAGCATCGTTGCGTTTCATACGTCTTCACACAGCTCAGTCACATCACACGTACAACAAACATACTACATCATGCTAACCTACCAGTACCAGTTCAGCGAATTTTGTTGTTTTTGTTTGCGGTGGAGATTTTACTTCATGTTTTCCTAGGTTTTATATCTTCACCGGGTATACAAAGAGTAACTTTTACGTGAACGCTGATTGTTTGCTATACGCAGATAAAGCCTACATACCTGGTATTAATTGCTCACTGCAAATCCTAGTGTGAACCAAAAATTAAAAGACTTTGCGTTGTACAGCAGAAACACCACTTCGAACGTTGATCAGGATCAGATGGAAATCGAGAAAAACTCTTTTTATTCCCGGCTTACATCTATTAGTGCAAGCAAAGGCACAGCAAGATTCCGGCATATTTATCTTACAAAATTTATCTTACATAGCAACATGCAAACGTTTGTAAGTCTAAATGAGTGTACAGCAGACGATCGTTCTCACCCGACAAAATGGTGATGTAAACAAAGTTACGTGACCTTATGACATCAGCTGAAACACCCTTATTAGGATCCTGGTAGTAGGTGGTGTATAACAGCTGCATTTTCTGTTTAAAAGAAGACTTAAATTCTCCACATAATAGTTTTTTGAATTTTGAAAATGGTATGTTTGGTTTCTGATTTGTGGTTGATAAAAGTTTGCAGATGGCTAAAAGGCCAGTTTTGTGGTAACGTTGACAGAAATATACAATGCAATTAAACTATTTTGATTGGTCTAAATATTTGCTCCTATACTGATGAGCCAATCAGTAAGGGCCACACAAGTGAAGTTTGTAGCAGAATTAATCTTTTCAGCTTTTCAAATAGACCACGCCTACCATAGCAACACAGTAACTATGTGGGGCAAACAAAGCTACCTCAAATCCGCAATCATGCATTACCAATGCATTAACATTTAGATGTTCGCGAGGCCTGCCGCAAGCCTTGATTCATTTATGGCACTTCTCCAGGTCTTTAGAGTTTTTAGCAAATGGGATAAACAAAATTCTGTTTTGCTAACTGTTCTGCGTAACAACAATCAGATCTACAAAGCCAGCAATCTTTGTTCACCATTTTGCCGTCACTCAGTCTGTGTGTGCAGACATTTGTTTTGTACAGTAAGTTGTATTGACTGCATTAGAGCGTGTCGCTAACTATCTGTACTGTACCAGTACCGCGTAGGATGTTTTCCCCCACTTAGTTATGCAGATTTTGTTGCTAGGAAAATTCTTGCGGTGATTGGTTCAAACAAGCTGTCAATCATTAAACCCAGAAAGGATGATTGCTGGCGGAATAAAGCAATTTTTTTGAGATGAGATTCAAAATTTGTGTGATGTGCGAATGGGCAGAAAGCTTATCATCAAAATATTTATTTTCAAACAACATGCCAATGGAATATTTTGTGCAACTATTTATAATATTTGAAGGAACTGAAATTAATATGAAAAAATCTGTTATCTTTCAACAGGCTACCAACGACCCATATTACTTGGAGGTTGGCTTGAAGGTGATGGATAGCCTACAGAATCATGCTCGGGTGCCATGTGGATTTGCTGGTATCAAAGATGTCCGCACTGGAAGTCACGAGGACAGGTATGAATATTTATTCAATATATCAACACATGGATTCATTCTAATGATGGGTGGTGGGGGTAGAGGGTCATCTTATACTTGATTAAGAGGAGGTCGACTGGATAAAAAAGATTGATCTGGATCCTTTAAGCACCCCTTCAATGTACAATTCATACTTATATGTGTTCAAAACATCTGAAGTGTCTTGAAAGAGAAGTATGTAGCTAAGTCTGACTTAGTTTTAGTAGACTAACAAGTTTGAGTAGATTCCTCAAATCATTGAACTACTTAATGCACTATGTTTAGGGGCTTTGATTTACCCTTACCTCTACCAGAGCATTGGAGATTATAGTGTTATTTTAAGGAACATTTTTGAAAAGAGGGCTTTTTCACAAATTTATCTCCCATTTTCTACATTAACAAGTTTATGTTATATGAAAGCTAAGACTTTGGACATAATTTTTTGGTCAAAGATGCACAATTATGCAAATGAGGTCAATTAATCTTCGTGATATTCTGGTCATTGTGGCTAATTACAAAAAAAATATTGATAGAATTGATGAATTGTTGAAAGAAGGACCTTTCTTTCATTTAATACTCTTAATTTTTTTGGAGCAAGGGAAAAATTCATACATCAATTTTATAATTGTTGACCTAAAATTGACTTCTGATTCTGTCAATGTTCTGTCTGAAAGGATTTGGCAGTTTGGATTTCCCATGAACATGCATTGTTTCTTTCTGTGATGCACAAAACTAATATGATATAAGAAGGAAATGTTTACTCCATTTTTTAATTAAAATGGTATGCAAATAATATGCAAATTAGCTAATTTACCACATTTATTATGCACGGACTTGAAATTTTCAGTTTATGACTTAATTTCAGGCATTGGAAACTTTGAAAATACTTTAGTTTATTCAGGTTATGCTGAATGTCTTTTAGAAACTTACTTCTGTTGATTCCATTAGGAATTCTTGGTGAAAAGGTACCCCAAAATGGTTTAAAACATCAGTAATCATGTTGACCTTGCCAAACTTGGTATCCTTCATTGAGTTGGTACCGCATATGAAATGTCAACAAATTTGTACAAATACAGGAAAATACTTTTGAAAAATACTGTTTCCAAGGAAGTACAGGTGAAGGAGGGGTGTTGGTGTTGATTTCTGGCTTTTATATTGGGAGGGGGGACCAGAAGTAATGCCGGCCCCCAAAAATATGGCCCCTTCCAAATTGCTTCAAAATAAAGGATTTCCCCCTAAATGGGAATGCTTAGACCCCACCATGGGTCTCTTTCCCCCAACATGGGTCTCTTGGCCCAACATGGGTCTCTTTCCCCTAACATGGGTCTCTTGGCCCAACATGGGTCTCTTTCCCCCAACATGGGTCTCTTGGCCCAACATGGGTCTCTTTCCCCTAACATGGGGACCCTTTCCCCATAAAATTATGGTACTGGTACAGAACAGCTAGTTAGCGGAACGCGCTCATGTAGTCAATGCATACTGTATCAAAACATGGAATTGGGATTTAGCGAAATAGGTATATGGGCTTTACTGTATACTGTGGCAGTACGAATAATGGGTTAGTCTTTATATTTTTATCCAAAATTACTATAAAAAGGACAATTCATGTTTATTGTGTTGGATTTTAGTGACCTATTGATTTGTTTGTAATCCTTGCAAGCAAATAATGCCAGCTATATTTTAGGGTTTCATTTGTCAAGATATGCGCAATAGGCTATGCATATTACTTTACTTCAGGCTATTATAAATTTGAAAAATGCACTCACCATTTCAAAAAACCATTCTATCAATTCCACCAGGTTCTGATACTCTCTGGGCCTCTTGTGGATTGGGTCTAGGTAGTGAAAGACCTCCATTACTGTCTTCTCTATTCCCACTCTCAGTTTCACATGACATGAGTTGTAAGGAACTTTCTGCGTATCACAAGAATGCCATTTTTTGCATTTGGTTGTAAATGTGAAAAATTCTTTGAGTCATGACGCAATAACAATCCTGACTTTTATTGTGAATTTATGTTAAAGACAAATTTATTGGCTATGTACTGAGTTTCATTATGATCATACAATTTTTTTACAAAAATGTAAAAAAGTAACCAAAAATTACAAAATCTGACATATGTTACAAATGATTTAAAAATTATGACAAGGAAAATTTGATTAGATTTGGACAATTTTATTTGTCTACATATTATATATTAAAAAAATTATAAATTTATTTACCAATCAATTTTTGTAGTTTTGTCAAAAATATGCATTTTTTGACAAATTTCAAACAAAATGTGAAATTTCAGAATGTTTACACAAAATGAACAAACATTAGTATAGAACACCCCCTCCCTCAAAAAAAAAAAAAAAACAATATTATAAAAGATCTTTCCAAGATCTTTGCAATGAAACCATTTGCACTCCTATGAAATTTTAGTAACGTAATTTTTTTAAATTTTAGAAAAGGTAGTTTAAAAATGGCAATATTATCACTGTGTTGTAGAGTAAGGGTTAAAGGCATATGAATGTACAAAGGTAGGCAATGTTAGCTCAATATCTTTTAAATCTAACTTAAAACATTGAAAACTGACTAACTGGATTAAAATTGAGTATTTTACAGTTCTTTTGAATTTGCAGTTATGAATAATTTTACGTGAATGCTGTATGGTGTAATTGTCTTTCATAATTCTTTGAATGGGTGCAGGAACTGTTGACCAAATATGGGATAAACAGCCCAAATGAGCCTTCATGCTAGGAAGGATCTAACTTAAACTATTGCTTTAATCAAACATACCTCGTCTTTATTTTGCTGAACATCGATTTGATGAAATTATGCATTTCTTTGCAGATTGGACTCCTTTGTGCTTGCAGAAACTTTCAAGTACCTCTACCTCTTATTTTCTGAGCCAAAAAACCTCGTCCTTCCCATTGATGACTACCTATTTACCACCGAGGCCCACATTCTACCTCTGTCACTCTCTAAGATCCAACTAAATAATACAGCCAACTCAACAGAGGTGAGATATTTACTTTTCCTTTAAAAAGTCTGTTGCGCTAATATATGAGACTAGGATGGGTTCCTAGAACCCCATTTGGGGAATGGGGAAGATGTAAGTTGACTGTGGGATGGGTCGCTGGAACCCCATTTGGGGGATGGGGAAGATGTAAGTTAACTGTGGGATGGGTCGCTGGAACCCCATTTGGGGGATGGGGAAGATGTAAGTTGGCTGTGGGATGGGTCGCTGGAACCCCATTTGGGGGATGGGGAAGATGTAAGTTGACTGTGGGATGGGTCGCTGGAACCCCATTTGGGGGATGGGGAAAATGTAAGTTGACTGTGGGATGGGTCGCTGGAACCCCATTTGGGGGATGGGGAAGATGTAAGTTGACTGTGGGATGGGTCGCTGGAACCCCATTTGGGGATGGGGAAGATGTAAGTTGACTGTGGAATGGGTCGCTGGAACCCCATTTGGGGATGGGGAAAATGTAAGTTGACTGTGGATGGGTCGCTGGAACCCCATTTGGGGATGGGGAAGATGTAAGTTGACTGTGGGATGGGTCGCTGGAACCCCATTTGGGGGATGGGGAAAATGTAAGTTGACTGTGGGATGGGTCGCTGGAACCCCATTTGGGGGATGGGGAAGATGTAAGTTGACTGTGGGATGGGGAAGATGTAAGTTGACTGTGGTATGGGGAAGATGTAAGTTGACTGTGGGATGGGTCCCTGGAACCCCATTTGGGGGATGGGGAAGATGTAAGTTTAATCAGGAAAGAGACATCAGGAAATATAACTGAGCTATCAAAATTTTCCTCCCAAGAATTCCGTAACATTCAATGATAATTAGTGGAAAATAGCAAAATATTCTTCTGCTAAGTCTTTTTGTATATCTTGAATGAGACTTCACTTTTGAAAGATCAGGGCTCGCACACAATTAACTTCTATAAGTTCGTTCATTAACCCTTACTCTACCACGCGGCGATACTATCGCCATTTTCAAACCATCTTTTTCAAACTACCTTTTTCAAACCACCTTTTTCTAAAAATAAAATCGGGACTTTACCACAGTCCTATAAGAGTAATCTTGGTATCATTTTAAAGTACTCGGATATTTCTTTCACAAATTGAAACTTTTTTATAGGGGTCATATTACATAATTTATGAAAAAATTACATCGAAAAAGGGTAAAACTCAATAATTGCTAAAAAATTTACAATTTTTTTATTTTTCTCTTTTACATCTTACGATAATTTCAAGATCACATTTTTGCTTCAAAATCAAACACGCAAGTCCTAAGACATGATAGTATTGGTTTCTGGTATAATTTTTATAATTCCTACTTCCAATCTTTTGTTCTGGAGAAATTTCTTCAAAATTTCATGAATTTCTGCCATTTTTGACCCATTTTTTCCAAAAATTGTGTAATCTAAACCGTACATCACACATGCTTTATTGAACCGCCGTTCAAAAGCGCTTGAAATTTCCTTTCATTTGATATATAAATAAAGGCATACCCCCCTCTATTTAGAACCTATCCTATAAGAATAAAATTACACCTATCCAATTTGAACGACTACGTGGTGCAGAGGAAATGTACGCGACTAGCGTGCAAGCGCTCCGGGTTCGAGTCTCGCCGTGACCACTGCGTAATTATTTTTCTGCTGCAGCTTTCAGGGGATGTTTGACTTTTATCATTTGTGATGTGTTTTCATCTTTTCTTTCTTTCTAAAAATTATAGATTAGTATCATTAGAAAGGAAACTTCAAAAAGAATCTAAATATGTAACACAAATCTCTGTTTTCAATACTGACAAGAAGTTATACTCCTGCAAAGATTGACCATTTGTTGACCAAATTTAGCCAAAAATTGCTTAATTTGCATAATTTTGTCCAATATTTCCTAAATTGGTTTTAATTACTCAAAAGATAAATATCTTAGCATCTATTCCAACCAAACTTGTAACGAAAGAAAATGAAAGGAAAGTTGTCAAAAATGCATATGAAAAAAAAAATACAAAAATTGGGGTTGCTATTTTTAAAGCCCTGGTAGAGTAAGGGTTAACCCTTACTCTCCCAAGGTTCCAAAAATAGAATAAGCTATTTCTGAAATTTTTGAAAAGAGGATTTTTTCAGCACTTTCTGTTCCATTTGTACCAAAACAAGTTCGACTTTCATGAAAGCTAACATGTTGAACTTTCCAAAAATGTGCATATTTCCAAACTCAAATATGCAAATTAGGTCATTGAATTAGCATATTAGGTCTCCAAACATTCTATCTTTATGACACGCTTGTGCCTTGTGGCTAAATAGCCAAAAAATATGGATAGAATTTCTGATTTGTCCTTGGAAAGACCTTTCATTTGATACTATTCATGGATTTTTAGGAATCAGAAGAAAAAAAATGACGCAAATATGAAAAATTTGGTACATTTTGACCTAAAAATTATCCCCCGATTCTGTGAATAATCTATCTAATAATGTATGGCACTAAATTTTCCAAAAAAAATGCATTTTCCCCTTCTATGATGTCCAAAACTAATAGAATGCAGAAAAACAAGATGTTTACATCATCATTTGCAAAAAATGAAATAAGAAATTATGCAAATGATATGCAAAATAGGTCATTTACCTCGTTTATTATGCACGAAACTGTTTTTTGTTTATTTCTGACCCAATTTCAGCCATTACAAGCTTCACAGCTACTTTTATGTTGATAGACTATGCTGATTATCTATTAGACACTTACATCTCTTTATTCCACATGGAATTCATAAGAAATGTTTGCCGAAAAGGTCCAAATTTGTAAAGTCTTCTGCTATACCTTGTTGCTGCAAATAGAATAAAAAAAAATAAAAAAATTGCAACTATATTCTTTCAACTTACTTTAGTTTGGTCTTCCCATAACCAGTTACCGAAGACCTCGTGTCAATCCCGGTCACTCTCCACCAGTACTTCCCACAGATGATAGAGTCTTTATCGGCTGCAGGGATGACCTTCGACCATTGTATCTCCTGCAGCCGAGCGTTCCGCTCTTCCTCCCTGGTTTTGAAGGCAGCTTTTTCCGCTGCAGTCGGATTTTCTTTGAGTGGTGATGGTGGCGAGACTGCAGCGGAAGGCCTGGAAGAGGGGCCTGGGCTCATCTTCAACGGTCTGTCCCTCTTCCTCTTGGGTTGGGGAGTAGCGGGCGGCTCGTCCTCTTCAAGCATACGCATAACATGTTATCGCATAACACGTTATCGCATAACATGTTATTGTGGTTTCTAGTAGCGGGCGGCTCGTCCTCTTCAAGCATACGCATAACATGTTATCGCATAACATGTTATTGTGGTTTCTAATCTGCCCCACAATTTTGTGGTAACCGTGGGGACAGACTTTTACTGCCGGGAAGCCCGGGGGTACATACAGGTGTCCAAAATGTTTGTTTTATCGATCTAGTAATCACCACAACAGTGGCATAGCCAGGGGGAGGGGAACAGGATCATGGTCCCAAAAAATGAGGCATCAAAATAATGTACCGGTACAAGGCCTATATACAAGCATTTTCCTCTAAATGGGCCTAGGGCACCCCCAACATATGTATTTTGCCCTAACATGGGACCCCTACTCCACTTTCCCCCATAAAATTGTGATTTCGGTCCCTGAAATAATGGAACTTGGATTTTGTGAAATTGGGAATACACATATTTCAGTAGGCCTAAATTTACAATTTTGCCATTGGGAAATACATATATTTCAGTCCATTTAGAAATGTTATTATTGGGGTTCAGCTTTCATTTGTTTCATCCGGGCTATTATAGAAAGGACCTAAATCCTTTTTTTCATATGTGATTTTAGTGTCCCTTTTACTTGTTTATCGTAACAAGCAAAAAATCCCCGCTAATTTATCATTAGAATTCTATAAGCCTTATTTTATTACTACACATTTACAATGTAGTACTTTCCCTATTTTTGGAAGAAAACACTCACCAACTCCGGAATTTGGAACAGATCGCTATCCATCTCAGCAGGCTCTATATTCTCCTCTTCCTCAATCTGGTCAGGCTCTGGTACATTTTCTTCATCAGAAGTACCTTCCGACCCCTCTGAATCATCATTATTCTGAAGAAAACATAGGAGTCAGAAGGCACGTTCGACGTTGTAACTTGTATCTCGCCATTTTGTGATGTCGAATGTGCGAAAAAAAAAAAAAACGGCACAGCTTTTAATATACGATCGTTGTATCATATCAAAAGCATATACCAGATTAAAGGGCAAAAATAGAAGAATTGGGAGGGGGGGTGGCATTCCGCTTTTTAATTTGGGTTTGGTTCCTCCAAGTTATATCACTTTTAAAACATCAAGTCGACTGGTCGATGGAAGTAACAAAATATTAGCGAGTGATGATACGAAAACGGGTTGATTGGTAAAAGAAATTATGATGCTTTAGTGAGTTTAATGTTTATAGATAACATTTTTAGCTCGACTATCCAAAGAATAGTAGAGCTATTCTACTACCCCTGCGTTGGTGTCAGCATCCGCATCGGCGTCCCGTAAAGTTTTGGTTAAGATTTTCATAACTTAAGTTATAAGTGGTGTACATTCATGTGACTTGGCGCAGGGGAAGAGGACATGGGTACTGATCAAATGAGCATGATTGGAGGGTTGTGTGTGCAAACTAATTAGCCTATTTGCATAACAATGAAAATATTTGTCAGGTAAAAATTTGCTTAAAGTTTTTGGTTTTTTTAAACTTATAAATGGTGTACATTCATGTGACTTGGCATATGGGTGCAGGACATGGGTACTGTCTAAATGAGCATGATTGGAGGGTTGTGTGTGGATACTAATTAGCTTATTTGCATAACAATGAAATTATTTGTCAGGTTAAAGTTTTGGTTAAACTTTTTGCTTAAAGTTTTCATAACTTAAGTTATGAATGGTGTACATTCATGTAATGTGGCGTAGGGGTGCTGTTCAAGTGAGCATGATTAGGGTTGTGTGGCATGGGGTACTGTTAAAGTGAGCATGATTAGGGGTTGTGTGTGTGCATACTAATTAGCTTATTTGCATAACAATGAAAATATTTGCATCTAAGGTATGTCTTAAATTAAAGCAGGAATGGAGATTTTGTTTACACAAATAATCATATATGTTAAGAGCATTGTCTACAACTAATGGTGAGGTGTATTGTGCATGTCTATTAGGTTATTTGCATAACAATAGACTTTTGTAGAAAATGTTTACCCTGAGATGATAACTTGGTACTTGATACAGTTGTAGGTGGCATTGGTACTGTTCAGTTAAGCATGATTGGGGGGTTATGTGTACATACTAATTAGCTTATTTGCATAACATTGAAATATTTGTATCTATGATATCTCTTGATATAAAGAGGATGTGGGGATTTTGTTTACACAAATGATCATATATGTGAAGAGCATTGTCTACACTCAGTGGTGAGGTGTAGTGTGCATATTAATTAGGTTAATTGCAAAACAATTCTCCCTCAACTTTTTCTGTCAAATTTTAATTACCCTTAATTAGATTCTTTTCAAGTACTTTCCTGGTGTATCCAATAGTTTTAGTCCTCTCAATCACAGGAAAAAATATGAAAGAATACATAAAAACTGAGGATATCAGGATGTGATGTCACAACTATATAGTAGTCAGATTTTAGTCGTTTCTAAACAAATGAGACAAAACTTTTAACTTAAATGTCTCCTTTAATGGATTAATTGTTTGGAATGTTTCCTTCACCATTTTTTTGTTTCTTTCTTAGTCCTCTTTCATATAAGGTGAATTAACTTGACCACTGAACTAATCCTTTAAGATGAATAGAGAGGGTAGTTAGGTAAGTAAATGACTGAAGAAATAACAAATAATTGCATTATGCCGCAAGGATACATTGTTCATATTTTAATATTTAATTGACATGGGCATGTCATGGGTTTCTCCTTTCTTTGTGACTCAATGGATATAATAAAAAGAGGTGTTTCATTTATAAAGATTTCTTTCGTGTTTTCTGAGTTACTGGTTGAGGTAGTAACCTCACCCAAAATGTCTGATACAACTCAAAGATATTGCAGTAAAATGTGAAAATCTAAAGAAAGGGGAAAAAGTAAGTGCATCCTTCAAAAGCTCATGTAATTTGAATAACTTCTCCTACTGGCCCCATTACCGGTATATACGTCCATCAACAGCCCATTGTCTGCACTTGCTTTGAATAGTCAAGCATACTGTCCTTCCGACAGTTCTTGTTAGTTGTTCAAGTTTGGAGCTATTCTTTTCAAACAAACATAGACTTTTTTTCTGTGATCTGAAAACTTTTTACCTTACAGTAATTATATTTTAGTTTGGTATCTCCTATACCAGTTTTGTGAAAAAAAATAATAGCACCTGCACTTAGTTAAGTCTTATATATCTTAGCTGTGAATGGGTTAAGTCTTCTCACGTCAGCATTAAAAATGCAAAGATATGTATATACAAAGAATGAAATAGCAGATAAGACAAGAGAGACTTGGGAGCGTATACATAAAGTTACCTGTTGGAGATGTTCCATCTTTTGCACAAACTGGAGTAACATTAGCAAAACAAAACCATCAAGTAACGAAAAAACAATAAGAACAAATGAAAGACAAATGTAGATTAATAATAGTGATCAAATATAGAATTTGAAATTTTCTTTCTAGCTGCATGCAAATTTAAGTTCATGTGAAATGGTTTATCAAATCCTATAAAGTTAAAAAAGATTGCATTGTAAAGATAAACAAATTTGATACATTCTCCACCAAATTTCAATAAACCATAGATTGTCGGAGATATTACATATTTATCGTTAAATCCTTCTGCATAAAGCTGCAATCAAAACAAAAATTCATCAATTTTTTTCTCCTTTCCCAGTCTTATCATATGCGAACCGAAACAACTGCTAGTCAACCCAAATCCTGCCCAAGTCATCGCTTCCAGTTCCCAGTTGGTAAAAGTTTTGCTGAGGCAGTAAGAGAGTCCCTGAAGAAAAGCTCACCCGAGAGTTGTCCAACAAATAATGCTGGTAAGTATTTCAGAAAACAACAAGAGAGAAGTCCATTCCTCTGGTTTGTTTTTACTTGTGTTATAAGTAAACCACCCTGGTCTGTTGACGAGCCTCATAAGTTCCCGTAGCAACGTTTTAGGTATTGTTTACAGTTCGTTTTCTGTATACTAACACTTTTCGCTTACATGTTCTTTGGGCTGTTGACCCATGTGCATGCTATGTTGACCTCAGTTATCACTGCCAAGTGTTCCCTGTTCTGTTTTTCATAACTAAGAGTAACTTACTATAATCTGTAATTACTATAAAGAGGTCTTATGTTCTTAGGAGGATAGGGAAGCTAGTCCTTTAAGTAGGAAAACTGGTTTGGGTAGTAGGGCCAGCTCAGGTGGGCTCCAGACCTGAATTTCCCTCTGTCCAATCCTTGGTTGCATATTTATAGCATGGAAGGTAAGATATAACTTGAAGTAGATTTACCCTGCTTTGAGTAGTGGGGATATTTACATGAGTTAAACTTACCTTCCATGCATCCCACCCACCTCCCCTCTCATTCAGGCCTCGGTGCAAATGTTAAGTGAGGGATTAGAGAGGTAAACTGGAGGTCACTACTAGGTAACTACATTTTTAGTTTGGATAGAAATGCGTTAGAATCAGGTCATTGGACCAGATTGCATATTTATAGCATGGAAGGTAAGTATAACTCTCTTAAATATTCCCCGCTACTCAAAGCGGATTAAGTTTCACCTTTCTGGCACTACATAACCTTTGCTGTTGATGTGCCGCCAAATCTTATCAACGTAACTCATTTCGAGAACATTTATTTAAGTTAAAATTTCTTTCATTACATGAAATGATTGCAAGTGTTGAGATTTAGAATACAATCATAAATGTATTACAGAACACAATGACTTGATATTTTGATAATAAGTACAAATGCATAAGTATGAAGAAAGAAGGATAAACTTAAGTCAGATTGATTTAAAAGAGGCGAAGGAAAATCCAAAAGAAGCTCATGAAAAACTTGGTAAGTGTAGGTTTCTCATAACAGGTTAAATAAGGAAGAATACATATACAAACAAGCACTCACACAAGCATCCACCTATTCTTACCCAAATGGGTTCAACCAGCCTTTGAGCTTGGAAGAGTCACCCAGAGAAATATTTATGATGGCCTAAAATGTTTGCAAAAATTTTGTCAAAAAAACTGAAAACTAAATTGTTTTAATATAGGCTTAATATAGATGAAGAGGAAAAGAAAAGAAAGGTCATTGCCTCAAAATGTGGACATTGAAGCATATTTTCTAGACTTTAGTGAAAACCCCTGGCTACACACACAGTAGAAAAAGGGGTAAATTAGAATATTAAGCATGAATGCATGTTTGTATTTTGATAGTGAAATTATCATCTCTCTTATCTCTTCATAAATATGGTGTTCAGGATTGTGCTTTGCTTCGTATCTGATGTAGTATGCACCTTGGGCACTGACAGGGTGCTTAGAAAACAGAATTGCACCAATTTTTAGGCCCAAAGTTTCTTCCAAATAAGCGCTGCATTCTCCGGGTTGCATACAGTGTGCTATTTGAACTGCATTTTGTGAACTGGTTCTATACTAGTCCCTACAATAACCACCACAAGAAACATTAGAGCATCAGATGCAAAATAAGCAAATAATGTTACTAAACTTGAGTGTTTGAAGTCTTCAAATTAATCACACAAATTATGTTATCAGTCAAAAAATGTTGAGTAGGCGCTTATTGAAATTGGTGCTTAATATGTCGAATATGGTAGTTTTTTTCCATGTCTTAGGACCACCAGTAAAACAAATACAATGATGAAAGGCTGAAATACAAAAGCTGGGTTAAGATATGCTGTCAGAAAATCTATTATAGGAAGAATGTAGTTATATATTTGCCATAGAATTAAATCAACAATGTGTGCCAAAGTGTAGATGTTTGCATCTTCTGACCGAGAAATAAGAAACAAATGTTAAATGTTCAATTTTGGTCAGATTTTGGTAAAATTTTTTTTTCATCTGCATATGTGCATTGTTTATCACCATTTTAGCACACATTGCCTTTAGCTGCCCATACATCATTTTGTTAGTGCTTTTATTTCATTTTATTTTATCTTGTTTTTCATTTTAAATTCCTTTTAGTTAGCTTTGAATAATTGAATATGTTTTTTTTGGAAAAAATTGTATCAACATTGTATATTTATGTGGTTTACTTGCAGACATGGAAAGAATCGTCTAAAAGCGTCCGAGTTTGTCCCCGGAAACAAGGATCACATGCAGATCCTGAAGAAAATGGGAATCAGCTAGTAACATTGGATGATGGGCGAGTGCAACTCATGCATAGCGCCTCTAAGGTACTGAGGACATTTTGGTTTTGGTTCCACAAATACTGTCTATCTTTACTCAAGGAAGATTATATGTTATAGTTTTCAGGGTGTAGTAAATTTTCCAATGGTCCTTTTAAATGAGTCATTAAACATTTGCTGGATTTTACATCCATTTCTGTACTTTATCCTATTTTGGGCAATGGAAGTGCAATGCATTTTGGAGGAAAGCGAGTATGTGATGTCTGATCTACAATCCCTGACAACAACAAAAATGACACAATACCACAGCCTTCCTCAATATTGACATTTTTGCAGACAACATCAAAAATGGGGAGGGGGAGATTATGGGTGGCATGTGCTTGTAAACTTATGTGAATGAGACGTGGATTGAATAAGACGTGATTCTCTGGTGTTTCGTGTCATTCATATTGGAGGGGATTGTCTGAATGCCTATGCAAATGTATGAGACACAGTTCTGAGGAATGTGAAAACATTGAGCACAATGCAAAATGTGCCATGAATATTGCAGGCCTCCCGGTAAACCTTTAAAACCTTTAAAAACCTTTATTGACAAATTGAAGCTTTATTCCTTTCAAAATATCCTTTAAAACCTTTAAAAACCTTCATTTTCAAAGTTAAGTAAGGTAAATGATTCGAGTGCAAGGTTTTAGCTTCATTGGTAAGTATACACATCCATTTAATAGCATATCTGTTCTCAACACACATTTAAAAAGTAGCAGGACCAAAATAAAATTTCCAACTTCACGTAAGTAATGGACTTTTGGCGCCACCAACTGCCTTTTGCCCCAGAATAGGCTCATTGTGTAAATTTATTCCATGAGTTAACCTTTATAAACCTTTTTATTTAAATCTAAAACCTTTAAAAACCTTTATTTCAACTTTTCCAACCTTTAAAAAAACCTTTATTTTAAAAAAGAGTCACTGGGAGGCCTGATATTGGTGTGCTGTGTTGGCAAGTAGTGGCCTGTTTAAGCCGGGCTTGCTGTTGTACATAAACCTTAGGAGTGGGAATATGCCATGATGCTGCTTATTCCTCTGTCCTTGGATGGGCGGTGGTGACGTGAAGCAATAAGGGCCTCGTCTGGCCACGTGTAGCTTGATTTTATGTAATTGGTGTGTTGTGGAAGCTTGTAGGGGTTGACCTTTTGTGGGAGAGGTGGGTGTGACCCTATGTTTTTTCTAATATTAGAAAGTGAGGCAGGAAATGTCAAGTATGGGCACAGAGAGGTTTGAAAACTGTAAGGGTCGGCGCCTGGTCCGAGAATCGCAGGATGAGGGAATGGTTGCTTGAATTTTCTGTCTAATAAGTTTCATACATGGGCTTGGTGCATGGGAGATAACCATGGACCAAGCCACGCACTCCACTTGCATGACTTGGTAGGTGAATGATGTGGAGAAAAATATTCATATTTTCCCCAAGATGTGTCTTTGTCAGCTCAAGTAGGAGAGACTGCAAATTAAATGTTGAATATATGAAGAAATTATATATTAGATTGGTGCAAACTTTGACACCAAACCTGCAGTCACTGGGGGTGTGTCCTTATGTGTTGCCATAATGTGAAAAAATGTACATGTTTTAAAATATTTGGCATAAATTTACAAAACTTATGGCAAGAAATCATATATGAAAATCTAAACAAATTGTATCATGTCACATACTGTGGAAATCTTTGAACAGAGAAAAAAGTCTTCATTCTTCAAAAAATTTAAGATGTGTTTGTTGTGGACTATGTACAGATCACGTGACATCTGAGCACTCTTTTAGATTTTTTAAAAGATTCATGTTATCAACCTAAACATTTGAGGAAAGGTAGCAGGTAAAGGGAAACTCACATTTCTTCCCCACCCCCTCTGCCCCCTTCCCATCGACACCAACCCACATCCCTTTTAAAGTACAATAAAAGACGAAAGAAAGGGATCAATTGCTTCCCCACCCTGATGCTGATAAAAATGTATATATACAACTTGGGCTAAGATATGGCGTATATTTTCAAGCTGTTTTTTTAATATTTTGAAACCCTAATGCAGATTTTGAAGCCTGCCTCTGTAATCTCAAAACCCTAATGCAGATTTCTAAGCCTAATACGCACAAAAGTTTCTAACCCTAATGCGGATTATTATTAAGCGTAACCCTGAATTTTCAACCCTAATGCGGATTATTATTAAGCGTAACCCTGAATTTTCAACCCTAAATGCGAATTTGTAAGCCTTACACTGTTTTTTAAGCCCTCATGCAGATTTTTTAAGCCTAAAATTGAAATTTCCTTATTTGTTATACATCAACAGAGACTTGTTACCCCCAAACACTGATTTTTCAAACCCTTTTGCAAATTTGTAAACCTAAATCTGATTAATTTTTAACCCTAACGCAGATTTTTAAGCCTAATTCTGATTAATTTTTATAAGCCCTAAACTGAATTTTTAAACACTATTGCAGATTTTTGATATACATTAATAAAAGCTACGACATGTTTATGCGACAAACATGCGCCTGTAATAATTCTTCATCCAAAACTAGTGCCCCAAATACTAATAAATGCTCAATTTATCGTAAAATTAACCTTTAACTACCATTCTATACAATTGATACCAATAAAAATCATCAAAGTAATAAGAATAAGGGTTTATTTACTTATAAAGAATGCACAAATGTAAAAATACATCTGCTACATTAAAATAGTTAAACATTTTCTTATCCTCTGTTTTCCCCTATAGGCTGTTACGATATACATATACAATTCAGACAATCCTCGACAAAATTAAATGACAAAAACTGCGGCCTTCCTCAATATTAACATTTTTGCAGCCATATCAAAAATAGTGCACAGGGGAGGGGGAAGGGTAGAGGAGTTGTGGGTCACATGCTTGTAAAGTTATGTGAATGAGACGATATTGAATAACATGTGAATCTCGAGTGTTTTGTGTCATTCATTTTGTCAGGGATTGTAGTCTGATTTCAGTGTATATAAATCAGATAACCTTTAACCCTTAAAGGATACTCCCATGCAGTTTAAAACGTGACTGCACTTTTTTTCAAAATTAATTTTTACAACTTTTCTTTCGTTTTCTATCACTACAAGTTTGGTTTATATAAATGCTAAGGCAATACATTTTTTAATAAGAAAATCAAAAGAAAGAGAATATCAACATAGATATGCAAATTTTAAGCAAAATTAGGTAAATTTTTACACTTTATTTAGCTTGTATTTTTTCTTGTGAATAATGAAAATGCAGGATTTTTTTACATATTTTGATTGTTTGTGAAATTTCCTTTCCATTAATACCAGTCTAAGAAAAAAATTCTCAAAGCAAAACATGCAAAAACAATGAAAATAAACAAAACAAATAATTACTGCTGTAATTACTCACAAAAACAAAGCTGCACATCCAGCCGGTATTCACTACACTACATTGTGTATGTTCTAAGGTTGTGACTTAGCATTTAAAAAAACAAAAACATACACCAGTCACCATTACGATCGGTTAACCGTTTAATCATAAATGATGGCGTAATTATCCAGTGACGTGATACTCTATACTGTTTATGTGCGTAATCACTCACATCATGCATGTATCAGTCATATCCCTCATGCAAACTTGCAAAGCCTACTGCCGTTTTGGGGATGGATTGCATTTCCATGTTGGGGTAATTACTTTAGACAAGAGTGGTAAATTTATATCCTAATTGATAAATGCAAGAAAAAAGTTCATGGAAAATAAATGGTACTAATGGAAAGGGAACGCACACCACCGGGGCTCAATTTTCATTACACATGATGAAAGGTCTTTAAGAGAATGAAAACAACCACAAAAATCACAATACTGCACACTAACAAACCTAGTTTTTCATTGAAGGAAATATGTAAGAATCATATCGTAAGCAATCCTGCAAAATAACTTAAAACAAAACTTTATTTTCAATAATCCCGATAATAACTCAAGCACTGTCAACAAACTTAAGCAATTAAGTAGGCCAAAACGCCCATACAATATGCTGCACATGTTCACACCAGGGATTAGTTATTTGGGATCCCTGTTCACACACACAGCAAGTCCGCAATACCTCGTGCTTGAGATATCTAGGGGTGCCGAAGACATGCGCAGTTTGGATTTAACGTGGGATTCCCCTCGAATATTGCGTGGCCCACGCAATGCTTCTTCCACGTGGAGTGTAAAAAAAGTTAGCACTGTATCCCAATGACCTTATTAGGAGTTACAGAGTGGCTGTGAGCAAAAGATTTGCACGTGGGCCGGTCAGTGGTTGTGAGATATGTACTGTGATTAGATAGTGAATGGATATGGGCAGAAATTTCTTGTGCTGTGTAGTTGACAGGTTATGTTAATGAGCACCAGCCTGGGCCTTTCTTATGAGCACAAGCTAGCTGCGTTCCATTGGATCCCAGGTACCATGGAATTGTTTAGTGTTATTATGCATATGGACCCTGAGTGAAATGTGAAGGCAATAACGTAGTGGGTAAAGATTGACAGGAGAAGAAAAAGGTTGGCTAGATGGTTTTGTGAATTTATTCAAACTTGAAAAATGAAATACCATTTGTTTACACGGAGCATGATTTCCTAAATGATAATAGAACAAACAGGCAGGTAAACGGTTAATTGAATAACCATCACAACCTTAGTATATTCTAGTGTGTGGGTTTGTTTCAAAACTTATATTACAGTTTGAACAAAGAGAGGGGGTTGCTCTTTATGTTCTCTATTGAAAATATGTCAAATAAGCTTTGTGACAATGTTTTTTAGTTGTATTCCAATCAGAACTACGTCTTTTGTCAAATATTGGTCTCAAAGGCTAAAAATCATGAAGTTTTGCATAACTTTTGCCAAAAAAGATATTGATAATAGGGGCAGTTAAATAAGACCAGAATTGGATGCATTGATGTCTTTGACAACTCCTCATGTTTTTCAGGCAAAAGCAAGGTCTGGAAGTATGGCAAATAAGGTTTTAAAAGAGAACAAAAATGTTTTTATTTGTTAAATTTTCTGCATTTTTTAAATTTTCTCAATTTCAACCCATTTTTTCTCAAAATTCTTCAACATAATCCCCATTGAAAAGATACATTTTCTTTTTCAAATGATACCAGGATCACTGCTGTGGTCCTATTTGACAAAGCAAAATAATTTTTTGAAAAGTGCATGTCTATTGAAAGCTGAAGTGTTAAAGGAGACTTAAAAGTTTGAAATATTCCTTACTGCATTTGGATGAGAATTGAAAAATAAACCAAAAACTTATTCACATTTATAGTTGACACATGGATGCTGCCATTTTGCTGCATTCCATATACAAATTGTGTAAAACATGACATTAATACCCAGCACAGCTATGGAATGTAACATATTTCTGTATAATTTTCTATAAAGATGTTTTAAAATGTTGTGAAAACAACTTTTTAGCAGCTTATTTTGGTATAATCATGTATGCACAAAAATGTCCTTGACACATACGCAAGAAGTTTTTTTCAAAAGCTAGAAAACATATAGAAAAAATTCTGGTGGGTTTATGACTCAAAAATGGCTGCTCCCATAGTGGTAGAATTGATGTTTTTAATAATTACACAAAATTCATTTCTTTTAGGCGACCACACCCGAGGATGCAGATGAGGGTATGATATTCATGCAGGAAATCATAGAAATAACAAAATCCCAACAAGCAGAAAGTAAGTCTTCATTATCATCTTGACTGCTTTGATCCATAAAAGTTTAAATTGTAAAGCACTTTTAAGTATGCTTCCTGCTATAGCTCTATATAAGAAACAAGTATCATGTCATTGTGTGTACTGTATGTGATGTTACTTCTGAATGGAAGTGGAAGCAGTTTATCGGCAGAGAAAAACTTGAGTGGTACTGATATTATACCTTGTTCCTGTTTGTGCAAGCATACTCCAAAGCACTATACAATATGAAGTTTTTGATGTTCATCCCAGTACTTTCTCTCTGATCTGATCATGTTTGCTGAGTACCACAATTAGTAGGGCTGTAAGTCCATTTTTTTTTAATTTTTAGTATAACTGTTGGTGATAGAGGGGGTCAAAAACAAAAAAATTACAACTACAAGAACAACTTTCAGTGAAGCATATCATCTGTCTTTTTACCCATTTCTCTGAGACTGAGGTTTTAAACTTTTAAGTTCCTTTTTTTTTAAAGTTTAGTATAACTGTTGGTGATAGAGGTGGGGGTCAAAATCCAATTTTTCACAACTACAAGAACAACTTTCAGTGAAGTATATCATCTGTACTGTCCTCTTTTGACCTATTTCTCTGTCACTTTTAGTTTTTAAACTTTAAGTTCCTCTCTTAAATAACACCACTTGTTCTTATAATAGGTTGTTGTTATATGCTCTCGCACTGTAAGACCATTCCTCTTTATTTGCTGACAAATACATTTGTTCAGTCTTGTCAACCATTTTGGTTTCAGTTACTAAACACACACTGCTGTCGTTCATTCTTGGACGATGACTTTGAATAAATATTTTTTTACTCAATGGTAGAGCATCCGCTTCTCAGCCATAGATTCAGGTTTAACCCTGGCTGGATCGGGACCTACCAGAGATTATACAAATGGTACCTGGTGCTTCCTTGTTTGGTACTCAGCATTTAGGGGATAAAACAATACAGTAATGTGAAGTTTAAGTGGAAAAGTGAAACACATGGTAAAACAATTGTGTGTGTTTTTTTTTCTTTTTCAGATGTGGAGTACCATCCTCGCGTTGTTCAAGTGGTGTTTCCTCCCAATCTTCAGAACATGGTGCTAGCAGCCGGTCCTGCCCAGTTTGGTCTTGATTTGGAAGCCGCTTCAGCTGCTGTAAGTTCTGTTATTCTTCCTTCTTTATTTTCTATCTATGATTAACAACATACCTAACTTTGCAGAACTATTGCAAGGTCTTGCTCTGTTCAGGGGATATTGAATTATGAAATTGTCACAAGTTGTATGAAATTGTCTCAAGCAAGTATGTATGAAATCTTCACAAGTATGTATGAAACTGTCACAAGTATGTATGAAATTGTCACAAGTATGTATGAAATTGTCTGGTATAGAAAGCGTTTTGTAGAAGAGTAATGTTACACTTTCACTTTCTTAACAATTGTTAGGTATTTTATTCCACAATTATATAAATTTGATTGAAAATACAAAAAAAATTCTTTAAAAATATCTTGAAGTGTCAAATCAATTTCTGTAGTCAGGTCTTGTTTTAGGTCTGTTCTGACATATCCAAGGGTAGTATTAGTCACAAAATTTCTGAAAATGTCAATAATAAACTTAAATGCTTTGGGGGAATATGAGAATATGATGTGTCAGTAACTTTTAAAATTTGTATAGCTTTCAACTTGAAAGGTGCTCTCGGTCGAAAAGTGAGGGCGTATTCAGTGTAAGTCTCACACTAGATTGAATACCTTTGCGGTACGAAATATCATAAACATAACTAAATCCCGACTCAAGTACTCAAAATTTACACTAGATTTCCCGTTGACTTTTTGGAATTTGTTCACTTGCCCGCAATGGGTGAAAATTTCTGCAAAAGCAGTGATGCGAATTCTATTGGTTAAAATCTACATAAATTAACCACAGATTTAAAATTTATCTATGAAATTAGAAAAAAACTAACGCCCTAAATTTTTGGCCAGGAGCACCGTTAGATATTACTGTAATGGAATAATAGTTTTGAGCATATTCTGTATGTTTTCATATGAGCTGAACATGCTGCACCACTACAGGTATCCTGCCAAGAGTAGGACCACTAAAGGTATCCTGCCAAGAGAGTGCAGGATTCATGACATGCATGTCTAGCACAGCTTGATGTTAGGCACACAGCTTGATATTAGGCACACAGCTTGATGTTAGGCACACAGCTTGATGTTAGGCACACAGCTTAATGTTAGGCACACAGTTTGAGTTAGGCACACAGCTTTATGTCAGGCACACAGCTTGATGTTAGGCACACAGCTTGATGTTAGGCACTTAGCTTGATGTTAGGCACACAGCTTGATGTTAGGCACACAGCTTGATGTTAGGCACACAGCTTGATGTTAGGCACACAGCTTGATGTTAGGCACACAGCTTAATGTTAGGCACACAGTTTGAGTTAGGCACACAGCTTTATGTCAGGCACACAGCTTGATGTTAGGCACACAGCTTGATGTTATGCACTCAGCTTGATGTTAGGCACACAGCTTGATGTTAGGCACACAGCTTGATGTTAGGCACACAGCTTGATGTTAGGCACACAGCTTGATGTTAGGCACACAGCTTGATGTTAGGCACACAGCTTGATGTTAGGCACACAGCTTGATGTTAGGCACACAGCTTGATGTTAGGCACACAGCTTGATGTTGCTTGTTTAGTGCATTATAGTATGCTACCATTACTCAAAGTATGACCATAACATCACATTGGCTGTTCCTATTTCTTTGCGCCTTCAGGTCATAGGTGAAGTTGTAATAGTTGAACCAATCACTGCTTGCGCAGATCCGATCAACAAGAAGAAACTACACGGCAAGATTGCACTTATGCAACGGGGAAGCTGCATGTTTGTTGAAAAGGTATGGAATTATTTTTTTTGAAAATGTATTTCACAGTTGAAACCCTTTAATTACAACCATGGTGAGTGGGTGTGGATAGGCTTTTCTCTTGAAAGTTTTCATCATGCACATTGTTATTATCATCATGATGAGTGCAGCATCAATGAGCATGTTCTTAAAGACTTGTTGATAATCCACAATGATAGATGTTTTTTATCCAACGTCCAGGTTCTGCTAGATTGATGACCATCTTCTTTTGCCATTTGTATGTTTTTCTTGCCATGTGTGTCTACAACATTAATGTGATTCATGTGTGTTTAAAACATAAATGTGATTCATGTGTATGATGATACTTAGGGCTTACAGGATAGGGATGTCATATTTTGCATTCTTGAATCAAAAGCACCAGTTGATCACCAGTTTCATCAGTGTGATGATGACGGCACTTCGAACACATTTTAGGCTCATTTTCATTTCTTGTTCTCCGTGGTCTGGCAGTCATAACATCTGCTTGTCATGCTAGATGCCTGGTGGTGAAATAATATGGTTTGTTGGTATATAAGTAAGACACAGGAACACATGGTTTACAATGGTAATAGTAATATATATTGAACTGGCTATTCTACTACGACATGTTTACAGATGGTGAGTGAGAGACAGAGAGAGAGAATATATAAAAGACATTGGTATATATACTGCGGATGTGACTCATAGTCAAAGGGTTGTGACATCAGTATGTACCATGTGTGTTAAAGAGGTATGTTTGGTAGTAGCGGAAGTCTATAATATGAGACATCATATTACAGGTGGGTCACCATTGCTTCACACTGGTTTATTTATCAAATGGCCATGGACATCCCTATATAAGCTTAGCTGTTGAGAAAGGGATGTAACATACGCAAACAAGCTACCTACCTACCTACATTTCATGTTCTTTTCCATAGGCTCGTATGATTGAAGCTTGCGGTGCTATTGGAGGAATAATCATGGACAACAATGAGTCCTCAAGCAGTGACACGTCGTCAGTTTTTGCCATGTCTGGTGACGGCACAGATGACGTGAACATTCCCGTTGTCTTCCTGTTTTTTAAGGAAGGCAAGATCCTCAGAGATGCAGTCATGCATGAGAAACTAGTGGACGCCATCCTCTTGGACAAAAAGAAGTCACACGGTACATTGTCCTTTTAAGATGTGACTTCCATTGTTTTATTTCTTTTTGCACACCGTTTGTTTTAAATTCCTTTTAGAGTAGAACTGAAATGATTTTTGAGGGAAGACCTCTATCTTCTTACGTAAATCTATTATTATGTAATGCTCTGCCACATCACGTAATTAGGGAAAGTTTTTTTTCCTGCAAAGTATGTTAATATCACTGTGCATATATCCAACCAAGTATATCAATTTTTCCCCCACTCTTTTTATCATCTTATTCCTTTCAGGGTAAACTTCCATTGTTTCCAGCATTCCATAAATTATGCTAACATTTCTACTTAATTTCTTTCTAACAACTCCTACAAATATTTCTCAAACACTGATTCCCTCCACCCTGTTCCTCTCCTTCATCAAGTAACCCTATGTATAAACACTTCCATGCTTGATAAGCAATTGATGTTAATAAGAATCTTTAATTTAAGCACCTTTTAGCTTACCTGGTTTTGATTACCTGATTTCATTTGTTCTTCTAAATCTGTTTTAAGTTTTATTGATTCAATTTATTCACTCTGGCACTATATGATGTGTCTTGTTGTGTTGACTTGCAAACAATCTTTATCAACCATTCATTTTTTGTCTAGGGCAAGACCTCGCAATAGTTCTGCAAAGTTAGGTATATTGTTAATTATAGATAGATAATAAAGAAGGAAGAATAACAGAACTTTCCCAATCAAGACCAAACTGGGCAGGACCGGCTGCTAGCATTATGTTTTGTTCTTTATAAATGTGTTGCAAGGGTGGGTAATTTGTCTAAGCCCTACAATTTACTTCAACTTCTGTAAAATGACAACATTTGCTCTGTCATGTCATTTTGTATTTGATACAAATTAATCTCTCTGGCACTATATGATGTCTGTAATGCAGTCATGTGAACAATCCTTATCAACCACACTTTTTTTTTACGTTTTACTAGGGTGGGATATTTGTAAACCCCTGCTCTTGACTTCGACTTGACTTGTGCCTTATCACTCCTTGTCAGAACATAGGCCACGCACAAATTCTCTTTACTTTAATCTGTCTTGGGCAAGTCTCTTTAACTTTCTCTTTAACCTCTGCAACAATTGCCATTGCACCCTCACAGTCCATCACGTTCTCTTTAATCGCCCCTGTACAACCTTCCCATAGCTTCCCTCGCTCCCCACAACTCAATAGCCGACTTCTTCCAGAAAAACCCTCTGGATAAAATTATCTCCTTCCTTCATCATGCTTCCCTCTACAACCATATTTAGTCCTCCTCTCCCACCCCCTCTTTCTTCTTTGTTTTTTTCACCCATGCACCTCCTCTCTCTATCCCAGCTTTGTGACTTTTAGTTCTCGTGTTTCTCTCATTCTCCCCGTTTTCTGTCCTTCCTACCTCTAGAATGATCTAACCTCTTAGGCACAATTTGACCGTCGTTGTCGTGGTGCCGTTAAGCCCTCATCAAACAAACAAACATTCTCTAGCTGATACCAGGTGTAGCCTACTGATTCCTCGATTTATTTTCTCCTGCAGATTCCACCATAGATCTGGTCTTACTTTACTTGCTCTTAAATTATTCCTTTTGCTCTTCTAGTCATTACTGTGATAAGATTTAAATGTTTTGGCACTGATTGCTGAAATGTCAACAAGACTTATTAACCGTACTGTTTTTGTGGTATGGTAGTATGTGGATCGTATTACCGTTGAGTTGGAATGCCATTGATGTTCTCGTTTTATTTTTCAGTTGAGGTTACAGCTGTGTACAAGCAAAGGCATGCCCCAGACTCATCAACAGTAGGATCACTGCCACAATTTAAATCTCCGATCGTAGCTCCAATAGCTCATTACTACACTGCCAAGGATGAGAAAGAAGAGTATGTGGATGCCCCTCAGGTCAAAGGTCAAGATGATGATGATGACATGGGCGAGTGTCCAGCATCAATAGATCACCCGATATCTACTGTAGAAATTGACCAAGCTAATTTTCCACAGAAAAAAGTAATTTCTGAGGGTATTCCTCAAATTATCATAAATTACGATGCAGTTGAAGAGTCCTCCAATGAGGAGAATGAGGGTGTGGTCTCGGAGCATATTGGAACGATTGATTTTAATTCAGCCAAATTGTACTTATCTGATACTGACAATTTTGAAGATCTTTTACTAAAGTTGAGCCAGAACCAAGAAATCTTCATTGGTGACAGTGGGAGCAGTGAAAAGTCTGATGATTCTGAAGCAAAATATTTTTATACAAAACTAAGTCCAGATGAATTACAAGGAAAGCTGGATGACGTTTTGAATAAATATATGACCAGTGAAGCTGGTAGAAAATTTCAAGAGGAGAGGGCTGCTTCTGCTCTTAAGCATAAGATGGATGCTTTTAATGCACCTTCATACTCAGGAGGCTTAGTAGCCCCAGAAGATATGGATGCAATAATTGATGAAATTAAAGATGAGTTTTTGAAATTGGAAAGTGTGCGTCTAGCGTTTGACAAGTTTAATCCTATTCACAAGATTAATGCAGGGCAGGAAGCTTTGGACACTAATATAGAGGGTAGTATTAATATAAATGACAATTCTTTTAAATTAACTGATAGTATAGAAGATTCAGTACTGAAATCTAATGTAGCAAATTCTCAAGATAGTGCAATCTTAGGTGAAGAATCAGAAAGTTCAGTGGACAACATTAATCATGAGGACAGTTCCCATGGTGATGTTAATGTGAATACGATGAGAGATACTTCAAAGCATGCTGAACTTCATAACACTTTGCATGATGGTCTTTCAGCGTCAACGCAGAGTGTTCTTGAGGGTCATCACCAACAAATTCATAATTCAGTCAGTGAACAAAAACAACATTTAGAGAAAAGGAGGGATAATGAACAAACTGTTACCATGGAAACAGTACCTGAGGACCTAAATGAACAAGAAAGGCAGAGGGATGAGTTATGATTTTTATTCTTCGTATTTATTAAATCAACATTAAACAGCTTCTATTTTCAAAATGGATTTCTATTGTCAAAATGGATTTCTATTGTCAAAATGGATTTCTATTGTCAAAATGGATTTCTATTGTCAAAATGGATTTCTATTGTCAAAATGGACTGAAATGAAGCCTACATATTATCATTATATTCCTTTTTTGGGACTTAATAAACTCTGTACCAGAATAGTTAACAGAATTTATGCTTTCTATTCTGGTACAGAAATTATCAAGTCCCAAAAAAGGAGTATAATGGTAATGTGAAGGCTTTATTCCAGTCCATTTTGACAATAGAAATCCATTTTTAAAAAAGAAGCTGTTATTAATTGTTATATCCATCCACTAAACTCATTTAAAAAATTGGTGTCACAATTTACTCAAATTTGGTTAGAGGAATCATGATTATCATTATCGTTTTATGTGGTGTCATAAATAAGAATTGTATTGTCCGTACAAACAATGTAAAGTACGTTTATGTTTTATGTCTTGTTTTTAAGTATTTTAGTGAAAGCAGGAAGACATCAAATTGGTTGCCATCTTTACATTGTAAGTAAGGAGAAAAATATTACTGTGTATTCAATCTTCGTATAATTTACAGTTTGCATTTAATGTGCAAAAAGTTTAGGATATTTATACTCACTTGTGTTTTGCTCAGCCCTGTTGTGGGCTTTTTGTTCAATTCATTTGGATGGTTTTAATAATGTAGAGGTGCTTTTTCTTACATTGTTTTTACATATATCATTAAGTCTATGTGGCATTGTATGTCAACTGCCTCATAAAGCTATTGCTTTTTTTAGGATGAGGTGAGGGGTTAATATTTTCCTTTTTTTTTCAATTCTGAAATGAAACAAATTAGAACTATTTTTTAACTTGGAGAAGGTTCCTCTACATTCACTTTTTTGTTGTTGTTGCTTACTTGCTATACTTCCAGACCTTGCTTTTGCCTGAAAACCTGTGAGGCTTTTACAAAGACATCAATGCCTTCAATTCTGGTTGAATTTTGACTGCTCCTATCATCAATATCTTAATTTGGCAAAAGTTGTGCAAAATACCATGATTTTTAGCCTTTTTGGGACCAAAATTTAGAAAAAATCATAGTTTCCGGTAGCAATCAAGTGCCGTACGTGAAAAATAATGCCAGGAAGCTTATTTCACATAATTTCAATTAAAATCATTTAAAGCAACTACCCCCTCTTTGATCATACCGTAATATAAGTTTTAAAACAAATCCACACAATAGAACGCACCTAGCTAGTGCAGCCGTTAGTGTGCCGGAAGTTCACATAAATGGCCCGGGTTCGAACATCGAGCCAGATGGGCGCCTTTGTATTTCCGTGTGTAATTACAGCGGGTGATTATTAATTGTTTATTTTCATTGTTTTTTTGTATGTTTTGCTTTAAAAAAATTTTAGCCTGGTAATATTAGAAAGGAAATTTCACAAACAATGTAAATATGTAAAAAATCTCCATTTTCATTATTCACAAGATAAATACAAGCTCAAAAACATTGGCCTAATTTTGCCTAAAATTTGCATATTCATGTCGATATTTTCTTTAATGTGACTTTATTATTGTAAAGTTTTGTGTCTTATTTTAGCATTCATATAAACCAAAACTTGTAGTGATAGAAAACAAAAAAAAAGTTGTGAAAATTAATTTTGAAAAATTAAAGATCTGAAAAAGTGCAGTTACGTTTTAAACCATGTGGGAGTTTAAAAGTCTTTCCTCCCCAAAATGCGTATTGTTTTTTGTCATAAAACTTTACTAAGCTCCAATGGTTTATATGTTTTGTGAAGACTTTGTAGGGTTTAAAATTGCCAAATTATTCTTTTTGGGGATGGATGCTTAATTAATTTAAATCTCTCTGGTACAATTTGACGAATGCTGCCGGGGATGCCATTCAACTCCACCCACCAACCTTGTCTACTTTTATCCTTTTAGTTGTATTTGTGTAGGTGATATGGGTACATTTTTTGACATTATTTTTCATTGGTATTTTTCACATTTTCAGCCAATGAATTGTTTTTGATTTTTAACGATCTCTGTGGTCTAGGGTCATAGCATCAATTTGGTATGCTGGAGGTCCCAGGTTCAATCCACAGTGGGTCTTCATATACCTGTGCTTCACAACTGGTTTATCAAACGGCCACGGACATAACCTTAGCTGTTGAGAAAGGGATCTTAAATACATAGTCTACCTACTTAAAACTATTAGCTGTGGGAAGAGCCAAGATTGGCTCACATCTGCATATTAACCTATGACATTATTATGAATGGATGGAATGCCCTTTGACTTCTTTCTTTGTCTTTAGTTTATTTTGGTGAAGGTCGTGGTCTAAATTTTGTCACTTAAGAATTATCAGATTATAGTTTAGTGTCAGACATCTTGCATGACAAAGGACAATAAGGCCAACAAAACAGTTAAGAAACTAATGTGGTATATTGTTCTTTTCAGACTTCAAATTTTAAAAATGCTTTTTTCCTTGACTGCCAGAGAAAGGCTACTGTTGAAAATTTACATCTCACCCTCATGTAAATTTCTTGTGGAGAATGGATGATTGATTCAGACACATTTGAAAAACTGGTTGCAAAACAGCAACACAGGCCATATTCACCCAAGCTAAGCCACAATCTTGGACAAAACTCGTTGAAACACTTGGTGAAAATATGTGATGTTTTTCATAAAGCTACTTTTCTATTTAAAATGTTTCCACATTTAGAAACCAGAAATGCTGGAAATTTTTTCTGTTGCTTCAATCTCTACTCTTTAAATTGTTATTAATATTTTAGAATTTTAAGAACATTTTTATCATTTCATTGACACTGCCAGTGTCTCCCTCCCCTACCTACCTCACTATATTAATTGTCCTCCCCTCCCCCTCCCCATTCAATGTTGGCCGTTGTTACTGTTTTTCCTAGAAATGGACATTAAGAACGAAATAAATTCAACATTGAAAAGGGGGCAGGGGGTTACAATTCTTGGAAAAAATATTTTAAAAGCACAACACTAACATATGTAGTTCTCAAAAAGTTAAAGTGTTTCAACAGTTTTGTCCAAGATTGTCTCAGGAAAGAATGTCAATTTTTCGCTGAGATAACTTGCATTATTTATCGATAGCAGATGTGTTTTGAGTGTCTAGGGAAAAGTTAACGATATAAATTTTTAAAGACAATTACTTATATGATGAATAAGAATAGACTTGGGGATTGGAATAAATAAATAAGTCAATGGAAACTATTTTTATGTGTTTTTGAAGGTTGCAAATACCTGAGAATTTGTGCGCTTTTCGGGGATTGAAAGAACAAAATAAATGATGATAAAAGACTGGTTAATCTAAGCATATGTTTAAAAGCTATTCAATAAATACAAATTTAGGACATTAAAGGGAATGTTGACCTCCTGTAATCGACAGGATTCGAACCCATGTTCCAATTTTTTTAAATCCATCCTATTATCTGCTACCCCACCGCGACGCTTGCTACATGGGATTGAACAAATGACATCCATTCTTGAAATTAGATAGGAAGAAGAATAGTAGAGCTGCGAATTATGTGAAATCTTTATACAAATCAACACAAGTAAAGTCGTTTATTCAATTTATCTCTTAATTTCTTTCTCAACTTCCAATATTATCATACAATTCCTTTTTACCGATTGCATAATACACCGATATTAGTAAAAAGATGCGTGCTGAAACGGTCTACAGTTGTTTTTCTAAAGTTTGAATTTTCAATATTATTTTCCCTGACTTTTAGGGTAGACCGTGGAGCTCTTTCATATTAAGATAATATACAAAAAAAATCACCCTATCCTACCTCAGTGTATTTACCCATCACCCTCCTCCTCCTCCCCTCTTAACACTGTCTGATCAATTCAACACAATATTGACCAATTTGAACAGTTGAAGCAGAAATGACAGATTTTTGGCCATAAAATGCAATGCTTTTCATGAACCTACTTTTCTATTGTATATTATTCCACATTAGAAATCACAAATGCTAGAAATCCTACCACTGGCTTTCCCCCCTGAACCCTACCAGCCCATGGCCTCCACCGCATGGGGCTGCTCGTTCTGCGTTTAGGGTAAATGCTCGCTTCGCTCGCAAGGGCTCCCAACATACCGCAGCGCTGGGCCCCCACCAAACTTACCTTACTGATTGAACATTTATAAATCATCAATACTGTCTTTTTTGTAGGTCGTTTCAAGCCTCTTTTAAGAGCTTTAGTAGTTTGATGTAATTTTTTGGACATTGTCATATTTTTTAAGACATTACCTGTTTCCCTATCCTACTGCAATGTATTTTCCAATTCCCCCTCCCCACCCCAACCCCTCAACACTTCCTTTTTTAAATAACACTGCCTGACCAATTTGATGCAAAATGGACCAATTGAATTGACAGATTTTGAGGATAACTTTCCGATTTGTATTTTGCTTTTTACAAAATAGCGCAAGTTTTCTTCAAGAATATTATAAGATTTTCTCAGACAATCTTGGACAAAACTCGTTGAAACACTTGGTGAAAATATGTGATGTTTTTCATGAAGCTACTTTTCTATTTTAAATTGTTACACATTTAGAAACCAGAAATGCTGGAAATTTTTCTGTTGCTTCTTCAATCTCTACTCTTTCAATTGTAATTATTATTTTAGAATTTTAAGGACATTTTTATCATTTCATTGACGCTGCCGATGTCCCCCTCTCCTACCTCACTATATTAATTGTCATCCCCTCTCCCTCCCCCTACCCATTCAATCAATGTTGGCCGTTGTTACTGTTTTTCCTGGAAATGACGTTAAGAAAGAAAGAAATTCAACATTGAAAAGGGTGACGGAGGGGGTAGGGGGTTACAATTCTCAGAAAAAATATTTTAAAAACATAACACTATAACATATGTAGTTCTCAAAAAGCTGAAGTGTTCCAATAGTTTTATCCAAGATTGTAGCTTTTTGTAACGTGACTGTATTACAGAACCACCAATAGTTAGTGTAGTAATTTTGATTTAAACTCTGACAGAAGTCAAGTTGTATCTTGAAGATTTGAGTATTTTTGCAGTCAGTGAATATTTAAAGGACAATTTCTCTTTCCATTTGATCTGACTTCGTCCAAACCAAATTGCAATGGTAGTTTCACCTATATGGGTGGTGGGATTTGCCTACTGAAAGTTGGGAGGTCACAAAATCACCATACCAAAGTAATAAATTCTAAAAAAAGTTGGGGGTAATCCCACCACCCAAGTTAAAGGGTAAAGTTATCATTAAAAATACAAGCGAAGGGAATTGGTGGTTTCTTTTTTAAGCAAGGAATTTTTTGAATTGATAAACATTCAAAATGTTCTCGTGTAAGGGAGCAACTTCTCATGGGGAGAAGTCACGCATTCAGACATCTCTAGATCCCCCTCAGTTCCTTAAATTAATACAACTTGGATGAAAGATTGGGTCAAGTTTAAGTGTTGAGTAACATTCTTCCTTTCAACTTAATAGGTATCATCAATTTAATTGATTGTTTTAGTATTCTTATACATTTCTTTCTTTTGATTAGTTTTTTTAATCTATGTTGACATGAATATTCATGAGATATTATTGTATGTGTGTATATATATGTATATTGTGAATTATCGAGGATGAATCACTTAGTAAAAAGATAACAATATTTGAAGGCTTTGTATTCTTTCACCTTTCCTGACCCCTTGCCCTATCCAAACTGATGTCCCTTCCCTGACTACTGGTCTTTTGCTCGACCAGTGACCTTTTTGCCTGACCATTCCCCTTTCCTGACCATTCCCCTTCCCTGACCACTCCCCTTCCCTGACCATAACCACTTCTCTGTTCCCGCCCCTTGTCCAACAATCCCCTTCACTGACCATTTCCATGACTTAAGCCACTTCCCTGACTAAAGCCACTTCCATGACTAAAGCCACCTCCTGACAAAAGCCACTTCCATGCCTAAACCACTTTTCTGACTAAAGCCACTTCCTGATTAAAGCCACTTACATAACTAAAGCCACTTCCATGACTAAAGCCACTTTTCTGACTAATACCACTTCTTTGACTAATACCACTTCCCTGACAAAGCCACTTTTCTGACTAAAGCCACCACCCTGACTAAAGCCACCTCCCTGACTAAAGCCACTTTTCTGACTAAAGCCACTTCCATGACTAAAGCCACTTCCCCGACTAAAGCCACTTTCCTGACTAAAGCCACTTCCATGACTAAAGCCACTTCTCTGACGAATACCACTTCTTTGACTAATACCACTTTCCTGACAAAGCCACTTTTCTGACTAAAGCGACCACCCTGACTAAAGCCACCTCCCTGACTTAAGCCACTTTTCTGACTAAAGCCACTTCCATGACTAAAGCCACTTCTCTGACGAATACCACTTCTTTGACTAATACCACTTTCCTGACAAAGCCACTTTTCTGACTAAAGCGACCACCCTGACTAAAGCCACTTTTCTGACTAAAGCCACTTTTCAGAATAAAGCCACTTTTCTGACTAAAACCACTTCCCTGACTAAAGCCACTTCCCTGACTAAAGCCACTTTCCTGACAAAGCCACTTTTCTGACTAAAGCCACTTTTCTGACTAAAGCCACTTCCATGACTAAAGCCATTTCCCTGACTAAATCCACTTCCTGACTAAAGCCACTTTTCAGACTAAAGCCACTTTTCTGACTAAAACCACTTTTCTGACTAAAGCCACTTCCATGACTAAAGCCATTTCCCTGACTAAATCCACTTCCTGACTAAAGCCACTTTCCTGACTAAAGCCACCTGACAAAAGCCACTTCCATGACTAAAGCCACTTCTGTGACTAAAGCCATTTCCCTGACTAAAGCCACTTCCTTGATTTATAAAGCCACTTCCTGACTAAAGCCACTTCCCTGACCAAAGCCGCTTCCCTGACCAAAGCCGCTTCCCTGACCAAAGCCGCTTCCCTGACCGAAGCCGCTTCCCTGACCGAAGCCGCTTCCCTGACCGAAGCCGCTTCCTGACCGAAGCCGCTTACCTGACCGAAGCCGCTTCCCTGACCAAAGCCGCTTCCCTGACTAAAGCCGCTTCCCTGACTAAAGCCGCTTCCCTGACTGAAGCTGCTTCCCTACAGAGTAAAGCCACTTCCCTGCAGACTAAATCCACTTCTCTGCAGACAAAGCCACTTCTCTGACTAAAGCCACTTTACTGAGCCACAGCCATGTTACTTCCTCACCTATGTCCCTTCTAGGACCATGCATTGTTAATTATTTTTCCATCCAGACTGTCCGACTTCTTGCCCTTCCTGAATCATTTTCCCATCCCAACCACTCCATTTTCACTAACCATGCCCTTTCCCAATCATGCCAGTTCCCGACCATGTCCTTTATTTGACCATGTTCCTCATTTTACTATTCTCTATCATTTGCCCAGATTTTCCTGGTAAACTGACACGCCCTAAGATTGATAAAATGGACCTTATACACATGGCATACATTTCCCCCTTCCAACACTGAATCTGAAATAGCCAGCCTATGGCCCAGTCTGCAGGAGTGGTGCCATTGTTTTCCCTTTGGATGGGAGTCAAAAGACTACCTTACAAGGGGATAAGACTAAAAATATAGTGCATAGAATTACTCCCTGACAGGAAAAAAAAAAAAAACATTTCCTGGATGGTGGTTGTTCACTTAAATTGAACCTTTTAACAATCAAACCAACCTGTTCATGGTTGAGATTTCTTACTGTTTTCAGTTTCAAGGAAAAGTGGTAATTATTTCAGAATTTTACAGATGGACATTGACTCGCCCAAACCGAAGAGTTGCATCTGTAATAACGAAAATGTCCATAGTTCATGGCATGAATGAAGAGTCAGATTCCATGGCTTCTTTTCTTCGGAAAATCTTCAATTTTGGTAAAATTTTCTTCATTTTCCAAAAATTTGTCTTTCAATTTTCAGGAAGTTTATATCAATTTAAAAAAAAATTCCTTCATTTTCGTGATATTTGCTTCAATTGCCTTAAAATTTGCTTCAATTTTCGGGAAAATTTGCTTTAATTTTTGAGAAGTTTTGCTTAATTTTTGGGAAATTTCCTTCAATTTTCATATTATTTCATTCATTTTCATGAAATTTTCATGCAATTTCTTTTGTTCTCATTTTCGGGATTTTCTTTTTTTTCTTCGAGAAGTTCTCTGCAATTTTCAAGTCATTTCCTTCAATTTTTGTAGAAATTCCTTCACTTTCATGAAATTTCCTTCAATTTTCTAGCAATTTCCGGCATTTTCGAATTTTTAAGTTCTTAAATTTTTGAGAAGTCTTCAGTTAAAGTTAAATTTACTTCATTTTTGTAAAATTTGCTTCAATTTTTGTGAAACTTCCTTCATCTTCAGAAAATGTTCTTTAATTTTCCAGAACTTTCCTTCATTTTTTGTGAAATGTTCTTCAATTTTCTGAACATTTTCATTATTTTTTTTTCAATTTTTGGGAAAAGTTCTTCAATTTTCAGAAAATGTTGACCATAAAATCATGCTAATAGGCAAAAATATTACCATACAAAAGATACAAGTTTGGAAAATGGGGGGAAGCGCCCTTACAATGAAGTAATGAAAGAAAAACAGTGCAGGAAGTGTGTATGTACTCAATTTGCAGCAATGAAAGAAAAACAGTGCAGGAGGTGTGTATGTACTTCATTTGCAGCAATGAAAGATAAACAGTGCAGGGGGTGTGTATGTACTTCATTTGCAGCAATGAAAGAAAAACAGTGCAGGAAGTGTGTATGTACTCAATTTGCAGCAATGAAAGAAAAACAGTGCAGGAGGTGTGTATGTACTTCATTTGCAGCAATGAAAGAGAAACAGAGAAACAGTGTGAAAGGAAACAGTGCAGGGGTGTATGTACTTCATTTGCAGCAATGAAAGGAAAACAGTGCATGGGTATGTACTTTATTTGCAGCAATGAAAGATAAACAGTGCAGGGGTGTGTATGTACTTCATTTGCAGCAATGAAAGGAAAACAGTGCATGGGGTGTGTATGTACTTCATTTGCAGCAATGAAAGAAAAACAGTGCAGGAGGTGTGTATGTACTTCATTTGCAGCAATGAAAGAGAAACAGTACAGGGGGTGTGTATGTACTTCATTTGCAGCAATGAAAGGAAAACAGTGCAGGAGGTATGTACTTTATTTGCAGCAATGAAAGATAAACAGGGAAGGAGGTGTGTATATACTTTATTTGCAGCAATGAAAGAAACAGTGCAGGGGTTGTTTATGTACTTCATTTGCAGCAATGAAAGTAAAACAGTGCAGGGGTTGTTTATGTAATTTATTTGCAGCAATGAAAGTAAAACAGGGCAGGGGGTTGTGTACATTTAGAGCAATTGGAGGGGTTGTTTATGTAATTTGAAAAAGGAAAACAAAACAATGAAAGTAAAACAGGGCAGGGGGTTGTGTACATTTGGAGCAATGAAAGCAAAACAGTGGTTTGCCCGTCAAAAATTGAAACTCCCTTAGATTGAACATTAAAGGATTAGTTTAGGGGGTTCATCTTATATAAAAGAGGGCTTCAAAAGAAACAAAATGGTTAAGGAAGTATAATGATTCTTATTCCGTTAAGGAGATATTGAAATTCAAGTTTGGTATCGTTTGTGTAGAAGCGACTGGAATCAGACTAGTTTGGACGTAAGTGTTTTAGGAAAGTATATAGTGTGTGTAAAGTGCCGCTGTTTGCATACTTGGTTTGTATCCCCAGATTCCTCAAAGCCTTTATGTATTCTATTATATTTTGTCGTGTGAGTTTGTACCTTAAAGCCATTGGATATATGTCAGGAAAGTAGTAAAACATAATTTGGTAAGGGTACATGTTTTTATAATTTAACACTGGAACAAACCACTCGGGGAAAAGTAATCAAATAGTAAAAAGTTAAATACATTTTCTTTAAACACATTAACACTAGTTGAGAATGTGAATATGATGGCTTCTGAGGGTGTCAACCTACTATAGTAGACTTACTATGACTTACTACACTGTAAGTTTTAAACTTATATATCTCCTCTACAGAATAAGATACTAAAGTAGTTTCCTTGCCATTTTGTTTTTTAAGCCCTTTTTCATGTAATATCCTTTATATAGGCTACATCATGAATTTGGGTATAATATAAATTTGGGTATAATATCTAAATATGATAGAAATTACGCTTATAATACAGTAGTATGTTTGGTGAGGATAAACGGCACCACAACAGTGATGATCAAATGGTCCTCAGCAACATATAAACGGCACCACAACAGTGCATGATGGTCAAATAGTCCTTAGCAACATATAAACGGCACCATGACAGTGATGGTCAAATGGTCCTTAGCAACATATAAACAGCACCATGACAGTGATAGTTAAATGGTCCTTAGCAACATATAAACAGCACCATAACAGTGATGGTCAAATGGTCCTTAGCAACATATAAACGGCACCATGACAGTGATGGTCAAATGGTCCTTAGCAACATATAAACAGCACCATGACAGCGATAGTCAAATGGTCCATAACAACATAAAAATGTCACCACGACAATGGTCCTTAGCAACATATAAATGGCACCATGACAGCAATGGTCAAATGGTCCTTAGCAACATATAAACATCACCACGACAGCTATGGTCAAATGGTCCTAAGTAACATATAAATGGCACCATGACAGCGATGGTCAAATGGTCCTTAGAAACATATAAATGGCACCAAGACAGCGATGGTCAAATGGTCCTTAGCAACATTTCTCAGCTTGGAGAGCAATTGAATTGATGCTGATAAAGATTTCATAAATTATATACCGTGACCCAAGCACTACCTAAAAAGACATTCTCGTCACTCTCAATTGCTAAAATAAAATTTTAATATTTACAGAAGAACCTTAGCTGCTTGCTCTTTCATGTTACACATTGTGCATGTTTTTCATTATTAGTTTGACTTCACAAAAGCCCTTTCAATTGATCTGTTAAGAAGAAAAATATTTAGTTCCTTTGTAGTCTGATTTTCCAAGCATAATTCTTTCAAGGCCTGACTAAACAACATATTTCAATACTATGCTACTATTGATGGATACTATACATGAATACTGTGCTACTATTGATGGATACTATACATGAATACTATGCTACTATTGATGGATACTATACATGAATACTATGCTACTATTGATGGATACTATACATGAATACTATGCTACTATTGATGGATACTATATATGAATACTGCTACTATTGATGGATACTATACATGAATACTATGCTACTATTGATGGATACTATACATGAATACTATGCTACTATTGATGGATACTATATATGAATACTATGCTACTATTGATGGATACTATACATGAATACTATGCTACTATTGATGGATACTATATATGAATACTATGCTACTATTGATGGATACTATGCTACATGAATACTATGCTACTATTGATGGATACTATACATGAATACTATGCTACTATTGATGGATACTATTGATGGATGAATACTGCTACTATTGATGGGTACTATACATGAATACTATGCTACTATTGATGGATACTATATATGAATACTATACATGCTACTATTGATGGATACTATACATGAATACTATGCTACTATTGATGGATACTATACATGACCCACTTTTATGATTGGCTGATTTAAAATACAATATCTTGCATATCTAAATGGCATTAGCCTAGTTGAGTACTTAACTATCAAGCCATAAATTAGCAAGTTAGCGCTCTGTCTCAAATACTTACTCATATCCACCACACCTCAACCATACATACAATATTAGCTACAAGATAACATCATTTTTTTTTTTAAATATCACAAAGATAAAAAATCCGAGCGGAACATTTTGCAAGTTACATTATCACTGTACATTTACTACTTCACTGTCATAATAAGAGATGGAACACTACATGTTATCTTGCTTCTAAACCTTGTATTCAAGGAAGCAGCCTTGATATGTACAAATAACATTAATACACACTTTAGGCCTTATTCATACTTGTGTAAACTTTGATCAGTAATAACTTGTCAAATAATCGGTGTAAACTGTGAATTCGTGTGCTAGACAGCTGGAAGGAGCAATACTGTACCCGTCAAGGGCCTCGTGCTGGTCCTGCTTTAGGACTGTAGGATAAAGAACATTCTAAACCTTCATATTACAAAATGCACTAGGTTTAAGTTTGAGGGTTGGCTATTCAATTATTCAATAAAAAATCTACATTTTTTTAAATTTCATAAACAAAAAAGTGTTATATTCATTTATAACTTTCTTATTGAATAAACTTTTAGTGGCATCCATCTACACATCCCAATCAGGCCACAGCATTGGGAACAATATCAAACCATCATTTACTAACCTCAATTACTGAGTTGTTGAGTTATTAAGTTGGGTCTCATATTCCACAAGGTGTGGCATGGTGCTGATGATTTTGCATTTATAGTGACCAATTTAAATGGTGCAGTTGTTCTTTGTTGACTCAAGGAGATACCACTGTAGAGTGGTGTCTAAAGTGGTATCTCCATGGTTGACCATTTACACTGAACAGTTTAAATTGTGCATTTACTATGTATTTGCACTGAAATGTTTACTTGCTTTGTTTGGCAGAAAATGCTTTAAAGAGGTGCACTAAGGTTAAATTTAGTTTTGTGCTGCATTCAATTCCCATGCAATACATTAGTCCTTATGAAAGTGGACAAATATGAGAAAGGCTCCAACTTCACATTAAAACAGTATAATTGTTGTTTTATTTTATACTCATTCAGAGTGAAATTTGAAACATGACGTCAGTGGTGCTTACAATAATGGGTCTGTACATTTTATACAGAACTTTTTCATTGGTCAAAAATTTAAAAGCAATTCTGATTGAACACAATGGAAATTTAGGAATAAACTACAAATTCCCGTTTACAAATGTACAGACCATTTGAAATCAGACATCAATGGTGCGTTTGGATGTTTACAAAGTTCGCACTAAAAAAGGTATAAACTAAAATGGCATTTTACATCGTTTTAATGTGAGGTAAGAGATTGTAATTATTTTCCCCACTTTCAAAGGACTCGATCTATTTTAAGATGAGCTCAACACAAAATTGAATTTGACCTGAGAGCCCTCATTAACAGTTTAGGCTTAATTAATGGTTTAATGTCTACTAATAACATGTACATGTATTTCAATAGAATTGAATTGTGCAATTCTTCAAAATGAATTTATATCATTTAGTTTGTTCCGAATGTTATCTCTATGATGAAAGACAAAAAGCGGTGTTAATTCTGTATAGAGCCATCAACAATTAAAAACAAAAGTTATACATCATTTTCATCACTTTTGATTTTTTAGCTGTGTTTGATTTAACATGGAAAAGTGTTTACATTGTAATAAAATAATTCGCAATAAAATTATTTTCTGCAAATGTAACATGCCGTCTTCCTTTGTTTTATTTTGTTTGTGTTGAATCGATAACAATATCAAAGCCACAAAATAGGTTGTCCAACATTTTAAAGCTCTGGATTGCATGACTTTTCCAACACTTTCATAAGTGCTGGAAATACAACAATATTGAAAGTGTTGATTCAACACTTAAAAGGTAGTCACTGACTGCACACATAGGATGTGCTGAATTCAAAACTTATGTTATATTCAAAACTTTAATTTTAAGAGTTATGCATTTTCTACAGTATTTATACATGCTATAAAGATTCCTAATCCAGCTGAACCTCCCCCCCTACCACATCCAGAACCCCAATCCCGATGAGACCCCGGCCGGATTCCCAATCCAGCTGATCCCCTTCCCCATTTCCAATCCAGCTGAATCCCCCACCTTGCATCTCAATCCCGTTGAAACCCCCAGAATCCCAATTTCCCATTGAACCCCCCTGAATCCCAATCCCGCTGAATCCCCTGGAATCCTAATCCCGTTGAACCCCTGCAAAATTCTAATCTCAAACCTGCTGAACTCCCCCTCCCCGAATCCCAATCCTGCTGAACCCCTGGAATCCCAATGAAACTCCCCACCCCCGGCATCCCAACCCCACTGGGACCCCCTCTCCAAAATCGCAACTGAAACCCTCCCCCGGAATCACAATCCAATCCCTTTGAGTATGAGTACATGGCCATGAGTTCCAAAGTCGATCATCATTGAATATGAGTAAGAGTATTTGACATTTTACAAACTGTACAAGAACTTAAGTATGAATAAAAAAATGTATTATACTTGTGTTTTCTTTCTACTGAAATATTATGATAGTTTTAAATACTATAATTACGCCTGTGGTTGATCTGATCCAGAAGTTACAAATCACCAAATTTAATTTGCTTGGGATAAAAATCATGCACCCGCATCACTTTTCCAACTGGGTTAGGGTGATAAGCTACTAATTTTTTTACAAGGCTAAATAGGAACCTCCAAAACTAATTTTTAAGTTTTGGCTGGCCTCTGAATTTGTTAAGAGAAATACAGGCCTAGCCTACATCATTAGCTAGGCTACTGCAATAATCTTGTCATAATGAGCACCTTTGTAACTGCATGTTATGATGGTCCATAGCTAACTTTAAAAAAATATTCTTTTCTGTTTTAAGAAACAATTTCTATGTTTTAAGAAAAAAATGTTTGCTAAGTTATAAATACAACCTGTAATTGCAAATTGAATAACCTTATATCCTTGGAAAACTAACATAATGTGATCTTGGCAAAGATCGAGTCACGTGACTGCTTTCTTTGGCCAATTATAACTCAAGTTAACTTGAATCTGACGCCAAGTGGGCTATTATAATCGACTAGAATAATTGATCAACGCTTGAAAAATCGCCTTGAATCGTAGGCGCTAGATATTTTGTTACACCACTAACAAAACATCGCTGGATAAATTTAGTTAAAAAATAACTAGTTAGACTGACCATAATGCAATTTGAATTTTATAATTTTACGATGCAGGTGAAATTTTTTGGAATTATTCGAAGGTTTCTTTACGAAAATTTAGTTTACAATCAAATCAAACGACTTGGCAAATACAACTAATGGTGTAGGCCGCGCTTAAGTTGATGATTTCCAGGACAGGTCGCGCTGCGAGTCTGAGCTAGGTACTTCCAGCCACAGGTGTTCCTAGCGTAATGGCAACCAATTAACTTCATGCATAGGCCAAGTGTATGTAGACCTACCTATGGAACGACAAGTGGGCTAGTTTTTGCCCACTTGGCGTTCCATAAGTTTTGATCGACTAGAATAATTGATCAACGCTTGAAAAAATCGCCTGCCAAATTCAATCGCACGCTAGATAATTTGTTACACCACTAACAAAACATCGCTGGATAAATTTCTTACCGCCTCTGATTTTTAACAACGCTTTCATTGTTTCATCGCCTCATGTAAATTTGACCGCCTGTTTATTTTTTTCACTAGTTTTTGCCCACTTGGCGTTCCATACCTACCTGCCATTCTCGAGGTCTGAGTCGACGTAACCATAGGTGTTCCTAGCGTAATGGCAACATATGCTTACTAGATATAGGCCTATATACTAGTAAGCATATAGCCTAGGTCGCAATAAGATCATAACGCTAGGAACACTTGGACGTAAATGTGTACGAGCTAGGCCTAAATACGTTTTTGCCAAGTTGGAGGGAAAATGTACTAGGCTACTACTACTATCATATACAGCCAATGGGATATTTTTTATCAATACTTTTGTCGCCCAGCCAGCAAAAATTAATGGTACTCATATATGTTGGAAACTATTATCTAATACAACATAATAGAAGAAAAATCAATTCTGTCTAGTATTTGTTGAAAAATGAAAAAAATATGTTTCCCTCCATTGACTGCATTAATATATGACTTTGTTTTCCCCTAGGTCAGTAGGTTAGCCTTTTTTTAGTGAAGTTTGAGATCGTCAAAAAAGCGTTGTTACGTCGCCGTGCACCACAACATTCCTGGATGTCCGACCTCAAGTTCAATGCCTGCGCCGCGCCTGCTGTCAAGCCTGTCATGTTAAATGTTATCCAGGGACCTCCATGCTACCAGGATTTCGATTAGGTCATACTTCTGCCAGCCAGTCTTCTGACTTCTGAAATTATCGTAAGTTGGCTTTGTATTTTATGTTCTTAACGTTCTTGGGAACAGAGTTCCTGAGAACATATTGTGATCTTTTCAAGATACAGATGACTACATTCTGTGGTCTTATCTTCTTCTTTTCTTCTTCCGTTAACAAAGTACAGTCCTTGAATTGGAGTAGCTCTCTATTAATAAACGTACAGAGTCTGTGAACTAAATGCGTTCTCAGTGTGAGTTAAAATTGTGTAGGGCCTAGGCCTACTGTAGTCTATATCCTACATGGTGCAAGTAAAAGAAGGCCACCTAAGGCCGGAGCTGGATGTCTGGTACAACCTTCTTTAAACATTCAAGTGATGAGCTTTGTACCACTACCAGATGAAGAGGTAAGCCAGTCCATTGAGGAGGTCAGACATCCGGGAATGTTGTGGTGCACGGCGACGTTCAATGCTATTTTGACGATTTCGAATTTCAGTCAAAGGGGAAAACAAACAATCAATTATCATTGCAGTCAACGGAAGAAAGACATGTTTTTTGTCATTTTGCTCAAAATACTCGACAGAATTTATTTTTCTTAACAAATGTTGATTAGACAGTAGTTTCCCATATATATGAGTATCCTTAATTTTCGCTGACTGGCTGAGGCGACACAAGTATTTATAAAAGATATCTCATTGACTATATTTATAAAGTTTCCCCTTCAACTTGGCAAAACCGTACTGAGCCGGTACACGGTTACGTCGCACTGACCACCTCAACAGCCTGATGGTGTCTGGGGCAAAAAAAAAAGAGCGCTTGTAACTTAATAAGCCTGGGTCCTGACAAAGGGAATGAAGAACTTATGTGTGTGACCTCATGCGGTTGATGTTAACTTATGAGCTGGAGATGGGTGGTAGGTATAAAGAAGTTGTGGACTATCCTGTACATTGCTTTATAGCGGGCTCTCTTTTTTGCTAGAGAGGGCCAGTTGAGAGTTTGAAGCATTAGTGTGACTCTGCTGTATGTGGAGTAGTCATTGAACACGAAGGGTGCTGCTCTTTTCTGTGCTATCTCTAGTTGGTTGATGTTGACTTTAGTTGATGGGTTCCAGACCACATTTGTGTACTCCAGCAGCGGTCTGAATCTGAACCTGAATTGCTTAAGTCGGCAAAAATCCTTCAAGAGGACATGAAAGCCAACGGAGTGTAAAAAGTAAAACTAGTTAGCAATACAATTGTTAATAAGTTTAGCTTTAGAACAGTTGAGACTTGGTGCATGTTAGGGGGGATGTACCGGATATCTGGTCCGGCCGGATTATCCGGCCGGATTTGGAAAAAAAATCCGGTTCCGGTTCCGGCCGGATATTTTTCCAAATCCGGCCGGAACCGGATTTTTGCCAATTTTAACAATTGAAGATTTACATTATGAGACTGTGGTACATTACAACTATATGAAATATAAAACAAACATGAATATCTGGATTTTTCTCGGTATAGATAATGTATTTTCTTTTTTAAAACACTCAACAAATTGGCTTATGTTACACGTATGATCATTTAAAACGGAATAAAGACATGTAGCTGTTTGAAATCAATAGAAATTTTGAAACAGATTGGGCTGTAACAGATAATAAATAAAACCACACCAGTTGTTAACAATTTTACAGTTAGAGACATTAATGAAATTTGTAGATAAAAGTACATGTACATGTAGGTTGACTGAACTTGTTATCCACAATTTTTCATTCCCTAGATTCTCCTGCTATTGAAAAAGAGAAAATGTTTTTTCCCCACTGTTTTACAAGTAATTCAGGGTACCAAGGTGTTTTAATGTAATAACACAAAAATAATTCAGAGAATAATTACTTTCCAAATGTAAAACATGAAAGAATTCGTATCCATTTCTATTACCTCGTCACTGTCCTTAATTATTTTAGTTTAGTTTTACACAATTTGCACATACATGCACTTCAAATACATGTTAAGGTTAGATAAATGACCCTTTCCTCCCTCCATAGTGTCATTTGACTTTTTGACTTCCTCAGTAAGAACACATGTATGACAGTCTCAAGTTTGAAAATATTAAAGATGTTAGGATTAATCCAGAACTTTCACTAATTTTGATTTGATTTCATCACAATATGCCCAATAATTATTATTTTCCAAAATTTTGGGTTGCTAGCCATTAGTAGCCAACTTGACAACCCTGCCCCCACCCCTTTCCCTTTGTTTCTTAAGATTATGAGAATTGTTGTAAGCAATGAAAAATCCGGTTCCGGCCGGATTTTATCCGCCGGATTTCAACCTGGATCCGCAAAATCCGATTCGGCCGGATCCAAAAATTTGGATCCGGTACATCCCTAACAGATAGTGATCTAGATATAGATTTATTGAATGATGTTATTAATATAGATAAAATAAAACATTGAATACACGACTTGAAGAACTCTAAAGCACCTGGTATGGATGGGATGAGTTCCTCAAAGCTCTGCCAGGGTGGATCATTGAAATAATCATTAAACTCTGTAATGGCATTTTGAAATGTCATTTACCCAGATTGCTGGGATATAGGTTGATCTGTCCCATTTTAAAGAAGGGTAATATCAAAGATCCCGCAAATTACAGGCCAGTTACTCTATTGTCTTCTTTAAGCAAAGTATTTGTTTCAGTTCTCTGTAATCGACTAAAAGAATGGTGTGATAACAATGATATAATCTCAACAGCACAAGCAGGTCTTTGTAAAAGTTACCCGGCTATTGATAGTGTTTTTGTATTACATTCTTTAATGGCAAACTCCTTAAGTAAACCGAGAGGTAAATTGTATGCTATTTTTGTAGACTTTAAAGGAGCATTCGATAGTATTAACCATGAGTTACTTTTTCATAAGTTGAAGAATACATACAAGATTGATGGCAAGTTTCTTCAAATACATGTATTACGTAACATGTACAGCAATGTTAAAGCCTGCATAAAATTGGGCAACTTATTTACATATTCTTTCGCTTGTCATAAAGGTGTTCGACAAGGCTGTTTTATCTCCCATACTTTTTTCATTTTTTGTTAATGATATTAAAGACCATATACGAGGTGAATGTTACAAAGGGGTGAAAGTTGGAAGTGAAGAATTGCTTTGCTTACTGTATGCCGATGACCTAGTCATTTTGTCTGAGAATTCCTAGGTGCTGTAAAAACTTATTGATAGCCTTTGTTCTTATTGTAAGAAAAATCAATTAGTGATTTATAATAAGAAGACCAAAACGATGGTCTTTAGAAAAGGAGGTAAACTTGCCAAAGCTGATAGATTCTCTCTGAATGGCACAAAACTTGAAGTGGTAAATAATTATAAGTTCTTGGGAGTTTCCTTTTCTTGCCTGGGTGGATGGACTGCTGCTCAAAAGAATGTTGCTGGTAAGGCTACTTTCTCGGTTAGAACCAATATCACAAAAGCTGGTCACCTTCCATGCTATCAATGTATGTTACTTTTTGATCAGAGAATTTTACCGATCCTGATGTATGGCTCTGAGTTATTGGGCCTACAAACCAGCTCTGAGATTTAAAGTGTTCATGACTATTTTCGTAAATTCACCCCAAGATTACCAAGTAATTCCGTAAATGTTGTAGCAAGAGGGGAATCAGGAAGAGTAAGTCTTTATCGTTACGCAGTAAGAAATGCAGTTAAATATTGGGTGAAAGTTTTGAAACATGATTAGAGTCGCTACACTTATATCTCATACAACCATCTTTATCAGAAATGGATATTTGCGTAAATTCTTGCGTTGCGATTATAAGACATCGCTTAATGAGTTTCGGCTTTGGAGAGGTATGGTTTCAGCATGGTGTAGGAGATGAATCTGTGTTCCTGCAAGATTGATCATTAAGATTGTCTGACATCAAAAGCAAGAATGGCTTACTCAAACAAATTCAATGGACCATCTATATAATTATAGAGTTTTTAAACATCTCACATATGAACCATATTTAACATTTCTTGATAATTCGCATTTATGTTCCTTTATCACACGCCTTCATTGTGGCGTACTCCCTTTAAATATCCATACTGGCAGACAGCAAAATATTCCTAGAAATTTAAGATTATGCACTATGTGTAACCTACATCGTCTAGAGGATGATTATCACTTTGTGCTAAAGTTTTCATTCCTCAGCACTTTTATTACCACCACCCATATGCTTCGTTTGAAACAATTCTAAGAATTACAAGCAACCTTTAAGTTTAAATTTAGCCAGGTTCATATACAAAGCTCTTCAAAAGCGCAAAGAGTCTTTAGCATAATTATTATGTTGTATGAATTATTAATTACTTTATTGTTCAACGATCCCACTATCTTTTTGTTTTTGAATATTCATTTTTTTTTTTGGTATGGGCATGTATTTTGTGTCTACGTTCGTGTTTTCTGTGTTTAAAACATTAATTATTTTCTTTAATCAGAAATTGTTAAATCAATGTACTTATGTTTGTATGTAATAGGCTGGAGGCCTGAACATTGAATGAAAGAAATATATATATTTCCAACAGGTTCATTTACACTTGCTGAGTGGATGGCATCAGAGTTACCAACAATCACAAGGTAAAAAATTATTCTGTTTCTGGTTGGGTTAAAATTGGCTTGCTTGAGAAAATTATGTTTAAAATAAATTGGAAGGTTGCCTTCTACAACTGTGGACTCCAACATCCAAACATACCATCTCATTAAATCTGCAATAGTAAATCTTAATGCTGCCCTCTATTTGTGAGAACTATGGGGTCTGACATCCATCTAATACATGAGTTTACAGTGTCAGCATATGTCATAAGCATGTGTCATTCCCAGAAAAGGTCAAATGATGATGATATTTATCATCATCATTATCATCATAATCATCATTATCATCATCATCATCATCATCATCATCATCATCATCATCATCATCATCATTATCATCATCATCATCATCATTATCATCATCATCATTATCATCACCATGTCAAATATTAACCAGGAGTTTCTGCAGTTAATCTTAATATTAACTGCTATTTGTTTAATAGGACTAATGCTGTCCTCTATTCTGCCTCCTGCCTTGTACGCAACACCATCAAACTTATTTTATTTTGCTTTGGTTTATATATTGCTTATATCTTTGCGTAATCTGACATCCAAGAATAACCATACTTACAAATCTGCTGTGTATTCTATAGTTAATCCAAAATCCTATTAAGTACTAAATACACATGTCTCAATATGTTATGAGATTTGAAGTGTGTGTTTGCTACAGTAGTCAAGGACATGAAAAAGTTAAGCAAAATCAGACCAAAGGTTCAAAACTGAATCAAAACTTATATTAATTACCCTTTGGAAAAGGTCGAAAGTCATAAAGGGGGTGCGGCCAAAGAACTTTGCATAACTCAAAGAGTTAAGGTCCAAATTGAATGAAAGAGGTGTAATATTGAGATAATTAAATTCGATAAGTATTCAGAAATCATCAGATTTAAGGTACTGTAGGAGGTTCCTGAAATTAGATGACCTTTTGACCTTGACATTGAGCCTGTGCAGGGAGGGGAGGGGGGAGGCACTTTCATATGTGAGGTATATATACATGTGCTGCCCGAGCAGTTGCCTTTTTTCATAATTTTTGTAGTGCAGGTATCAAAAATCCAATCTCATACTGCTGGTCTCAAAAAATTGCATATCTTCATAGTGCAGGTATCAAACATCACCTTTTTTCATACTGCTAGTATTAAAAACATAAACTGTCATACTGCAGTTACCAAAATAATCTTTCATACTGCAGTCCAATTTTGAAATTCTGGGAGGCACATACCTACCACTTTAGTATGGAAGTACCCCTCCCCCTTCTCCCTCCCCTCGGGCCTGTGGATCAATTTTTTTTAAAGAATAAAATGTTATTAGATATCTCATCTTTTTAATTTGTGAATTCATGTTTATTTTCTTGTTGCTTTTAAACAAGCATTGAAAAAGTCATTTTAAGCATACAGCAAGGTACTGTGTAGAGTATGTTTTACTTGGGGCATTTTTAAAGGGCCATATTTTTAAAATTAGGTACACATACAATACATTAATATGTATGTAAGGGGTACACATACAATACATTAATATTTAAGGCCAGTGCCAATAAATATGCACATATATCTCCTTCTAAACTGCTTTTGTATTTACTGTAATAGAATTTGTGAATATTCTTTTGGATTCCATACTGAATGAGTATTTTGGAACAAAGGAAAATGCTAATATGCAATTTTTCTTGATATCACATTTTAATTTGACTTTTCCCTTTGATCATCAGTTTTCACACAATTGAGTGATGGACCTATCCCCAAAATGAATTAAAAAGAGCATGCACTAGACTGAAACCTTAAAGCATATTTTTAGGTGGTCCCCCCAAAAAATTGAATGCTTATCTAGCATGCAACGGTATAGCAAGTTTCTGGTTAATATAAATATTTAAGTGACCTTTGCCTTCAAGTTGTCTGTGGATTATGGAAGTTTATCAATCTATTGTGGATGATATATCTGTTAAAATTGCAAAAACGAATGTCCCACTTTTCCGTCTCGTGCTCCTTTAAGCTGGCTACAAAAGTGATGAAAAATAAATTGAATACATACAGTTAGTTAAGTCACTTCAAGTCTTGAGGGCTTATAGAGCCAGTGCTTATACCCAGTTTCCATATATACAGTAATTAAAATTGCGTATTATTTATATGCTAAATATGATACAAATTAACTCCAAATTGGAAGTAATGTAAGATGTGTGGAGGATGTTCTGGTAGTCATTCTATGAATTTCAGTACCCCCCAAGTTTTCCTTCATCTGTAATTACTAAAGTCCAGAGAAACCTTAAATTTAAAACATAAGTCATATCTGATACTACAGGATTTTCAGTGTTCAATATCAACACATTTGACATGATTTTTGTCTTCTTGCTGTGTTCCACTAGTGTATCATGGACCATGTTGAATTCAGGGTGTTTGTATCCGGTGATGCGTTCACTCCTTATATTGAAAAGGCTGCGGACTGTTTCATCCAAGTAAATGCGCAGGCCAACACCTGTACCCAGATATCGGCAAAGGAGAATTCCCATAGCAACAGTAACCGTGTCAACAACACAGCAAGGAACTTTGAGGAGCTTCCTGTCTTGATACGGGTATTGTGTTCATTCTTAAAATAATCAAGGTCTATGGTTAGAAGCAGCATGGAACTATTAACTGTTAATAGCTTCATGGGAGCAGCAATTAGATTGGAAATAAATTGAATGAATACTTGGAAATAGCAAGAAATCTATCGAAAATTACAACTTATTGTCATGTCTGTATATGCAAGTACTTGTTTTGGATGAATCGACACATCAATCTAATTTCTTGGGTAAATGCTTTGTATTGCTTAGGAATGCCAGGGTGTTTTTGTATTTTATGTATTTATGTCTTGATATATTTTAAAGAAAGTTTATTTGAATCTTTCACTATTTAAATTATTTTTTTCTCAAACTTTCTTCAGGTGGTACATTATAATTACCCTTCCTAGATTTGGTTTACTACTTTTTTGACATATCCCATGGTTTTTAAGCCACAAAATTGCAGGACAAAATATGATAGAATATATTGAGACTGAGGAATCTGAGGCTATGACATCACAACTAGTCTAATTTTAGTCATTCCTACACAAATGATACAAAACTTTAAACTAAAATATTTTTTAAGGGAATAAGATTGATGAAGCTTTCTTCACCATTTTGTTTCTGTTGAAGTCCTCTTTCATATAAGATAAACATGTTTGACCCCTGAACTAATCCTTTAATTCTCCTTTGGTTTTCAAGTGATGTTTGATCAAAATTTGCAGTGTTTTAATATATGCAAAAGTTTACTTACTTCACCTAATACCTTACCTTGCCTCTTTCCTCTCCTGACCGTGTAGATTGAGATTCATAAAGTAGATTCTTTCATTTCTTCCTGTCTCTTGCAAAAAAATTAAGAGATTTTTGTACCAAAACTTCAAGCCAGGACTTTCTGTACAAAGTATGTGGGAGTAATAAGGATAACATTAGGATAAGAAAAATAATAGTATAAGTGTGAAAGATGAATCAGGTAGCATGTTGTGGGTTGTGTAAAACTGATATGGGGGCAGCAGTGGGACTGCAGAACATAGGCCTAATTGATAGAAAATACTCTGAACTTTGTATCTAAATTTTTTAATGGAATTATACTTAGGATATCGGAAAAGTAACATTTTATTCTGATGTGTATTCAAAATTAATTTATTAGATCATTTATCAGGCTGGGGAGAGAGAGTCTGTGGGGTAAATGAGCATGCATGGGTCAATCAGCATTTGAATTACAAACTGCAGAAGTAGGTGGTTTTCTTAGGGAATTATGTCAAATTATGTAAATGCGGGTTGGGGTGAGGGGGTTGCGTTGATGATGAATGTCAATAGGAAGCATTCTATATATTGATATCAAATGTCACATACAACCCGGGTGCCACTTTTCCCCCTTTGATTTGCCATTTCAATTTAGAAAATAGCCACTGGTTTCAAAATTAATTTGCCTTAATTTTGATTAAATGAATGATTTGGGATCATATTCTCAGGATATTTAAATATTTCATTATTTTGTCGCACTTTCTGCCTTGAAAAAACACATTACATGATACTTTGAAAGTCATTTCCACATACTATCATGAAAGAGCGCATTACAATATACTTTAAAGTCATTTCCATATACTATCATGAAAGAACGCATTACATTATACTTTAAAAGTCATTTCCTTATACTATCATGAAAGAACGCATTACATTATACTTTATAAGTCATTTCAATATATTATCATGAAAGAATGCATTAAATGGGACTTTAAAAGTTATTTCACATACTATCATGAAAGAACGCATTACATGATAATTTAAAAGTCATTTCCTTATACTATCATGAAAAACGCATCAAATGATACTTTGAAAGTCATTTTCTTATACTATCATGAAAGAATGCATTACATGATGCTTGAAAAGTTATTTCCATATACTATCATGAAAGAACGCATTAAATTAGACTTTAAAAGTCATTTCCATATACTATCATAAAAGAATGCATTACATGATGTTTTAAAAGTCATTTCCATATACTATCATGAAAGAATGCATTAAATGATACTTTAAATGTCATTTCCTTATACTATCATAAAAGAACGTGATTACATTTTTTCTTTAAAAGTTATTTCCTTATACTATCATGAAAGTATGCAATAAATGATACTTTCAAGTCATTTCCATATACTATCATGAAAGAACGCATTACATAATACTTTAAAAGTCGTTTCCTTATACTATCATAAAAGAACGCATTAAAGGATACTTTAAAAGTCATTTCCTTATACTATCATGAAAGAACGTGTTACATGATACTCTAAAAGTCATTTCCATATACTATCATGAAAGAACGCATTACATTATACTTTAAAAGTCATTTCCATATATTATCATGAAAGAACGCATTACATTATACTTTAAAAGTAATTTCCTTATACTATTATGAAAGAACGCATTACATGATACTTTAAAAGTCATTTCCATATATTATAATGAAAGAACGATTACATTATACTTTAAAAGTCATTTCCTTATACTATCATGAAAGAACGTATTACATGATACTTTAAAAGTCATTTCCATATACTATCATGAAAGAACGATTACATTATACTTTAAAAGTCATTTCCATATACTATCATAAAAGAACGTGATTACATGATGCTTTAAAAGTCATTTCCTTATACTATCATGAAAGAACGCATTACATGATACTTTAAAAGTTATTTCCATATACTATCATGAAAGAACGCATTAAATGATACTTTAAGTATCATTTCCATACACTATTATGAAAGAACGCATTAAATGATGCTTTAAAAGTTATTTCCATATACTATCATGAAAAAATGCTTTAAATGATACTTTAAAAGTCATTTCCTTATATTATCATAAAAGAACGCATTACATTATATGTTTAAGTCATTTCCTTATACTATCATTAAAGAATGCATTAATTGATACTTTAAAAGTCATTTCCATATATTAAGCACCTAATTCACAAGAAGTATGCTATGGAAAATGCACACCTTCTCACAGTTTGCAGCATATATACTGGTCTCTTTCCTTTCTACCTCTAAAATGATCTGACCTCTCAGGCACAATTTGACCTTCGTTGTCGTGTTGCCGTTAAGACCTCATCAAACAAACAAACAAACCTATACTCACAATTTGCGGCAAATAGAGAAAGAGTATGAAGTTAAATGTGGTCTTTTAGGGAGATGTAGATAAAATGACAAGATTTATAGAAAATTGATTGCTTCAGCTTTGCAGCAGTGCATAAGACCACATTGTGGTGCCACTACAATAACTGGATAACTGCACTAATTATTTCCAGAATTGATGCAATCCACATTTATCATGATGTTAATGGTACCGTATTTCATCGCTTCCCCGGGGAGTAGCCAAAAGTGGCACACTCATGCCAACATTTGTGAGCATTTCTAAAATGGTGCCCACTGTCATCAACATGTCTTCAACTCTGCAAATTCAAAATTGACGGCAACACCTATACAATTTCTTTCTTTATTATCCTTTATTATTTATTTTATTCAAACATGATATTCTCAATTTTGTAAACAAAAGGCTCATCAAAGGAGTATGTACAATTGTATTGCATTAAATACCCCCTCCCTGCTGTATATGATTTGATACACACGTCATTTTGAACAATGTCATGAACGTGCCCTCTATAACTATGAATTCCTATTACTTCATTGTCACATCATTGGCTCTCATATATTTTGTACAGGCGCTCAGACAATTGTGGCAAAAAGTAGTTGGGGCAAATCCTCACTCCCTCGATAAATGTTGAAAGTCACATTATGCCATGCTTTCTGCAAAGAGCACAGCATTGAATGGGGGGATGGGGTGGGAGAATGCTGTTTAGATTTTTTAAGCAATTTTGTCCCAACACATTCAGCCACGATTGTAGCACATTTGGATGTAACTTATTTCATTACTCTCCTAGGTATACAATGAAGTGGACTTCAAAGCTGCAACGCAAAAGGAAGATGGACGAAAGATGGAGAAGGATGACTTTGCAGTCTTCTCTTGTCAAGCAAAAGAAGAATCAAATGTGGTAGGGATCTTTAAATGACCAGTGGTCACTCTTGTCCATCTTGTATTACAGAGGACAAAACTATTAGGGAGACCCTCACAATTCCAACCTTCATTTTTGGTTAACAGCTGTGGACACAGGGGTGTATAAAAGCTTTTTGAAAAGTGGGGGGGTATGACCTTTTTGGGAGCACTTCCACAAGTCATATGCATATGTCCGCCCCCTGTCTGTAGATAATTAAGTAAAAGGGGCAATTTATTTTTAGAAAGGGGCATATTTTTCCGTAAAAGGAACTGACAAAAGTTGCCAATTTTTTACTATTGGGTCAGTAATTAAGGGGCATTTCATTTAAAAAGAGGCACTTTTGTAATAATTTTTAAAGTGTGTGCAAATTCCACCAGTTTGTGCACCTTTGACAGTAATTGAGGGGCACTTTTGTCATCTTTTCGATAAGTGGGGGGACATTTCACCCCCTGTCCTGGTTTCTACACCACTGTCAGTGGACGGCCTTGTGTAAATACCCCAGTGGTCTGTTTGTTGGGACTTAATAGACCTTTGTAAACCAAACCAACTGCAGTGAGGAAGTTGATGATGAATAATTGTGTTACACCTCATGTGTACACAATAGAAGCTTCCTATTTTTCCACTCTGATGTGGGCTGTGCACCGAAGAATAGGATTGCCATTACTGCAGGTTGGATTTTAAACATGTTAGTAAAGAAATTACTTAAAAGTCTAACTAACAGGAGGGACGTCATATTTAGATGGTAGTAGATTCACCCCTGGTTGGTTCTCTGAACACTTTATGGAAAGAGCAGGGTGTTACCCGAGTTTCAACCACTTCCTCTACTTCTTCTCCTGGCTTGAGTCACACATCAGGTGGGTCCGCCGGTGTGGACCAGCCTCCTCCATCTCCCTCTATCTTTAGCATCAACTTCTTTCACCCCGACAACTCCCATATCTTCCTTCACACAATTCCTCCATCTCCTCTTTGGTCTACCTTTACCCCTCTTCCCAACAGTCATCTGCTGGACCCTCTTGCCAACATACTCTTCTTCCCCTCTGAACACATGTCCTTTCCACTGCAGCCTTCGCTCACGAACCTTGCCACTAAACTCACCCACCTGCAGCTTTTCTCTCACCACCTCGTTTCTAACCTGGTCCATCTTGGTCACAACATATGCAAACCTCAGCATTTTCATCTCCGCAACTCCCATCTTATGTTCCTCCTTCTTTGTGAGGGGTACGGTCTTCATCCCATACAGCATCGCTGGTCTTACCATGATCTTGTAAAGCCTCCTTTAACTTGGACTGGTGCTTTTCTATAGCGCAGCATGCCTGTGATTTTTCTCCAGCTGCTCCAGCCGGCCTGTATTTTGCTCTGCACCTCTTTGCTGGACCCCCATCTTCTTGCATAGTGGACCCCCAGGTACTTGAATTCTGTCACCCCTTGAACTCTCTTCCCCTGCATTGTGATGCTTCCTTCTACTGTAGAACCTCCTCCTGTGCACAGGTATTCAGTTTTCTTTCTACTGACTCTCAGGCCTCTTTCCTCCAGTACCTTCCTCCAAGCCTGAAGCCTTCTCTCTACATCTTCCTTTGTCTTGTCACATAGGACCACATCATATGCGAACAGCATATCCCAGGGTGCCTTTCTCCTTATTTTCTTTGTCAGGCAGTCCATTATCACAGCAAACAGAAAAGGGCTCAGAGCTTAGCCTTGGTGGACACCAACAGTCACTTCAAAAGCATCACTGAGACCATCCACGCATCTGACTTGGGTTGAACTTCCGTCATACATGTCTTGCACCAGCCTCACGTAGGTCTCTGGTACACTTTTAAGTCTAAGGCAGTTCCACACTTCTCTAGACACTCTGTAATATGCCTTCTCCAAGTCATTAAAAACGCAGTGGAGATTCAGCTGTCCTTCCCTGTATGTCTCAATAAATTGTCTGAGGGCGAAAATGGCATCAGTCGTATTCCTACCGGACATGAAACCAAACTGCTCATATCCGATCTCAACCATATCTCTGAGCCGGCCATCTATCACTTTCTCCCATATCTTCATGGTGTGAGACATAGCTTTATGCCTCTGTAGTTGCTGCAATCCTGAACATCACCCTTGTTCTTATAGATCAGGACTAATATGCTGCTTCTCCATTCGTCAGGCATTTTACCAGACACAGATGATGATGTTATACTTCCGCAGCGATGTCACCAGGGCCCACTGCCTTCCCTTTCCTCATTTTCCTTAGAGCTTTCTCCACTTCTTCCTCCGTCACTGATTCCACCGCTTCCTCTATACCAGTTGGGACTGTTCTTTGTACCCTTGCATTTTCCACTTCCTATCCTGGCAAATTCCTTGGGTCCACACTGAAACCAAGATAAGGGTGACCTACCTGTGCTTTATGCCTAAAAGTGTAAAAACTAAACTAAAAAGAATGAATATCTTTGACCTCTAAAGTAATCCTTTAAATCCATAACTGTCATTAAGAAATACAACAATGGCTTACATCAAATTTTCTTTTCCAAAGAAGAATTCATTTAATTTCATGATACCATGGAAAAAATAGCTTTTGCAGTTTTGAGAAGAACCAAAAATATTTTCTTTGATTTCTATTTGGGAAGAGCACAATAATTGAGGACAATATTTCTTGTTTTTAAATAATAGTTTGTCAAAGTTCTAAGGTATTCATATATTGTAATATATGGGAAGCCCTGACGTGCTGTGCAAGAAGAAAAAAAGAAGAAGTTTTTTCTTCGATATCAGCCATTGATTCCTTTTTGAATGATCGGGATTGAGGTAAAAGTGAGGTTTCAAAACTTTTAGTCATATTAGCTGCTTTCTTTCATACTATTGTGACAGAAAATCAAAAAAACAAAAGACTCACATATGAAAAATAGAGCTTTTGAAAAGATGCATCCTTTTATAATCAAGCCGGAGAAGTGTAGAAAAGCTGTAATATTGTGGATATTGATTTATTTGATGATATTGATGGGATTGTTACAACTTTCTCTAAACAAAATGGCTGTTAGTCATTCAAGTGTCTTGAGTGCTTCAAAAAGTTTACAATGTTTTGTACTAGTGATGTGCTACCGATCTGACGTGTCATAGAGCTAAGTATGTGATGTCATAGAGCTAAGTATGTGATGTCATAGAGCTAAGTATGTGATGTCATATTCGCTGAATAAACCAAATTATCTAGGGGGACCAAGTGGAGATTGCAAGTGAAGGTTTAGAAAGCACATATCGTATAACACAATGATTTAATTTGATTGGTCAGTGATAGGCTGGTGATTGGATGACCATTACACTTGGTGTGCTGCAAATCTCAAACTGTATTTGTCATAGAGAAAAAACTGATATTGTTTTTGAAATGGCTAAGTCTGCTTAACCCTTAAGCGCCTGAGCCTCCATTTAGAATGTGTATTTTGGGGATTTTTTTTAGATAATGCTTTTTGTCCCCTATTTCTTTCCTTTGCTATCATTACAAGTATGTGTTAACTGAATGGTAATACTTTGATCTTCACAATGGCTCACATAATTTATACACTGGAATATGCAAATTTATGCAAACTGCTAAATTAGCTCATTTAATATGCAAGCCCATTAAACAAAAACTGCCTAAATATGTGTTTGTTTACTCTCTGGTAAGCAATTGTGGCATTTTTGATAGAATGTAGGAAATGTTGATGAAAAGTTCTTTGCAATATGATACCACTCGTGATTTTTTTAGAAGTAGAATCAATTGGAATATGCAAATTAGTTCATAATGTCACATTTTGTCTATATCATGACCCATTATTATCAATTTTTACAATATTGTGGGAAAGCTATAACCTGAAAATAAAGTTTTCTTGTTTGTGGGCTCTTGAAAATGTTGAAAATCAATTGTATGATAGGTTCTTTTTTATATTTAGCATACTAATTAATATGCAAATCATCTCAAAATAAGAATTATGAGAATAATTTCATGGTTGGGAAAATGCAAATATCATCCCAACTTTGACTCATTTTCTTATAAAAAAGAGTTTCATGACCCAGATAAACTTTCTTTCTAACAAGTATATTTATTCTCACCCAAGATGGTGGATTTATTTGTAACATAAGTAAAAGATACTCTATTATTTACTGTAGAAATGTATGAAATGCTGTGTATGGTCATGATTTCGCACAACAGGTATATAGGGGATTTACACGTACAGTACTAGTCAACAGGCCTGAAAAGAATGAACAAAAATGTACTGATGTACCTTCACTTGAGACTGCCTCCTTCAGTGTTCACTTCTTTCAAACTATTTGATCATACTATTTTATCCTACATGTGGATCTTCATTTACGTTTTTTTTACACGATTTGTTTTAATAAAAAAAATGTGTCTTTCCGTCAACCAAAATCTTTGCAAAGGTGCGTATCTTCGGAAAGTTGCAATGTTTTTTTTTTTTTTTGTGAGGGGCTATGCATCAACATAGTAGCTCATATGAAACGAAAGCTGGCTTCAAGGTCTATAAGATGGCAGAAAAGATATTCTGTTGTTTTAAAATGGACCAAAAATGGTAAATAACAGTGTAAAATGTCCCTAAATTTCAAATTTGATATGGGTTTTAATAAATTTGATTGAAATTACAGCATTGGATTTGATAATTATGAATGACTTTGACTCAAAATAAAGTTTAAACTTTTTTGTAAGTTCATCCTGAATATTTATAAATTTTGGTGAAAATATGAAAATTACTCATGTTTGTCTCTATTTTACTCTGAAAATTTCAATATGACTCTCATCAAAAATTGTTAGAATATGAAAGAATCAAAGTAGTTCTTTCAAATGATATACAATTTACCTCCGCATCATTTTGGAATGGTCCCGTAATTATTTAATAAAAATTGCACTTCCAACTTAACAAAAATCATGTCGATCTGGCGTTTAAGGGTTAATCAATAAAAGAGAGAACTTACAGTCAGTCATGTATCTTGGAAATGAGACACCTTGTCAAATTTGAAAGCTATTATACTCTGATTTATTAGAGGATTCTCTGATTGTATTTTAACTCCTTGACTATGACTTTGGGTTGCAAGTGGGTGCTTTGTACAGTTCCTTCAGTGAAAGGGTAATCACATGCATTCTCCAGCCGTATACTGTACAAGCCACTTGCTTGTAGTTTGACATCATGGGTTTATCAACCCTTTTCCTGCTGGTACAGTATATCCCACCCTCATTACCCCCTAAACTGTGATGGTGGCTGTGTGTGGCTTTGTGTGTGTGGTTTGTTTGGTGTCGGAAGTCATGGGTTAGATATATTTAAATCCCTTACTGTGGTGGTAGGTTGTAACATGGAGGTAGAAGAGATACAATATCAGCAGTCATCGCCATTCGGTGAATAAAGGTCGAGCAAATAATTCTGTGCAACATTTACAGATACGTAAAAAAAAAAAGAATCTTAAATTTGTGTACAATGTCATTTTTAATGATTTTCACAGGTCTTTAGTGTTAAAGTGGTTGTCAGAAACGGTTGCGAAAGCAACATCTGTGGTAGAACTGACATCACAAGCAAGGAATTTAAAGATATGAGGGAATCTGTGCATGTGCTAAGGACAGCTGATGAAGATATCATCGGGGAAATCAAAAGTAAGTAGTTGAGGTAGACATCTTATTTTCTTTGTGAAATTGAATTATTTGAAAGAAATATTCCTGTGGTCAGAAATATGCATTTTAGTCGACTGATTAGCTCTTGGTAGTACACTCGATATCCAGCCGGAAGCTTTCAATTTTCCATTGTAAAGCGCTTTGGTTATGCATACTTGTGTAGAAAAGTGCTATATAAAAACAAGAGTAATATTATTTAAATGGTAGAGGGCAATTAAAGAAACGATGAAAACATTTTATGATATCAGGCTCCATTTTCGTGCAATACCGTTTCTCAAAGCAATATTCCTAGGGTGAAACGTGAATTCCTAATATGATACAGGATGATTTAAGAAACAAAAGTGGTGCTCTCTATTTAATCGATATAAGAGTGTTTTTGCCGGGTATGTACTTCGTTCTTGCTGTCTATGTACTTCAGATATAAGAGTGTTTTTGCTGCCTATGTACTTCAGATATAAGAGTGTCATTGCTGCCTATGTACTTCAGATATAAGAGTGTTTTTGCTGCCTATGTACTTCTGATATAAGAGTGTTTTTGTTGCCTATGTACTTCGGATATAAGAGTGTTTTTGCTGCCTATGTACTACAGATATAAGAGTGTTTTTGCTGCCTATGTACTTCAGATATAAGAGTGTTTTTGCTGCCTATGTAATTCAGATATAAGAGTGTTTTTGCTGTCTATGTACTTCGGATATAAGAGTGTTTTTGCTGCCTATGTAATTCAGATATAAGACTGTTTTTGCTGCCTATGTACTTCAGATATAAGAGTGTTTTTGCTGCCTATGTACTTCAGATATAAGAGTGTTTTTGCTGCCTATGTACTACAGATATAAGAGTGTTTTTGCTGCCTATGTACTTCAGATATAAGAGTGTTTTTGCTGCCTATGTAATTCAGATATAAGAGTGTTTTTGCTGCCTATGTACTTCGGATATAAGAGTGTTTTTGCTGCCTATGTACTTCAGATATAAGAGTGTTTTTGCTGCCTATGTACTTCAGATATAAGAGTGTTTTTGCTGCCTATGTAATTCAGATATAAGAGTGTTTTTGCTGCCTATGTACTTCAGATATAAGAGTGTTTTTGCTGCCTATGTACTTCGGATATAAGAGTGTTTTTGCTGCCTATGTACTTCAGATATAAGAGTGTTTTTGCTGCCTATGTACTACAGATATAAGAGTGTTTTTGTTGCCTATGTAATTCAGATATAAGAGTGTTTTTGCTGCCTATGTACTTCAGATATAAGAGTGTTTTTGCTGCCTATGTACTTCGGATATAAGAGTGTTTTTGCTGCCTATGTACTTCAGATATAAGAGTGTTTTTGCTGCCTATGTACTACAGATATAAGAGTGTTTTTGCTGCCTATGTACTTCGGATATAAGAGTGTTTTTGCTGCCTATGTAATTCAGATATAAGAGTGTTTTTGCTGCGTATGTACTTCAGATATAAGAGTGTTTTTGCTGCCTATGTACTTCAGATATAAGAGTGTTTTTGCTGCCTATGTACTACAGGTATAAGAGTGTTTTTGCTGCCTATGTACTTCGGTATAAGAGTGTTTTTGCTGCTTATGTACTTCAGATATAAGAGTGTTTTTGCTGCCTATGTACTTCAGATATAAGAGTGTTTTTGCTGCCTATGTACTACAGATATAAGAGTGTTTTTGCTGCCTATGTACTTCAGATATAAGAGTGTTTTCGCTGCTTATGTACTTTGGATATAAGAGTGTTTTTGCTACCTATGTACTTCAGATATAAGAGTGTTTTTGCTTCCTATGTACTTCAGATATAAGAGTGTTTTTGCTGCCTATGTACTTCAGATATAAGAGTGTTTTTGCTGCCTATGTACTTCAGATATAAGAGTGTTTTTGCTGCCTATGTACTTCGGATATAAGGGTGTTTTTGCTGCCTATGTACTTCGGATATAAGAGTGATTTTGTTGCCTATGTGTTTGTAAATGTTGGTAGTTATTCAAAGGTTCATGCACATGTAGCAATTTCTGTACTGTTAGAAAGAATTGTAATATCTCAGCAGATCACTTTTTGAATTTGGGAAACACCCTTTTACTTTTTTAGTTATGGCTGATTAACTTGGCTTTTTTTCTTTCTTTTTTTTCTTCTGTTTTTCCCCCTTTTCTCCCTTACACACCATCCTTTCCTAACTATCCTAAATCTTACACCATAATTAATTAAGACCCTCTTGGCACATTTGACTGTCGCGGTGCTGTTAAACATAACAAACCAAACCAACCAACTTGGCTTGATCAGATTGTGTATGACTGGGCTGACAGCTTAAAATCTTGCAATTCTTTTTTTTTTAAATCCTAAATCTTAGTCTTCAACAATAATCTGAAAGTCTATTCGTACTTTGGCCAGAATTTGCTGAACACACTTCAAAGAATTATGTATGATAGACACTTAAAAAGCAAGGGATTTACAAAAATATACAAAATATATTTTAAAAAATATGCAAATTGATGCCCGAGCTTTGATAGACACTCAAAAAGCAAGGGATTTACAAAAGCAGATACAACAAAAAAAAATGTGCAAATTGATGCTCGAGATTTGAAAATGCTGAGAAATGGTGAATGTGTAACCAATGGTGAATGTGTAACCATGGTGAATGTGTAACCAATGGTGAATGTGTAACCATTGGTGAATGTGTAACCATTGGTGAATGTGTAACCAATGGTGAATGTGTAACCATTGGTGAATGTGTAACCAATGGTGAATGTGTAATTAATGGTGAATATGTAACCATTGGTGAATGTGTAACCAATGGTGAATGTGTAATTAATGGTGAATGTGTAACCAATGGTGAATGTGTAACCAATGGTGAATGTGTAACCAATGGTGAATGTGTAACCAATTTTGATACAGTTTGTTGCTACTATGATGGTTTTTAAGAATTTAGTTAATATTGCCTCTACACATTTATATACATTTAAGAACACCATAGATGTTAATGACTTATTGGGAATATTTTAATTTGTTCATTTAGTAATCACTATGGCAATAGCACCGTGGAAATCAGAACACAGACAAAAAGCACTGGAAAGAAGAAAGCTGGATACATCCTTGGGCATGCTTTACTGTGGACACAGAGGACTTGGTAGAAACAAACAGGACCATTCATTACTACAACAGTAAGTGAAGTGATCTCAGATCTTGCCATTTTCTGTCAAATGTGTCATTGTATATAGTTTGCGATTTATATAGTGCCTCTTGCCAGGGCCTCGAAGCGCAGGACCCAATTAGCCACCGAATAATTTCTTTGATACACAGGGACTTGGGCTTAACTGGGTCAGGATGGGGCAGGACGGGAAGTGAATGCACACCATGTTTTCACGCTTCTCAAATATTGTTAAAAAACCAGGCAGGGTGCGACTGTCTTACCATTGTATTGTATGTGTGGAACATCAAATTTGATCAAGGCTTAGTTAGCTATGTTTTGTAGAGTTTCAAAAGTTAAAGGATTAGTTCAGTGGTCAAGCAAGTCCATCTTATATGAAAGAGGACTTCAAAAGACACAAAATGGTGAAGAAAACATTCCAAAATCTTATTCCGTTAAGGAGATATTCAAATTTGAAGTTTGGTATCATTTCTGTAGAAACGACTAAAATCAGACTAGTTGTGATGTCACAGCCTCAGATTCCTTAAAGTCTTTATGTATTTTAAAGAAACTTTATTTAATTTTTTCACTATCTAAATTATTTTTCCTCAAATTTTCTTCAGGTGGTATATTATAAATACGCCTCCTAGATTAAGTTTTACTGGGTTTTTTCGACACATCCTATGGTTTTTAAGCCACAAAATTGCAGGACAAAATATGATAAAATACCTCAAGATTTTGAGGAATCTGAGGCAATTACATCACAAGTAGTCTGATTTCAGTCGTTTCAACACAAATGATACAAAACTTTAAACTTAAATTAAATATTTCCTTAACGGAATAAGAGTTTTGAATGCTTTCTTCACCATTTGGTTTCTTTTGAAGTCCTCCTTCATATAAGATAGACATGCTTGACCACTGAACTAATCCTTTAAGATGGCAGGTAAATTGAGGAACAAGCTTGAAAATAGATGTTAATGGTGAAAAGAAAAGAAGATAGATTAAGCTTTTAGGTGTGATTGCTTAAATAATGGCTTTCTGTGGCAGACAAACAAAACTATAATTTTAGCTTTCTGTAGGGTGCAAACATCCTCCTCGTGGCAATTCCAACTTTTATATTAATTATTTATTACTTTTATTAATATTTGTAGAGTTTATTGGAGCTATGAAGTCCCTATGGCTTAAACAATGTACCTCAGAATTGCTAGGCCCACCCATTTTTGTTCATAAAAGAATCTCTTTTGATCTTTATTGCCCATTTGCATTCTAAATTCTTCAGGATATCTTACGACTGAGTTCTCCAAAGGTCATATCGTTGTTTTTAGCTTTATTCAGGCGAGGCATTCATTGTTGGGTTCATCCCATCATTTTCCTTTCACACCAGCCACCATTTTTTTCTTTCTTTATTAGAGTCAAGACATTGATTGTTTTCATTGTTTTCTTTCAGGGGATGAATTAATTGCTCAGCATATTCCATTAATCACTTTTCTGTTAAACAGTAAAAAAATCACATACCAAATTTATTAAAACTTCAATCATTAGTTTTGAGATATGCTGATGACAAACAGACAGACAAACAAACAAACGCATGCAAAAAAGATAACCTCCATCCAACTTCGTTGGCGTAGATAATTCGGTGACAAAGGTAAATAAATGTTTTTTAGCAATGGACAGCGGATGACTGGTGAACAACAAGAATTGTGGGTGATGTTCATTTACACAGCCTTTGGTAAATTCATAGAATGAAGTGATATTTATGAAAGTAAAGTGCAGGAGACAAAACTTTAGCATCATTTTCGTCATGATATCTTGTCTTCAACTATCCAAATATGTATGCAGCTGTCATTGCCGGGGGACAGGGGGAACTTTTCCCGCACTTTCCAGTAGAATGGAAAAACAATACATAAGATTTTACAAAACACTGTCGTCCCTACTCTGTGGAGGGAAAGTATGGCCCTGTGTCAGCCCAGCTCCCCCCACCAACCACTATGTGAAGGAGAACCTCCCCCCCAACCACTTTGCGAAGGAGAATTACAGCCCTGTATCTATGCATTACTTTTATTAACCCATTTTTGGAAATACTTAAACGTATAATGCATCTAATACGTATAATGCATCTAATTTTCTAGCTTGTTATGTTTAAACTTTACTGGCACATTTGACTCTTGACTGTCACAGTGTCATTAAGCATTAACAAACTACAACAACATTTAAAGGGTACACAGCAGCTGCGCTACTTTTGGGTAATCTAGCTATTTATTTCCTACAGGAAGCATCAACAAACTACAACAACATTTAAAGGGTACACAGCAGCTGCGCTACTTTTGGGTAATCTAGCTATTTATTTCCTACAGGTGTGTGTAGCAAAATCTTTAATAACAGTTTTAAGTTGCTTTTCATGTCATTTTCTAGTTTGTCATGTTCTTAAATTTATCTTCATAGCCAACCTCAACAAGGATCGAAGCTGTACCCTGAAAATACTATCATTGCCTTCCAGAAAGCAGCAGAAAGGGTGAGAATGGTATATTGTAATGCAAGGTCATAATCCGCCATAGAAGCCAAGAAACTGTATTGAGGATGCACTCGATGAAATCCATTGATCCTAGCTTCATGGTTAATCTGTGATAATGCATGATGAAATATAAAAGAATAGAGTTTTTATGAACTTATTTTTATTTTTTAAACAAATATTTCAAGATCACCTCTATCAATAAATCCCTTTTACATTCACCTTCCTTTCGAGATAAGCATGGGCAGCTACTGATTTCCTCAACCGGAGGAAGAGGAGGGGAGGGGGAATTTCTAAAAACATGCCACCTTTTTTTGATATCTCCTTTTCTCTCATTCACTCGTTCGGTTGGGAGGGAAAATATTTACAAAAAATTTGTAACATTTTTGGATGGTTTGGTGAAATGTGGCAACGTTGACTCATTCACACAGTTCTACTTCTTCTCCCAACCTGCTTTACTTTTACACTTAGAATGCACATTTAAAAAATATATAATTTAAGTTCTCTAGGTTCATTCCTAGATCAGGCTATACCAGAGATATCCTTGCCTGATGCTCATCATGTAGAGGATAGAACATGGCAGTTATTCAAGTATTTGGGATGACGTCATAATAACATGCGTAGATCTTTACAGCTAGTTTCTCAGTGAAAACAAAGTAGTCTACCATTACAGTCATTATAAAATCAGCCACCTTTGGAGGCCTAAATCTCTACGTTCGCTTGGGTATTTGCGCAGGAAATTGTTGCATATTTGGTAGAATTGTCGTAAAAAATATTTTTTTAAAGTATCAAAACACATGATCATGCATACATAGGGTAAAACATGGTATTCACTTATGCACAAATCGTTGCATGTTTTCACCGACAAAATATCCCGGATGTTCAAAATCCCCGGATGACCGAACACTCAAACATGAAGTTTTTAAGTGGGAAGGGAAGATATAATGTTGCCAGTAGTGATACTGACAAACTTGATCTTCTTGGATTTAGGTTAGGCTCATCTCATTTCTTGCAGGGAATACCATGGGTAGAATTCGATGTACATGTTACAAAGGACCTTGTTCCAATAGTTTACCACAATTTTGAAGTTACAGTTGGTGTTGAAAAGGTATGTATGTATACCATGTTCAATTTTGTTATGTTTTTGGTCAGTAGCTATAAACAAAAACTATTTCTGAAAAAATGTGTCATTCCATTTTGCTAATTGAAGAATAACATAAAACACACAAGTTTAAAACAGTTGATTCCACTGTAAAAATAGCTTCTATTTTCAAAATGGATTTCTATTTTCAAAATGGATTTCTATTGTCAAAATGGACTGGAATAAAGTCTGCACAAAAACCATTATACTTCTTTTTTGAGACTTACTAAACTCTGTACCAGAATAGCTAACAGAATTTATGCTTGCTATTCTGGTACAAAGTTTATTAAGTCTCCAAAGAAGGAGTATAATGGTAATGTGAAGGCTTTAATCCAGTCCATTTTGATAATAGAAATCCATTTTGAAAATAGAAATGCATTCTGAAAATAAAAAACGATTTTGAAAATAGAGGCTGTTTGAACCAATTTCCCCAAAAAAAGTTCCATAAGATTTTATCTATATTTCTTTTTGGGGAATTTTATTTGCTTTCTTTATTTTCTTATTTATTCGATTTTGGGAAATCACTAAGACTTTTGTTGTTACCGCTTTTATCTGATGGTTGCGATTCAACTGCAAACCTATATATTTGTTATTATGGCTAGATTGAAGTAAGCTGGTGTTCAACTTTATTTCAAAAGTTTACCTACCTGGAGTTTCTTTAGACGATAAGCAACAACAGAGATTGGTCTATGTTTAGAAGACTTACAAAGTATTGTATTGCTTTAGAATAAAAGGATAGCAGGTGAAATAAGACGGATGAAAAAATAATAGTTAATAATGTTGTAGAGAAAAAAAACACACAATTCAAAGTATTTTGTAATAAGAATTTTTAGACTTGATTGTGGTCTTCAGTATATGACATTTGAATATTTTTAAGAAGGGTTTTAAAAGAGAACAAACACTTTGGCTTGTTATATCAGGTACAAGTTTGAAACTATTTTTTTTTGTAAAATGCTGGATAAGTCATAGTTAAAGAGTTATCAAACAGGTAATTAAGCTGTCTGAGTTAGATGATTGACAGCTTTTTTAGCCAATCACCGCATAAATTTGCCTAGCAACAAAATCTGCGTAACTAAGTGGGGCAAACATCCTACGCGGTACTTGTACAGTACAACTAGCTAGCGGCGCACTCATGTAGTCAATGGAATTTACTGTACAAAACAAATTTCTGCACACACAGACTGAGTGACGGCAAAATGGTGAACAAAAATTGCGCCTACGGGCCTGCTGTGGCTTTGTAAATCTGATTGGTGTTACCCAGAACACTTAGCAAACTGAATTTTGTTTATTCCTTTTGCTAAAAACTCTAAAGACCTGGAGAAGAATGGATCAAAGCTAGCAGCAAGGCAAGCCTCGCGAACATCTAAATAAATGTCAATGCATTGTAATGCGCGATTGCGGACTTTGTTTGCCCCCACCTAGTTACCACGTTGCTATGGTGGGTGTGGCTTATTTCATAACTCAGAGACATTAATTGCTTTGTGAGTAGTGTGTGAATTAAAAACAGTTGTTATGCATGTGAATAAGAATACATTGAAAACGTATGTGTGAGTGTGTCTGTATAACTTAGACACAGAAATATAGTACTTAGTAAGTTATTGCTCTAATTCATCATGCTAATATAATAAAAATGCCTTGTTTGATCAGGTCTGCTTTGATCAGCATTCTCTCGCATACAGTTTGCGTTGCAGTCATTGATTATGTAGTATATTCGTTGTCTTTTTGCACATCTAGCACTCATCTGGAAAGAATGATATCCATGAGATAGGCAGAATGGCCATAAATAATCTCATATTCAAACAGCTCCAAACCATTTCTGTAAGTTGCATTTTTGTTGTTAGAACGATTGATTTTCTTTTACTTGGACTTCCTTTCATTTACTTGGAGTGATTCAAGGGGCACCACCCCAAAAGGTGAGGGCACAATTTTCTAGAGACTGAAATATTCATACAAGCTTTTTGACCCATGTGGAGAGCTACAAAACTTCTCTGGCATTAATATTTACACCCAGTAGATATCTAGGTTTAATAAGCAATAGAAATTTGTTGCTAATGCAGGCAAAACAGGTCAATTGATATTTGAAAAATTCACCAAAAAGACTTCTTCTTTAATCAGCAGTAAGTGTCGCCCTCTATTCTTATGTACTTGTAAAACAATTACACCATTAAATTACTTACTATGCCAGTCACCTTTATACACATTTATGGAATATTTGAAATACAATTTGTTGTATACTGAACATGATATTATAGTAGTTTTGTCACTATTATTTTTTTGTTAAACATCCTCTCTAATATGAAATACATGAATTTGATCACAGAAGATTCCTTTAATTATTTTCTTTTCTTTTTCTTTTTCCAGAATTTAAAATCAATAGAAGGAGATGAAGACACATCTGTAGGTAAGTGAAACAGAAATTTATGAAATTTCTTCTTCTTTTTTTTGGAGGGGAGGAGGGGGAGAATTATATCTACACTTTGAGGATAATACTGTTAACCAGCTAGAAACAACATTCAAGACTTACGTGCAGGTTGCAAAAAACTTTAGCTTAAATGAAAGAAAAGTTGCCATAAACCATGAAAAAATCAGACATTTTCATCAAAATGAGTGAAAAATTATCCATTTTACAGCATTTTGAATTTTAAGGCCTTATATTATAATCAATTATGCAAATGAATGTTAAATTTTGTGACATCACAACAAGGAAACCTATGAATTCCCTTATGCTACCTATTCTTTTCAATCCCTCACTAAATTTACTTGAATGGAAGTAATTAAACATGGCCAAGAGGTTTTGAATCTCCATCTTACCCAAAACAAACATTTAGCAGAGAATCCAATCAGAACAGACTATTCTATTCAGAAATAAAAGTTCATTCTGGTGAATATGAACTTGTCTGCTTGTCCAAATTACCTTCAAAACAAAGTTTGGAAGCAGTGGAAATCAGTTGATTTACCAAATATATTCTCTCTCTCCCTTTTCTATTTAAAGAGTGGAAGTGTGAGTTCATGCCTGACAATGTGACTGAGGAATATAAACATTTTCCAACTCTACAAGAGGTAATTCATAACATTGTATGGTTCTCTACATGTGAAAACCTACAGTCTTACTGTCAAAGTAACGGTAGATATCTAAATCTCATTTAAAGTAGGTAGGTGGTTTAGTCGGTTGAGCATGGAGCAGACGCTAGAGGTTCCAGGTTTGATTGTTACAACGATCATTCCACAGATATGCGGAATGTTACGCTGACATCTTGTGCAGAGGTTGGACATCCGCATTCTATCTTCTCTCCAAACAATCTTTGGCGGGAAGGGGGTCTCTCACAGCCCATTGGATGAGGATATTAAATGGGGTCCTGATGGTAGGGTTCTTCATCCCATACCTAGGACTCTGATCACTTCTAAAAAAAGAGCAGGGTAAAAACACTTGTTTTCACTCGCTTCCGATCCAGATTTTAAAAATTGGCATTACCAGCTTGTAATGTTGACCCAATGTGAGGTGTTACCTAGTTTCCAATCACAGGAAGAACATTTCAAGCAAGCAAAAGATGAGTCCAAACAATAGAAGGAACAGAATGATGAAGAATGTGTTCAAAACTTGTGTTCTGTTCAGGAGATATTGAAGTGCTACCTGATCAGTGTAGAAGTGGCTGAAATCAATCTAGTTATATCATCACATCCTTACATTATTCTGAAGTCTTCGTGTAGTAAGGATGTTTCAGCTGACACGAGGTCACATGACTTTGTTTACATCGCCATTTTGTAGGGCAGGCCGTCTGCTGTACACTAACATACGTTTGCATGTTGTTATATAAGATTACTTTTGTAAGTAGAATCCCGGAATCTTGCTGTGCCGTTGGTTGCATTAACTAATAAGTGTGTATAGAATCCACTTAAGATTACTTGGAGGGTAATTTTTTTCTTCAAATTAACATTTTATATTACAAAATCAATTCATCTGGGCAGTTTATTGTAACCAGCGCATGTTTATATGCCCAGCACGTGTTGTACTAGTGAGATAAACATCTCACTTAGTATGCCCTACATGCTACACACTACTTGCAATACTGAGTGAGACAACTCAACACAAATTTCCTCTGGGATTTTTATTTTGACCTATCATACGACCATCACTTTTACAAATTATGATGGCAAAACTGTAAAAAATAGTACTGACGAGCTACCAATTTGATGACAATTATATTGTAAACTTACTAAGTACATTTTTATCTCCTAATATACAACAAAAAGGAATGAAATTGAATGATTTTTGGAGCTAATTGCTTACCTTGACAACTTTGTTCGTCTGACTCGCGACGGGCGTACACAAGTAACGCACAGTTCAGGCCAGATTACGTTGGCGAGTGTAAGTATTTAGATATTCGCAATTACAATCTTCCTCGAAAGACAAGTCACCCAGCGCGAGAAAAAGTTCATAAAACATATTACAATAGAGGAGCATGTTTGATATGCAATGAAATATCATTTAAGCAAAATAAAGTATATGTGGCAAAACGAATTTAGGCCTATGCAGCTAAAAGAAAGTCTAGCTTAGTCAATAATTGTTCTTCAGGCAGTTATTGCATATTTGTTTCAATGAATTCCATGTCAATGTCGTGATGCTCAATACATAGGTGTAGGGACGGGGAGGGTAGGGGAACGGTGCCCTACACACAAATGAATAAAGTGCCCCTGTTGAAAATAAAAAGTTCACCTCAATTACTGTCAAAGGTGCGAGAATTTGTGGCGTAATTTGCGGATACTTTTAAACAAATATTACAAAAGTACCTTTTCAAAATGAATACTGCTTGGGCTCAGAAATTCTATCTACTGTGTGGGGGAGGGGGGGGGGATTTTTATTTATTAAAAAAATAAAGACGATAACTGTTTTTTCAATTAAATCGAGACCTGTGACAAAATATTTGGTAAAAACAAAATTCATATATTTTGGATCAGTAATTGCCACACTCGGACCAATTCAGCCTCATGACGCATACCAACATGTAAAGTGGGCGGAAGTTTCCTATCGAAAGTGAGGCAAAATCAGAAGTTTGGGGGACAAAATCATGCTAAAATGCAAAAAAATAATCTTACAAAAGTTACAAATTCGGGAACAGTGTGTGTGTGTGGAGGGGAGGGGGTTGGGGGTGGCCTTTCTTTCAATTTCCCTCACAAATCCCGCCTGTGTACATGAACAACGGTGAGCGATATGGCTAATATTCTAGTTTACATTCACCATGTGGTATATGTTACGTATTGTTGTCAGATCTCGTTCATACTTCTAATATCCAAGCTTTGTTATTATTGGTACGCACGCTAGTTGTTCAATTTAGTGGTGTGTGCCCACGGATTCTTTTGACGCTTGGATGTTCGCAGTGTTTTCATTTAAGTAGATACAGACACTTCAACGCTTTGTACAGTGAAGCATTGCGGAGAAGGATCAGTGAAATAATTTCTTATTTCAAGCAATTTACAACAGCCATTGTGTGTAAAACTTAGGTGTCCATTAAGATTAGGTCTTTTTGAGTATGTTCATGCTATTGTACCATAGTAAGACAAATTTTTTAACTTATAATTACAAAAGGCAACAGCCACAAATTCGTCGCAGAAAGGCTTATTTTAATCAATATTTGGTTCACTATAATGTTGAGCAATGCAAACGTTTTCCACGTTATAATTTGCACAACGACTTCTGACTGTACAGCCGATACATATGGCTACAGTACACAGTCATATGTTATCTGGCTATAGGCCTACTGGAGTATTCAGTTTTACATACCCAGCGTGTGTTTTCGTCACCACTATCACGTTTTAGATCAAGTCTGTTTGTTTTACGTGTGATGTGACGGAGCTTTGTGAAGATCAGACGCGAAATACTCAACGCCCAAAGCTCAGCCCTACAAAATGGCTGCCAGTTGAGTTAGAGTCACATGATGAAATCCCTCAAAATGTAAATTTTCAGTTAAAGTTAAACCCATACTCTGTAATGGCCCATAAGGCTATTCCCAGTTTCCTTGGACAACGAGAGCTCATTACTCCCCCCTAGATAGGGCGCCAGTCCATCGTTGGTGAACTCCTCAGCAATGCTGGTACTCACTTTGCAGCTGAGTGGTCTGGAGCAAGTAAAGTGTCTTGCTCAAAGACACAATGCAGCGCTCACGACAGCAGTCAAACATGGTTTCCTTTCGCTTACAAGCATTACCTTTTAACCAATCGCCAACTGCAACTACTGATTTTTGTTAAGTGTTTGTATAAAGTAACTGTGATATATATTTGCAAAAAGTTGTTTCACTTAGCAAAATGTCTAAAATAATTTCGAACAAAACATTTACGGTCTTTGATGTATTAAACGCCCCTGCCCTAATAAGCGCCCATCCAACATGTTTTAAGTGATAACATAATTTATTTGATTAGTTTGAAGACTTAAAATAAATTTTGTTACATCATTTTGCCTATTTTGCGTCTGACACGTACGATGTTTAGTGGTGCTATTTGTGGGACTGGTATAAAACAATGCAATTCGAAGAGCACACTGCTCGCGGCATGGGCGCTTATTATCTAGAAACCAAAAATATGGTGGAAATCTTCATTTTCACAAGTGTTCCAGGCGCTTATTACATCGAATATGGTATTTCAAACAATAATTAAGAAAATGATGGTGTGATGTCACTCATCTATAGCAGACTCTTTACACCAGTCATTTTCATACAAACTTATTACATCTTTAACAATTTAATTTTTCATGAATGAATTTTTTCATGTATGAATAAATGAATGAGTTTTTCATGTATGAAAGTAGTTTTCTCACAGTTTTCTCTTTTTCATGAAAGACAGACAAGTTTGACCTTTGAACTAATCCTTTATGTTGATAGTTTCTCATCTTTGTTCTCTTGCATTTGTTCAGGTGCTGAGGCAGGTGCCTGAGGAGGTTGCCTTTAATATTGAGATGAAATATCCCCAAGTGGACACAGTAAGTATGGATACCGTCATACCTCCCAGATTGTACTTATCTTACCCAGCGGCAGCTGCTGAAATGCTTTTGACAACATCCTGCCAGGTGCCGCTCTGTCTGACATAGCTCTGTCTAGTTATTGGAATTGGAGTCCAGTGTCTTTAAGAATCACATCCGAGAAAGTCTTAGGTTTTCTACCTCTGTGTTGGGAAGTCACCAAAGTAGTAGATCAGAAATATTGATCCTTTGTTCGATTGCAGTGCCACACAAAGCATACTCTCCTCCTGACTACAGTTGTAGAAACTGGCAGATGTTCCCATAGATTTGTTGTTTTGTGGGGGGAGGGGGTGTTTCCAGTTCTCAGTATGAGTCTAGTGTAAGTACCATCGAGGCGCTTCTGGAGGAGGTCCCTCTTTGTCTGCTCCGTAAAGGAGGATGCTCTCCACACATCCTCGAAAGAAGGAGGTTTTTGTGTCTGCAGAGATTCTGGACTGCCAATTGCTTTGCAGCTTGTGACAGGTATTGCATGCTTGCCATTAAAAATCGTTCCAGAGGGTGGTGATTACCTGAGTATTGTCATACTCAGTAAAAGACTTGTTTATCCTTTCTCATCAGTTTGGCATGTAAACAGCTGATGACGTTGAATTTCAGAGAATCACTGCTTACTCCTTAGTATCACTTGGGCCAACTTATCAACCCGACCAAACCCACTATCAACAACCTCTCTCGTATTGACAACGTTCATATTACCCGTCTTAGAATAGGTCACACCCACCTCACTCACTCCCATCTCCCTCCCACCTCCTTATTGGCTCCCCCAACCCCTCTGCAATAATTGCCATTGCACCCTCACAATCCATCGCGTTCTCCTTGCTTGCCCCCTGTACAATTTTCCCAGAGCTTCCTTCGCTCCCCACAACTCAATTGCTGAGTTCTTCCAGAAAAATTCTCTGGATAACGACAACCATATTTAGTTATCCTCTTTCTCCCCCTCTCTACTTTGTTTTTGTTTTAACCATGCACCACCTCTCTCAATCACAGCTTTCTGACTTTTTGTTCTTGAATTTATCTCATTCTCCCCCTGTTTCCTTTCCTTCCTACCTCTAGAATGATCTGACCTCTCAGGCACAATTTGACTGATTACTTGAAAAAATTCATTGCAGTAATGTGTTGTCTCCAAATGCACGTAATTGATATGATTGTTTTGCTCTTTGTTGTTACTGCAAGAAAGATACAAATGAAAAGATCCAAAATACTTTGTTCTTCATTGCACCGCATATTTTTAATTTACCCATTTTTCCGCAACATTTTGTGTTACGGAATTTAATGGACAGTGACAACAATGCCAGAGTGGCATGAGATCTTAAGGAATACTCGCTTGAAAGGTGATGATGTATTATTCTGCAATCTCTAGAATAATGCTCAAAGTTACAGACGGTTTCTAGCTCAAAAAATTGAGGTTATAAAATGGGAACTTTCTGTTAACTTTGGTCTCCCATTTTTGAAATGTATTTAGTCAGAGATTTTTGACCGTAGACTTCTGAAATTTTACAGTATTGAAGAGCATGAAAATCTTCATACAAGGTGTATTCAATTTTTCATTTACTGTTTGCATACCTGAAGTAGAGCAATTTTCATCATTTTCATGAAAATCTTCAGTCAAATCTGGAAAATATGTGCTGATGTGTAAATAATTGCCTACAGCTGACTAGGAGGTACCACTTTGTTTACACTACAGTGCACAATAATCTCTGTTGGGTGGACAGCATGGAATACTATCCCTGTTAATCACCCTCTCTCATTATCTTTGCCTAACTGACTTTTCCTCGTTGTTGCAATGTAAAGTCAATTTGCAAACAGAAGTTTTTTGCAGCTTTGAGTTTCTTCACAAACCAAGGTATAGCAAATGACAAAAAAAATGTATTGATTTATGAAACTAATCTTCTGAAAAAGTGGGGGACTGAAGCTTCTTTCTCCTGGTAATTTAAAGAAAGAAGATCCCCCTCCCCTTCCCTACCCTCCCATTTCTCCCCCTCCCCCCAGAAAGTGGAATTTTTCTTCATTTGAGGGAATTTAACAACAAAAATGAAGATGCAACCTTAGTAAGAGATATCTTGTTAATTATCTTATGAATGATAAAAATATTTGTATTTATAAAAATTATTCCTGGAGGAGCCTGAAGTGTACTTCCTTGGATTCTATTGGAAAGTCCCCTGGAGTTCTATGAAATTTTCCCTTTCTTAAGGAAAGTAAACTGCTTTTAGCCAGCAAAAAAAAGAAGATTGGCAGTTAATAGTAAGACAAGAATTGTCAGGATGAAAAGATATAAATATTGTTTTCTCTGAAAAAGTGTTGTGAGGGTGATGAAGTATACTTTCTGTGAATCCAGGGGACAATTTCCACAGGGTTCTCCTTTTTTGGAGGGAATTTATTCTTTTTAGCTTACTTGTGTAAACAGAGTCAATTGAATATCCAAACAGCTTTGGCGCATTGATATAAGCTGCCTCCAGCTGAATTTACACATTTTAATGGGAAATAACTTGGTCTTTTGGATTGGGAATATGGCCTCATAAAACGGACATTTGTGAGAGCCTTGCTTATTGTTTAGTTGCACCAAGGATGTGTTCATATCACCTTGGTTTCACATCATATGATTGGCGCATTCAGACAAACTAATTAAAAGAAGGGATGTACAATGTTAGAGTATAATCAATGGGAATATTGCAAAGAATAAATTGCTTCCTATAAGATACTATTAAATGATGGTGGACCATAAATATATATTTTTTCATGCAAAACTTGACTTGAAAATGGCAACTCCCCATTTCATTTTCCTTCAATATCATCTTTACTACGGTACTCTTTTGAACATTTTTGTGACTAAGTTGAGCCTCGATATCATTGATGTTCTGGTTAAAATATCCAATTCTATGCTTATATGTATAAATATTTGAAATGCTTTTTGATTCGATATTTTCTAATAAAAAGTTGCTGTATGAAAGCAAAACAAAGATTCAATATTTTTTGTGACTGAAGCATCATGAAAAGGAACAAAAGTTGTATTTGATTATCGTGCTACACACCTATCCAAATGATTATCATGCTACACTCCTATCCAAATGATTATCATGCTACACTCCTATCCAAATGATTATCGTGCTACACACCTATCCAAATGATTATCGTGCTACACACCTATCCAAATGATTATCGTGCTACACACCTATCCAAATGATTATCATGCTACACTCCTATCCAAATGATTATCGTGCTACACACCTATCCAAATGATTATTGTGCTACACGCCTATCCAAATGATCATCGTGCTACACTCCTATCCAAATGATCATCGTGCTACACTCCTATCCAAATGATTATCGTGCTACACGCCTATCCAAATGATTATCGTGCTACACGCCTATTAAAATGATTATTGTGCCACACGCCTTTCCAAATTATTATTGTGCCACACGCCTATCCAAATGATTATCGTGCCACACGCCTATCCAAATGATTATCGTGCCACACGCCTATTCGAATGATTATCGTGCCACACGCCTATCCAAATGATTATCGTGCCACACGCCTATCCAAATGATTATCGTGCCACACGCCTATCCAAATGATTATCGTGCCACACGCCTATCCAAATGATTATTGTACTACACACTAATCTAAATTAAAGATGTATGGCAGAATCTCCATATTTCTAGGAGCACAAAAATCTTTTGTCGTCATATGATGTTAATTATTTCAATTTACGAACTTGTTTGATATCCAATTATCTCCTTATGAAAATTTTATAGGCAGGATGCAAAGAGATGTCAGTTCAGCCAGTCAGCAGGGGACCAATGGTTGACGCTCTTTTAGACGTGATCTTCAGCAATGGTGGACAAAGGGAGATCCTTTTCTCAGCCTTTGATCCGTACATTGCTATCATGTAAGCCTTTGATCCGTACATTGCTATCATGTAAGCCTTTGATCCGTACATTGCTATCATGTAAGCCTTTGATCCGTACATTGCTATCATGTAAGCCTTTGATCCGTACATTGCTATCATGTAAGCCTTTGATCCATACATTGCTATCATGTAAGCCTTTGATCCGTACATTGCTATCATGTAAGCCTTTGATCCGCATTGCTATCATGTAAGCCTTTGATCCGCATACATTGCTATCATGTAAGCCTTTGATCCGTACATTGCTATCATGTAAGCCTTTGATCCGCATACATTGCTATCATGTAAGCCTTTGATCCATACATTGCTATCATGTAAGCCTTTGATCCGTACATTGCTATCATGTAAGCCTTTGATCCGCATACATTGCTATCATGTAAGCCTTTGATCCATACATTGCTATCATGTAAGCCTTTGATCCGTACATTGCTATCATGTAAGCCTTTGATCCATACATTGCTATCATGTAAGCCTTTGATCCGTACATTGCTATCATGTAAGCCTTTGATCCATACATTGCTATCATGTAAGCCTTTGATCCGTACATTGCTATCATGTAAGCCTTTGATCCATACATTGCTATCATGTAAGCCTTTGATCCGTACATTGCTATCATGTAAGCCTTTGATCCGTACATTGCTATCATGTAAGCCTTTGATCCGTACATTGCTATCATGTAAGCCTTTGATCCGTACATTGCTATCATGTAAGCCTTTGATCCATACATTGCTATCATGTAAGCCTTTGATCCGTACATTGCTATCATGTAAGCCTTTGATCCATACATTGCTATCATGTAAGCCTTTGATCCATACATTGCTATCATGTAAGCCTTTGATCCGTACATTGCTATCATGTAAGCCTTTGATCCATACATTGCTATCATGTAAGCCTTTGATCCGCACATTGCTATCATGTAAGCCTTTGATCCATACATTGCTATCATGTAAGCCTTTGATCCGCATTGCTATCATGTAAGCCTTTGATCCATACATTGCTATCATGTAAGCCTTTGATCCGCATACATTGCTATCATGTAAGCCTTTGATCCATACATTGCTATCATGTAAGCCTTTGATCCGTACATTGCTATCATGTAAGCCTTTGATCCATACATTGCTATCATGTAAGCCTTTGATCCGTACATTGCTATCATGTAAGCCTTTGATCCATACATTGCTATCATGTAAGCCTTTGATCCGCATACATTGCTATCATGTAAGCCTTTGATCCATACATTGCTATCATGTAAGCCTTTGATCCGTACATTGCTATCATGTAAGCCTTTGATCCATACATTGCTATCATGTAAGCCTTTGATCCGTACATTGCTATCATGTAAGCCTTTGATCCATACATTGCTATCATGTAAGCCTTTGATCCATACATTGCTATCATGTAAGCCTTTGATCCGTACATTGCTATCATGTAAGCCTTTGATCCGTACATTGCTATCATGTAAGCCTTTGATCCATACATTGCTATCATGTAAGCCTTTGATCCGTACATTGCTATCATGTAAGCCTTTGATCCATACATTGCTATCATGTAAGCCTTTGATCCGTACATTGCTATCATGTAAGCCTTTGATCCGTACATTGCTATCATGTAAGCCTTTGATCCGTACATTGCTATCATGTAAGCCTTTGATCCGTACATTGCTATCATGTAAGCCTTTGATCCATACATTGCTATCATGTAAGCCTTTGATCCATACATTGCTATCATGTAAGCCTTTGATCCGTACATTGCTATCATGTAAGCCTTTGATCCGTACATTGCTATCATGTAAGCCTTTGATCCGTACATTGCTATCATGTAAGCCTTTGATCCGTACATTGCTATCATGTAAGCCTTTGATCCGTACATTGCTATCATGTAAGCCTTTGATCCGTACATTGCTATCATGTAAGCCTTTGATCCGTACATTGCTATCATGTAAGCCTTTGATCCATACATTGCTATCATGTAAGCCTTTGATCCGTACATTGCTATCATGTAAGCCTTTGATCCATACATTGCTATCATGTAAGCCTTTGATCCGTACATTGCTATCATGTAAGCCTTTGATCCGTACATTGCTATCATGCAAGCCTTTGATCCGTACATTGCTATCATGTAAGCCTTTGATCCGTACATTGCTATCATGTAAGCCTTTGATCCGTACATTGCTATCATGTAAGCCTTTGATCCGTACATTGCTATCATGTAAGCCTTTGATCCGTACATTGCTATCATGTAAGCCTTTGATCCGTACATTGCTATCATGTAAGCCTTTGATCCGTACATTGCTATCATGTAAGCCTTTGATCCGTATATTGCTATCATGTAAGCCTTTGATCCATACATTGCTATCATGTAAGCCTTTGATCCATACATTGCTATCATGTAAGCCTTTGATCCGCATTGCTATCATGTAAGCCTTTGATCCGTACATTGCTATCATGTAAGCCTTTGATCCGTACATTGCTATCATGTAAGCCTTTGATCCGCATACATTGCTATCATGTAAGCCTTTGATCCGTATATTGCTATCATGTAAGCCTTTGATCCGTACATTGCTATCATGTAAGCCTTTGATCCGTACATTGCTATCATGTAAGCCTTTGATCCGTACATTGCTATCATGTAAGCCTTTGATCCGTACATTGCTATCATGTAAGCCTTTGATCCGTACATTGCTATCATGTAAGCCTTTGATCCATACATTGCTATCATGTAAGCCTTTGATCCATACATTGCTATCATGTAAGCCTTTGATCCTTTGATCATGTAAGCATTGCTATCATGTAAGCCTTTGATCCGCACATTGCTATCATGTAAGCCTTTGATCCGTACATTGCTATCATGTAAGCCTTTGATCCGTACATTGCTATCATGTAAGCCTTTGATCCGTACATTGCTATCATGTAAGCCTTTGATCCGTACATTGCTATCATGTAAGCCTTTGATCCGTATCATTGCTATCATGTAAGCCTTTGATCCGTACATTGCTATCATGTAAGCCTTTGATCCGTACATTGCTATCATGTAAGCCTTTGATCCGTACATTGCTATCATGTAAGCCTTTGATCCGTACATTGCTATCATGTAAGCACTTTCTGCTTAAAATTATACACAGAAGTAGATGCAACATTAGTCAAATGATTTTAATACGTCCCCAGGAAACATAATCTCCTCTCTACTCCATACCTGCTACCATTAGCATATCTAATTGATCTTACCCTATCCCTCTCCATGGTATATCTATTACTGCAAATATGTGATGTATGAAATGACAAAACTCAGCACCTAATATGTAAACTCGTGTCTAAGATGTTTGGATGAAATTTTAGGTTTAAAAGAGGTCTGCTCCATCTATTGTTACTAGTACACATATCAATGGCCAGAATTAGGCCTGAAAACTCAATATCACTACATTTTAATGTGTTGGCTCAAATGGTAGAGCGTCAACCTTTCAGCCAAGGGCCCGGGTTCAATTCTGGGCCGGGTCATACTAGAGTATTTGAAAATAGGACCTGCCGCTTCTTCATCTGGGCTCGGCATTAAGGGGACAGAGTAGGGTAATGACATGTTGCACCATTATTGGCTGCACCGGGACCACACCCAGTTGGTGACGTGTTGCGCCATTCTTGGCTGCCCCAGCACGTTGCCCCGTTGAACATAGTCCTGGGGACTTGAGAACTTTCTTGGTTTGTGCGGACGGTTGGTTTCTTTGTAAAGCGCTTTGAGAAGGCTGTGCCTTGGAAAGCGCTAAAACACCTCATTGTTATTATTATTTAGTAGACTATGATACTACAGATGTCCATAGACCTTTAACATGCAAAAATGTTCTTTTCATCATTCTGCAACACAATCTTCTGATCTTTAATGTATGAATGATGGCATTTGACATTTTGGGGGCTTATTTTTTTTTCTCTCAGGTTGCGTTCAAAGCAAAACAGGTATCCTGTACTCTTAGCAAATTATGGAAAAACAGATTTGTATAACAACTACGCAGGCCCACTCTTTGCCAGCACAGAAATTGCCATTGCATTAGCCATTTCAGAGGGACTTGATGTAAGTTGCTTCAAGAAATATGAATTTTCTTCTTGTAAGTTCCTCTTGAGGGGGTCTTAATTAAGAAGGTTTTCAAGAACGTTTTTAAGTCTAAGTTGCTGGTTCATCCTATAGATATATAAGAAAGCAAATGGTGGAGAAAGACCTAAGATTAAACATGTCCATTTAGACATTCCAAGTGAGGTTACCCCCTTTCGTTTTTCCTTGTACACAGTAAAGAGCCATTTTTGGTTCCGATGTGATAGCATCAGGAACCTATGTGGTCAGGATGGCGCATGTCTGTATTGATATGTGTGTGTGTGTGTATGTACGTATGTGTGTGTGATGGCCAGCTCGTAAACACAAAATCTTAAGAACGATACATTGGGTTCATGTCGTATTTTGTACACAGATAACTCATGTTCTGTGATGTGCCATATTTTTTTGGTGGTGATGTCATGCATATTAATTAGTAGGCGGGGCTGAATGTAAAAATCTTAAATTGTTCATTTTTTAACAAGCACATGTCTGTTTTGTTTCATATTTGGAATAATTATGATGTTCGCTGGTGTGTACATGTTCATGATGTAATAACATTGAATTTCTTTAATATGGGTAGTGGCAGGGGGCTTAATATGACTTTGCTGAAAAGAGCTTGTAAACACGATATCTCAAAAACTATGAACTGGATTTACGTAGATAGCTCATGGTCTGCAGATATTTTTGGTGGTTGTTTTATTCATATTAATAAGTGGGCGTGGCTTAAAGTGAATATTTTGAATAACTGATAAATGAGCAACTGTATGTCCGTTTTGTGTCATATTGGGCATGATGATATTGTTGGTTATTGTGTACATGCTTATGTTATTAACAGATGTCATTAATATACATGGTAGGCATGGCTTAATGTGAAAGTGCTAAATAATGTAAACACCATACTGTACCTCTTGAATGGTATATCGGATTGATGCCATACAATATTGTATGCAAGGTCATGGAGTCCATTGTTAAGGATGTTGTTCTAGATCATTTACTGGTCAATGATTTGTTGAATTTTTCCCAGCATGGGTTCTTACCTAAGAGGTCTTGTGTTTCTAATTTATTGGAGTTTTCAGATGTTACTCAACAAGTTGATTCTGGTCAAAATGTGGATGTTATCTATTTAGATTTCCAAAAAGTATTTGATAAGGTTCCATTAGGCAGGCTCATGATGAAAACAAGAGCACTTGGTGTGGAGGGAAAGTGTGCCAGTTGGATATATTCTTGGTTAGTTGACAGGTCACAAAGAGTTGTTGTTAATGGTGAAGTATCTCCATGGAAGAAGGTTACAAGTGGTGTTCCTCAGGGTTCTGTATTGGGTCCACTTCTTTCTTAATCTTCATTAATGATATTGATGTTTCCCTTGGCTCTAGGATTTGTAAATTTACTGATGACACTAAGCTGTACAGGATTGTTGATGATGCTAGAGATTCTTCACTTTTGCAAACTGATCTGGATAAGTTAGTTTGTTGGTCCCAAACATGGCAGATGTCATTCAATGTTGATAAATGCAAAGTTATTCATTTTGGTCAGAACAATTTGGCTTTTAATCACTGCGTGAATGGTTCAAATCTTGGTTGTGTTGATCAAGAAGGTATCTAGGTGTTGTCATTACTAGCAGTCTGAAGTCTTCTAAACAGTGGGCTTTTTTAGCAGCTGTTAAGCCACCAAAAATCATTTTGTTCCCGTTATGCCACAAAAAAACATTTTGTCTCGTTAAACCACAAAAAAAACATTTTGTTCCCGTTAGGCCACAAAAAAACATTTTGTCTCGTTAAACCACAAAAAAAACATTTTGTTCCAGTTAGGCCACAAAAAAAACCCATTTTGTTCCCACTAAGCCACCAAAAACTTTTGTTCCCGTTGCCACTAAAAGCATTTTGTTCCCGTTAAAGCCTCCAAAAAACATTTTGTTCCGTTAAGCCACAAAAAAAACATTTTGTTCCCGTTAAGCCACAAAAAACATTTTGTTTTCGTTTAGCCTCAAAAAGTTTCTTAAGTGTCCGTGAAGGATAAAATGTGTGATTTTTCAATCCCAATACTTGTGATGTGCATTTTATTTCAGGGTCTCAGCGCCCATGCAAATGACTTCCTAGCCAATAGCACTCTAGCCCAGACGATGCATAAACATAACCTGGTCATATGCCTATGGGGAGAAGAAACTAACAAGGACGACTCAAGGGAGAAACTGAAAGAGTTGGGGGTGCATATACTCATCACTGATAGGTAAGAAAGTTTTTCAACATCCTCTTCACTTCTGTTGTAGTCGTGACATCACTTCCTCTTATTCCTTGAAAGTTGAGTATTTCATTGCACGTCTTTCATTAACTGTCACTTACAACTATTGATTATGTCGGGAAGGAACATAAAAAAAATAGCTATGATTTTTCGCATGAAGGTTATAATAATATATTTAATTAATAGGATCCAATTTTCAATGTGATACATCCACAATTGTTACAGGAATATTCCCATGGAATTTCATTTTAATATTTGATAAGAGGACAATAAAAGAAACAGATTGGTTAGAAAACCAAATTGATATCTTATTCCTACAAGAAGTTATTTAATTTTAATTTTTTGTGGTATGCGTAAAAGAGATTGTTGATCTGAGTCATCCTGTACTGTTCTTTATGTATTTCTTCGAAATTAAAGTTGTATTTTCTGAGAAATATTTCTTCCAAAATGATTGAAAATAGTGTAGAATAAAATTTACAATGTTTTCCAATATGTTATTGTGACTTATATTTGAATTATGAAAAATTGGCAATAAATTTTCAATAAAATACATACAGATTAGCACACATTGCTGCAATGACGACTTAAAATCAGTACAAAAGACATTTTTATGCGGGCAAAAAAAATCTTTTAAGTTCACTAATTTCTTGTAGGAATGAGATATCATCATGATACATCAAATGAAATTCAATTGAAATATTCCTTTTAGAGAAAGTGAGGGTTCACCTCTCTACTCCAGTCAGTTTCCAAACTTTTCAATCAATATCTTCTGAATAAAATAAGATATTGCTATGTTTCTTCTGTATGTTTTTCTCTCTGTCATAAAAGATCGACATGTCTGACAAATGAATTTATCTTTTGAAATTGTGTAAACAACCAATAAAAAGCTTATTGTTCTGGGATTTATTGCAATTTTTGTCGCTTTTGATCCATTTTAAAACCTTATGTTGGCTCAGCATGTTATGTTGACCATTTATTTTCTGCTGTCAACCTGGATTGCAAATGCCAATAAATTTGATTTTGTTAGTGTTTTTACTGTTTTTTTGTGTGAAATGTTCTTCCCTTTTTCAGACTCGAAGACTGAAGTGCTTCCACGCACCCATGGCTCCCCAGATGCTGTTGATGCACATATAACTTTGCTTTTTATTTTGTTTATTATTACGTTCTTTTTTTATTTTTATGAATGTACGGGTATGTATGGCTAATACTATCATTTTAAAGTATACAAAATAACTATTAAAGAGAAAAGTAGTAAATTATTGGATGGATTTGAAATCAGTTTTTATTTCACAAGCATTTTCTGTGTGAATAATCTTGAAATATAATAATTGCTGTGTGCCTTAATTTCAACTCGAATCATATGTTCTTGCCTAAAGATTTTCTCATTACCACCATAAGGCATAGCCTAGGCAGAAGATAGTCAAGGCATCCTGTTCTCCAAGATCAAATATGATCAATTAACATAATGTTTTATTAGATTTAAAACAAACTTTTTTCAGTATGAATCACATTATTTATCTCTTTAAGTTCAAATTAGGATCAGTATGAAGATGTTGTATCGTTGTTGTGTAAAGTATTTCCTTCAATGTTCCAAGTGGTTTACTTTAAAGAACAAAATTGGGAGATTACAAACAAATATTTATCTACCCAAGTTTGAAGTGAATGCAAAGTTGTGTGTTTGTTTATGGATGGGAGGAAAGAAAGGGAGGGGGGGGGAGATTCCTCTCCAATCTTAACAACGGCAACTGCGACCCCAAGTTAGTAAAACAACAGTTGCAGGGGGTAATACTGTTGGGTGCCTGGAGGTTGTCAGGTCCTTAGTTTTTGCACTGAAGGTCATTTATGTCCATTATGCCACTGGTCCTTACAGTTCCTTATAATTGTATCATTTTTCTATGTCAGTTAAATCACCCATCCAGGCAACAAATAACATCTCTTGAATATATATATATATATATATATATATATATATATATATATATGTACATATATATATATATATATATATATATTTAACAATTAACAAAAACAACTCCTCAACTTTCATCAGAACCACAACAGACAAGGGAATTGAAACGATCTTTCATATGGGGAATATAAAAATATTTTCGAAAAAAATAAACTGGAAAAGTTTTCATAAGTAAAGTTATGAATGGTATGGTATACATTCATGTAACTTGGCATAGGGGTACTGTTCAAGTGAGCATGATTAGGAGTTATGTGTACACACTAATTAGCTTATTTGCCTAACAATGATCTCTCTTAAATTTAAGTGGATGTGCTGATTTTATTTGTACAAATGATCATATATGTGAAGAGCATTGTCTACACTTAATGTTGAGGTGAGTTGTGCATATTAATTAGGTTATTTGCATAACAATAAGACTTGTACAAAATGTTTAACATTCATGAGCGCACAACTTAAGTTATGAATGACGTACATACATGTAACTTTGCACAGGGGTAGAGGACATAGGTACTGTCTAAATAAGCGTGCTTGGGTGTTGTGTTTGCATACTAATTAGCTTATTTGCATAACAATGAAAATATTTTGATCTATTATATCTCTTAAATTAAAGTGGAAGTGGGGATTTTTTTGTGCACAAATGAGGTGTAATGTGAATATTAATTAGGTTATTTGCATAACAAAAGAATTTTGCATAAAATATTTAACCTTAGATAATAACTTGGTACAGGGGTAGAGGACATGTATACTGTTCAAATGAGCATGATTTGGGGTTGTGTGTGCATACTAATTTGCTTAACAATGAAAATATTTATATCTATGATATCTCTTAAATTCAAGTGGGAGTGGGGATTTTATCTCTCACAAATGATCATATATGTGAAGAGCATTGTCCTACACTCAATGGTGAGGTGTGCATATTAAGTAGGTTATTTGCATAACAATAGACTTGCATACAAAATATTCAACCTGAGATTAATATCTTGCTTATTTGATTCAGTGGTAGAGGGCATTGGTACTGTTCAGTTGAGCATGATTAAGGGATCGTGTGTGCATAATAATTAGCCTGTTTGCATAGCAATGAAAATATTTGTATGTGTGGTATCTCTTAAATTAAAGTGGGTATAATGATTTGGCTTAAACAAATGATCATACAGTATATGTGAAGAGCATTCACTCTTAATGATGAGGTATAGTGTGCATTTGCTGCAATATGTTTGACCTGAGATCAAAAATATGATCTTGACGTTTCTGGCATGAATAGCAATACAAATGTTTTGTCTTCCCATTAATGAAGAAGCAAATAAATCCTTGCTTCAAAGAATATTAAATTAGGGGTTTGGGAAATATAAGCAGAATGTGGGGTAGAAGATAACATGATGATTAAGTAGTGGAAGGAATTAGGATGAGGTCATGTGGGACGGTGGAATTGTATGGTAGGACAGGGTGCGGTGGGATATTGGTCAGGATGTGTTGGCGGCATGTTAGACAGGGTGGATTAGCATCTAGAACAGGGTGGATTAGCATCTAGAACAGGGTGGGTTTGTATGTGGAACAGGGTGGTTGGCATGTGGAACAGGGTGGGTTGGCATGTGGAACAGGGTGGGTTGGCATGTGGAACAGGGTGGGTTGGCATGTGGAACAGGGTGGGTTGGCATGTGGAACAGGGTGGGTTGGCATGTGGTACAGGGTGGGTTGGCATGTGGTACAGGGTGAGTCAACGTGTGGGACAGGGTGGAATGGCATGTGGTGGGGTGTCATCTGGATTTCAGTTGTGATGGCATGTGGGTCATGCAAGTGGTGGTATGACGTACAGTATCTGGTTTTCAGGTGCGATTGCATGGAGTATATAGATAGATGTCGGATGACATTTGGGACAGGTTGGGATGGAATGTGGGATAGTCTGGAATATGCATTATTGGCTGTGAAGGAATTTGTATAATTTCCAATGTCTAGTTTGTCATACGTTAAGCAATATTAATTCGCATAATTTTGCTTTAATTGTTATTGTACACTTTTCATCGACTTTGCTTGTTGACACACATATTTTCTTAAATTGGAAGTTGTATTACAATCCAGGATGTAGTTCTGGGAATCTGTAGGGGGAAGGGTATAGGTTGGAAAGGGGTTGAATGCAATTCTTTTATTGACATTGGCAAGTCAGTGCCTCTCCTTTCTTTGTGATTCAATTAATAGAACTAAAAGAGGTGCTGCAGTTATAAAGACTGCTAGGTTTTACAGTTTTCCAAGTTACTCGAGATTTTATTTTTGTCCTAAAATATCTAGGAAAAGTCAAAGATGTTTCAAAGCTTGTAGTGCAAATGAAAATGTAAGTGCATCTTTCAAAGCTCAATAATATCATATGCCCTTACTACCCTATATACTTCTCTATACTAGCTTTGAATAGTCGAGCATACTGTCCTTCCGACAGTTCTAGTTATATAGTCAACCCGCTGGGATAAACTCTTATAATGCTAGCAGACACATTATACGTTATCTTGCCAGACCGTTTCTGCATACCAAATTGTACCCTCTTGGATGAAACTTGGCTGTTGTACGTTACTTTGCAACTTTTCACATTGACATTCTTTTTGTCTTAAATATATGTATACCATATTTAACGTAATAAGTGCCCACCAACATTTTTTGACGGATGACATATTTTAAACATCAATGGATAATGAATGTTGTTTATATGTATTTATTATGTTCCCCATACATTTTTTTGTATGCTATCCTGAATCCCTGTTAGTACAGGGAGAATAAATTACTTGGAATAGGCTATCTTTCCCTTTGTTTCACCAAATATACACTGTGTGCAACTCATTATGAAGAAACTGCGCCTAAAAAGTGGTACAATATTATTGTCGTAAGCGCCCTGGGTGCTTAATACGTCGAATACGGTATGTTTTAATTAGCAAAGTTAATTTGCAAAAGTTCTTTTATATTCTGTACTTTTCTAAGATTGAGGACGTTTAACATATGCAAAATTTATGATGTACAAACCAGAAGACAACTCTGAAAACTTATTTTTTAATAAAAAACAAGAGAGAAATTGATTAAAAGACGATCTTAGAAGTGTTTGTAATGGAAGGAAAGCCGCAAGATATCATCAAGTTGGGGCAATGATACTTGGTGGCCAAGGATTTCTGGGTTTATTATAGTATTGAGCCTAGTCCTTTCTGTCATATATGAGAGATGGATGCCACTTTCAAAACATGCCTGTCCTTCATATTGAAGAAATGTTTGTCATTATTATTACATTCTGATGTTGAATATGTGTGTTTATAACATATAGGAAATGTTTATTTTTCTATATCATAGTAAATATGTTTATTTCTGAAAAGATATATCAGGGAGTATATTTGTTATTTCTGTAATATATCATGGGGAATGTTTATTTCTATAATATATGTTTATTCTTTTATAAACATAGGAAATCTTCTCAAATATATCAGGGAGTATGTTTATTTCTATAACATATCATAGGGAATGTTATTTTTTCCCTATACTATATCATAGTGAATAAATTTATTTCTTAAAAGATATATCAGGTAGTATGTTTGTTATTTAGTATGCTCATTTCTATAATATATCATACGGAATGTTTGTTTTTTCTATAATATACCATAGAATGTGTATATTTCTATAACATAATATGTATGTTATTTCTGTAATATATCATCTTTGTCATTCCTGTCCTATATACGATTATTACAAAATAAAATGAAAGCAACTATTCCACTATTTTGTTTTTATCCTCTTTAGATGAACTTGTTTGACCACTGAAATAACCTTTAAACAATGGAAAAAGAAGACAAATAACCTTTAAACAATGGAAAAAGAAGACAAATAACCTTTAAACAATGGAAAAAGAAGACAAAGATGATACAATTCACTTAACAGCCTGTTTAATATGAAAATGAATGCAGCATGGGTGTGAAAAATACAACTTAAGTACCACTGATGCATAGTATTGATCAACTTACATGATGTTACAGTTAAAACAAAACTTAATTAAAATATTGACCTTTGACCTGGTATTTGTACATGACATTTATGCTGAAAAATAAATCACTTCAATCTGTTTCTGCAGTTACATTCAAAGCTCTTGTTCGCCTCTCAAGGTTTAGGGAGATAATAAATATTAAGCCTCATTGCTCAGTTCATAAAAGTGATTCTGAATATAAGTTTGTTAATGAGCAGTTGATGGTAATTATGGCACAATTTTTAGTAAGGACATTCTTTAAGTAGAATAATCATTATTTTTTATAAACAACGAGCCTTTTAGGCAAAGGTATCAACTAATATTAGAATAGTACTCCTATTAAAGTTTCGCTAGAATTAGAGTATCACGAAGACTGGAGAGTATCATTAGGATTGATAAAAGTACTGCTAAAGCTGATGTAGCCTCAGGTCTGGTATCACTAGAATGTAATATCGCTAAAGCTGTACATTAGGATTGGAGTTGATGATCACTAGGACTGAAGAAGCTCTAGGCTTAAGGTAGCCCTAGGATTGTGAGTATCACGAAGACAGGAGTATCATTAGGATTGATCAAAGTACTGCTGATGTAGCCTCAGATTTGAAGTAGCGCTAGAACTAGTATCACTAGGATATAATATCGCTAAAGCTGTACACTAGGATTGGAGTATCGCTAGGACTGAACAAGTCCTAGGATTGGAGTATCGCTAGGACTGAACAAGTCCTAGGATTGGAGTATCGCTAGGACTGAACAAGTCCTAGGATTGGAGTATCGCTAGGACTGAACAAGCCCTAGGATTGGAATATCGCTAGGTCTGAACAAGCCTAGGATTGAAGTATCGCTAGGAATGAACAAGTCCTAAGATTAGAGTATCGCTAGGACTGAACAAGCCTAGGATTGGAGTATCGCTAGGACTGAACAAGTCCTGGGTTTGGAGTATCGCTAGGACTGAACAAGACTTGTCCTAGGATTGTAGTATCGCTAGGACTGAACAAGACTTGTCCTAGGATTGTAGTATCGCTAGGACTGAACAGGATTGGAGTATCGCTAGGTCTCAACAAGTCCTAGGTTTGGAATACCGCTAGGACTGAACAAGTCCTAGGATTGGAATACCGCTAGGACTGAACAAGTCCTAGGATTGGAGTATAGCTATGTCTGAACAAGTCCTAGGTTTGGAGTATCGCTAGGACTGAACAAGTCCTAAGATTGGAATATCGCTAGGTCTGAACAAGTCCTAAGATTGGAGTATCGCTAGGACTGAACAAGTCCTAGGTTTGGAGTATCGCTAGGACTGAACAAGTCCTAGGTTTGGAGTATCGCTAGGACTGAACAAGTCCTAGGTTTGGAGTATCGCTAGGACTGAACAAGTCCTAGGATTGAAATATTGCTAGGACTGTACAAGTCCTAGGATTGGAGTATAGCTAGGTCTGAACAAGTCCTAGGTTTGGAGTATTGCTAGGACTGAACAAGTCCTAGGATTGGAGTATCGCTAGGACTGAACAAGTCCTAGGTTTGGAGTATCGCTAGGACTGAACAAGTCCTAGATTTGGAGTATCGCTAGGACTGAACAAGTCCTAGGTTTGGAGTATCACTAGGACTGAACAAGTCCTAGGTTTGGAGTATCGCTAGGACTGAACAAGTCCTAGGATTGAAATATTGCTAGGACTGTACAAGTCCTAGGATTGGAGTATAGCTAGGTCTGAACAAGTCCTAGGTTTGGAGTATTGCTAGGACTGAACAAGTCCTAGGATTGGAGTATCGCTAGGACTGAACAAGTCCTAGGTTTGGAGTATCGCTAGGACTGAACAAGTCCTAGATTTGGAGTATCGCTAGGACTGAACAAGTCCTAGGATTGGAGTATCGCTAGGTCTGAACAAGTCCTAGGATTGGAATATCGCTAGGACTGAACAAGTCCTAAGATTGGAGTATCGCTAGGACTGAACAAGTCCTAGGATAGGAATATCGCTAGGTCTAAACAAGTCCTAAGATTGGAGTATCGCTAGGACTGAACAAGTCCTAGGATAGGAATATCGCTAGGTCTGAACAAGTCCTAGGATAGGAATATCGCTAGGTCTGAACAAGTCCTAGGATTGGAGTATCGCTAGGTCTGAAGAAGCCCTAGGATTGGAGTATCAGCAGGATTGATTCCAGAGAACTGCTTAAACCAGGACCAGGATGGAAGAAGCGATCAAGCTGGAGTACACTAGGATTAGAGTATCACTGGTATCAAAGAAACATAACAAATTTCAAGGTGACTCTAAAACTGGATTACATATCAAGCTATAAACTGGATTTTAAGGCACGCACATTTACTGGAAGACATTGGATAAATTGCATAAATTATTTACCGTTGCTGAAAGAACCTTTTTACTTCAATTAAAGGAACAGAATTTGTAATTCTTTGTAACTCAAAAAACACTGCCGCACTGAAGAAAAATTGTGTGCCTCTTGACATTCAACTTAACACTGTCTGTCATTTAACAGCATTTTCTGTCCCAAGAAGTATTCAAATTTGATATTAAAAAGAGTCCTGTCAGGCTGCGACAACAGGTCATACAGGGGTTGTTGGCTACTCCATTATTGTCTCCAAAATTGCTCCATAAGCCACACAAATTAATTAAACCCTACAAAAATATAAAAGTGTATTTGTTCTCATTTTCTCCATCTCTCTTTGTTCATTATGAAGTGTGCCCACTTAAAGATATTATGAGAATGTCGTAACAAATGTACTTTTGAAAGTGCAGCAATTCTCTGTGACTAGCACTGGGAGCAATTGATATTTGTAATAATTTAATTCCTTAAAGAAAGTTCATCAGAATTATTTCTTTAATTTCACTAAATGCATAAACCAAGGCACAATTGCCTTATTTTCACAAAAAGCTGTTATTGTTAACAAACCTGCTCGGTGCTTTACATGATCGTAAATAAAAAGAAAAAAAGTTAGCACTAAGCTAAGTGTAGCACCACATGTTAAGTATTTGTAAGTAGTAAAAATAAATACAGAAGGGGTAAAAATATGCTAAGAAATACCACTACACAAAACATAATTAAGTGGGTGAAGTATAATACAGTATGTAAATATAAAACAGTTACTACATAACTCTGGTACATACAAAGTACTGTGATAAGTACTTAATAATTTACCCCTTTTCAATAGTGGTACAATCCGCCCTTACCAGGGCATCCTGATTTCTTCATGATGAAATGGGTTGTTCCACTATGAAAAGAGGTTGAAAAAAACTAATTTGTCAAAATATCATATCGCCAATCATGTAACTATTTTTGTCCAAAATTACAGGAATATACAACCATTTTCTTTTTAATTGCAAGAAAAATTCATAAAAAATATTCACTACAATTTTTTTTTTTAAGGAACCAGAACTCTATATATAACTGGTCAATGACATATTTGCTAATGGGAACATCGACTTCTGTCACAAAGAAACAAGTTTTTCTTTTAAGCCTTGCACTGTAATATATATATATATATATATATATACACATATATACAGTTGGCCAGCTATGTCTTAAATACCTAATGACAAAATCCTAAACAAATAAATGCAGATATATTTAAATTAGTTGTCTGCCCATCGTGTTATACAATGACTTCCCCTTAGCCTATGGGTTGGTCAAGTCTGCACTTAGCATTCAAATTTACTTTCAGTAACTTATAATAAGATGAATCCACAATTAAAAAAAACCCACTAAATTACTTTAGTTTACTAAAAATTCATCTTGACTCATTTCAAAACAATTAATTGCATTTCTACTTTCTGCATATTTTATTTTATCATTTGAGTAGTATATAAAAAAAAAGGCACATGTTTAAATATGGTAGATTCCAAAAGAAGGGGAACAAAATCAACTACAGAGATTGCATAACCCATTGACCCCTCTCCTTCTGCCAAAATCCTGTATCATCAAGAAAATAAGTTCTTAAATTAAGTATTTTTTTTACTTAAATAGGGAAAACTATAAACATATTAAACAAAATAAGACTGAACATACAAAACCAACCCCTTGGCTTATAATCTACTAAAATTGCTGATAAAAATCATGCAGAATAATAATACTGGCTTTTTCTTGTCCTGGTGGTGAAAGTATTCTTTAAATTGTTTGTGTTCGTTTGCTGTTTATGAATTTGTTAACGTTGTTGATGTCCGCTCCAAAGAGTACCTGAGAAGGAAGCTTGGTGTTCATTTTTATTTCTGACCTATGGAATGAGAGAAAATAATTCATAGTAAATATGAGACACAAATGGTGCGCAGAATTACCTTGGAGCATGAATAAAGAATGTGTTTTTGTCATTTATACATACATCATTGTATAAATAATCATCACATATATCATAAGCAGATTCATTGCAATCAGTATCTTGATCAAAATCAGCATTATATTAAAATTACAATGTCGTCACTCTCCAAACTGCTGTCACCATCCAAATCGTGGTCACGGTCCAAATTAATGTTACTAAACATTGTTATTCAAATCATGGTTACAATCCAAATCACTGTATTTAGCTCAACGTCTTTCAATCAGAAGCATCATCAATACTTCCAACAATCTGTCCCACAACCATGACTCCTACTGTCAAGCCTGTCAATATCTGTCCCACAACCATGACTTACTGTCAACCCCGTCAATATCTGTCCCACAACCATGACTCCTACCGTCAACCCCGTCAATATCTGTCCCACAACCATGACTCCTACTGTCAACCCCGTCAATATTTGTCCCACAACCATGACTCCTACCGTCAACCCCGTCAATATCTGTCCCACAACCATGACTCCTACCGTCAACCCCGTCAATATCTGTCCCACAACCATGACTCCTACCGTCAACCCCGTCAATATCTGTCCCACAACCATGACTCCTACTGTCAACCCCATCAATATCTGTCCCACAACCATGACTCCTGCTGTCAACCCCGTCAATATCTGTCCCACAACCATGACTCCTACTGTCAACCCCGTCAATATCTGTCCCACAACCATGACTCCTACTGTCAACCCCACAATATCTGTCCCACAACCATGACTCCTACTGTCAACCCCGTCAATATCTGTCCCACAACCATGACTCCTACTGTCAACCCCACAATATCTGTCCCACAACCATGACTCCTACTGTCAACCCGTCAATATCTGTCCCACAACCATGACTCCTACTGTCAACCCCACAATATCTGTCCCACAACCATGACTCCTACTGTCAACCCCGTCAATATCTGTCCCACAACCATGACTCCTACTGTCAACCCCACAATATCTGTCCCACAACCATGACTCCTACTGTCAACCCGTCAATATCTGTCCCACAACCATGACTCCTACTGTCAACCCGTCAATATCTGTCCCACAACCATGACTCCTACTGTCAACCCGTCAATATCTGTCCCACAACCATGACTCCTACTGTCAACCCCGTCAATATCTGTCCCACAACCATGACTCCTACTGTCAACCCGTCAATATCTGTCCCATAACCATGACTCCTGCTGTCAATATCTGTCCCACAACCATGACTCCTACTGTCACCCCGTCAATATCTGTCCCACAACCATGACTCCTACTGTCAACCCCGTCAATATCTGTCCCACAACCATGACTCCTCTTGTCAACCCCGTCAATATCTGTCCCACAACCATGACTCCTACCGTCAACCCCGTCAATATCTGTCCCACAACCATGACTCCTACTGTCAACCCCGTCAATATCTGTCCCACAACCATGACTCCTACTGTCAACCCCGTCAATATCTGTCCCACAACCATGACTCCTACTGTCAACCCGTCAATATCTGTCCCATAACCATGACTCCTGCTGTCAATATCTGTCCCACAACCATGACTCCTACTGTCACCCCGTCAATATCTGTCCCACAACCATGACTCCTACTGTCAACCCCGTCAATATCTGTCCCACAACCATGACTCCTCTTGTCAACCCCGTCAATATCTGTCCCACAACCATGACTCCTGCTGTCAACCCCGTCAATATCTGTCCCACAACCATGACTCCTCCTGTCAACCCCGTCAATATCTGTCCCACAACCATGACTCCTACTGTCAACCCCGTCAATACCTGTCCCACAACCATGACTCCTACTGTCAACCCCGTCAATACCTGTCCCACAACCATGACTCCTACTGTCAACCCCATCAATATCTGTCCCACAACCATGACTCCTACTGTCAACCCCGTCAATATCTGTCCCACAACCATGACTCCTACCGTCAACCCCATCAATATCTGTCCCACAACCATGACTCCTACCGTCAACCCCGTCAATATCTGTCCCACAACCATGACTCCTACTGTCAACCCCGTCAATATCTGTCCCACAACCATGACTCCTACTGTCAACCCGTCAATATCTGTCCCATAACCATGACTCCTGCTGTCAATATCTGTCCCACAACCATGACTCCTCCTGTCAACCCCGTCAATATCTGTCCCACAACCATGACTCCTACTGTCAACCCCGTCAATATCTGTCCCACAACCATGACTCCTACTGTCAACCCGTCAATACCTGTCCCACAACCATGACTCCTACTGTCAACCCCGTCAATATCTGTCCCACAACCATGACTCCTACTGTCAACCCGTCAATATCTGTCCCATAACCATGACTCCTGCTGTCAATATCTGTCCCACAACCATGACTCCTACTGTCAACCCGTCAATACCTGTCCCACAACCATGACTCCTACTGTCAACCCGTCAATACCTGTCCCACAACCATGACTCCTACTGTCAACCCGTCAATATCTGTCCCACAACCATGACTCCTACTGTCAACCCCATAAATATGTCCCACAACCATGACTCCTACTGTCAACCCCGTCAATATCTGTCCTACAACCATGACTCCTGCTGTCAACCACTTCGTTATAAATCAATCAATCGATGGTATTTATCCAGCTCAAAAAAAACAAGAAAGTAACGCTGTAAGGAGATTGAAGGCCATGTAGCATACTGTTTGAAATTGATCATTAAAATCTGATCATTACAATCTGAGCATTACAATCTAAGCATTAAAATCTGGAGCACGTTTTCAAGTTATTGCTGATCATTTAGTTTGATCGCTTTTTAATTCATGCAAAATTTGCTATGACCAGGCAAACAGCTCAAAATCTTTATTAAATTCTTTAAACTTCTTCTCAAAATCTTGGTCACTAAAAATAATGGGAAAGTCGATTCCTGCTAGAAAGATTCAAAAACAATTGGTCAGAATTTGCTGCACCACTTTCAGAGAATTATAATAGACGTCTAAAAAAAGGAGAAACTACCATGGTCGCCCTATAATACATCACAAAATATGCCTGAGAGCTTAAAAACGAAATCAAACAAATTTGATGACTTTTTTTGCTACTACGACACAGTATTCAGTAGATTTAAAAGCAATTTAGAAAATGTTGCCTCCAGAAGTCCCTATACCTTGAAGACAAGACAGTCATCGCTGATATACTTGTCAAAATAAGTGACCTTTCAACTGTTTCTTAGAGAGTTAAACACTCACCCAAAAAATTAACTAAATCAAGGAACTTCCAATAGCTTCTCTCTTGGACAAAAGTCGGGCAGAGAATTTTTAATATCTTCTATATTTTGGACTTGTTTTCTGGCCTCTTCAAGGTCGAGGGTGTGTCGGGTAATGTCCTCTTCTTGCTCTCGCTGGTAGAGCCTCATTCTGTCCAGGATCCCGTCAACGTCCAGATCGTTGTAGTATATGTAATTAAGATTGGCAAAGTCGTCCTTGGCTAACACAATGGCATTCATGTCTATATCCTCTAGATCATCTGCAAAATGAACATTGGTCAGAAGCTTTAGTAGTTGCTGTTTAGAGCTTTAAAAATTAAATGAATGTGGATTTTATGAATGTCTGAAAATCAAGTGGATAAAAATAAAAGGTACAACATGAAGAAAAATATGTTTGTGTCAAATCATTTTAAGTCTATGTTCCAATTAATACTGGAAGATGGGGAAGGGGGGGGGGGCGGAGAGTAGTGGCAGGGTGAAATGTTATGGTTTTATAATAAAAATAAGTCTTTCTTTGAGATCCTATGATACTCATGACATGCATTTATTATCATGACTATTTATTTACCTAATGCATCCATAAGAGCATTCACTTGTTCCAATGCACCCTGAACTGCTGCCAGAGCCTGTGATGATGCCTTCTGTGCGTCGTTTGCTTTAAGAGAAGCCTGTAAGCAAGGAAAAAATACAACTGTGATTCAAAAAACATTCTTGCATTCCTTACAGAACCTACTTGATAAAATGTTTTTTGTTATTTGTTTTAATCATATTATCAATAAATATTGAAAAGAAACCACATTTTACACAACATAATCCCTTTTGTGATTTGTTTCCTTCACATGTTTGGGTATACACCGTTCTGTAATGTGGGTCTACCAAAAGTCTACAACACTGTCCCACAATGACATAAGAAATGGTAAATCTCAATAAATGTAATCTGAATAAAGTTTATTTTGTCATTAGCTCCAAAACCTCTCATTTTGTATTTGCTTTCTTTCTTTATACGCTTTTGCAATAACCCTGTCTGAGTTAGATGATTGACAGCTTTTTCAGCCAATCACCACATGAATTTGCCTAGCACAAAATCTGCATAACTAAATGGGGCAAACATCCTACACAGCACTGGTACAGTACAACTAGCTAGCGGCGCACGCTCATGTAGTCAATACAATTTACTGTACAAAACAAATTTCTGCATACACAGACTAAGTTACGGCAAAATGGTGAACAAAAATTGCGCTTATAGGCCTGCTGCAGACTTTGTAAATCTGATTGCTGTTACCCAGAACACTTAGCAAACTGAATTTTGTTTATCCCTTTTGCTAAAAAAACTCTAAAGATCTGGAGAAGTGCCATAAATGGATCAAAGCTTGTGGCAGGCCTCGCGAACATCTAAATGTCAATGCATTGGTAATGCACGATTGCGGATTTGAGGTTTGTTTACCCCCACCTAGTAACCGCGTTGCTATGGTGGGTGTGGCTTATTTTGTAACTTAGAGATGTTAATTATTTTCTCTCTAACAAATAACAAAAGACAACATGATAAGAAATATATATTGTTTTGTTCTCCAAAAAATGGGACGAACATTCCAAAGGAATTCCTTACCTCCTGGGCTAGAGCCGAGTCATTCTCGGCCTGCTCATCAATAGCGTTCAAGCGCATCATGGTGGCATTGACGTCAGCAGTTAGGTCATCTGCACGGTCATTCTGGTCTCGGGCTTTTTCTGTGACCGCCTCAGCCTCACTCCTCACCTGCTCAGCAGCCTGCGAGGAGAATAGACACTCACAATGATAGAACTTATAAAGGAGTTCAGTTGAAACTAACGAATAAGAAGAGCATCTAAAAATATTTTATCATTACCCCTCAAAAAGCCAACGTCTAGTAGTGAATGTTGAAAAACCTATTCCTCAGTGCACATACATATAAAGGGGGTGGGGGAAAAGGTCTCCCCTGATAGGATTCCCAATGGCATGCTTTCTTCCTGGGTGGGTGGAAAAAAAGAATCGGTCAAATTAAAGAAAACTTTAGCAACATTTCCCCCCAAAAGGCCAATTTCTGAAAACTGAAGGAGATTCCCAGCACAGTTTGATTAACATTTAATTTACCAGTGCAACTTGTACTCCAATTACACTCCGCTTTAAACTGCCAAATCATGGTCTAAGAGGTGACCCTTCCTACCCCCTGCTCGGAATCAGATCTATGATGACACCATTGACCCACACGCATTCATAAATCTAATACATTTATAATAATTTACTTCCCATCTTTCTTTCTTTTTGCAAGGATATATTCTAACTTACAGCTGAGGCATTGTTGGCACTCTCCCTGGCAACGTTGGCTATGTCCCGCGCTTCCATAGCATCCCCTTGTGCAGCCTCTATGGTCTCGTTGGCACGGTGGGCGGTATCGTTGGCCATGGCAATGTTTGCTTTAATACCTGGGATTTTGTCCATGGCACTCTGAGCTCTAGTTTTGCTTTCTGCTACTTGCTGGTTGAAGTCTAAATGCAGTAAAAGGAGAAAATTGAATAATGCAAAATTTTGGAACTTTATAGGGTTACATTGACCGCATACGTATATATATGAAACATAAATTTCTGAAAAGAACAATCAGAATTTTGAAAAAAGTGTTAAATATAAAAATTAAAATAGCAAAGTAAGGACTATACAATCCTACAGGCAATGTTTTGCTTCATATAATAAAAGATATGGCAAAATGTTTAACTTCAAAACATTTGTTGCAAAAGGCTAGAATTCAGGCTTCTTATAAAAGTTAGGTGGTGTGGGCATATACGATTATAATCAGAATTTATGATTATACGAGTATAAAAGGACCATAAGTCGGTTTCATCAAAATCGGTTAAAAATTGACCATTTTCAATCATTTGGATGTAAAGACCTGATTACAATATATCAGGCAAATCTATTTTTAAATTTGTGATATCACAAAGAAAAAACCTATGAATTTCAATGCTAACTTAGTGTTTTTCATTTCTTGACCAATGCTTGTTAAATGCAAGCAGTTGAATATGAGACCAAGTACTTTTGAATCTCTATTATATCCTTATCAAAATGAAGTAGGAGGGGACAATCAGATGATTTTCAGTGACAAACATTTAGAACCAAAATTAAAAAAATTACAATTAATATTTTTAGTTTTCTTCTCTAAATACGTTTTCCATATATTATAAAACTCTTTAAACAACTTTGATTAGCCACAGCTTGGAAACTAGGCTCCTTCCAAGCTGGAAACAATGTCAATCAATTTTTTAAACTGAAAACAATATCAAACAATTATTCAAGGCTGAAAACAAGATCAATCAATTATTCTTTTAAAATGCTTTCAGGCGAATATACGGAGTTCCTAAGGTGACTTGAAAGACAACTAAAACGGTAAATACCGTCATGGTTCGCATGCCCATGCAAATTGACACCCATATCATATGACCCGGCCAATTATAAAAATGGCATCTCACACTAAGTCCCACATGGCATCCCATGTTCCACATGGCATCCCACCCCATCACCCACATGGCATCCCACCCCATTACCCACATGGAATCCCACCCCATCACCCACATGGCATCCCACCCCATCACCCACATGGCATCACCCACATGGCATTCCATCCCATCCCTTGTCCCACGTGGCATTCCACCATATTTCCCACATGGCATTCCACCATACAGTATGTCTCATATGGCATTCCACCATATGTCCCACATGGCATTCCACCATATGTCCCACATGGCATCCCACCATATGACCCACATGGCATCCCATCCTATGTCCCACATGGATCCCATCCTACATGTATGTCCCACATTAATCCAACCATCCTCCCTGTGTCCCACATAGCATCCCTCCCTGTGTCTCATATAGCATCTCTCCCTATGTCCCCCATGGCATCCCACTTTACGTCCCGCATGAGTGGCTTCCCACCTGATGTCCCACATGACAACCCACCTTATGTCCCACCATATGTTCCACATGGTATCCCTCCCAATGTCCCAATGACATCCTACTTTATGTCCCACATGGCATCACATCCCATGTCCCCATTGCCTCCTACCCTATGTCCCACATAGCCTCCTACCCTATGTCACACATGGCATCTGAACCTATGTCACACTCTGTGTTACTCATGGCATCCCACCACATGGCATCCCACCCCATGTCCCACATGACATCCCATACCATCCCATGTCCATATGACAGCCCATCCCATGGCATTCCACCCTATATCCTGCATGGCATTCCACCATATATCCTGCATGGCATTCCACCATATATCCTACATGGCATTCTACCTGTTCCACATGGCATTCCACCCCATGTCCCACATGGCATTCCACCCCATGTCCCACATGACATCCCATAGGCTCCATAAGAAGTCTCATCCTAGCTATCAGTCCCTGATTGAGCATACTATGTATGAAAGTCAGTTCATATAATAACTTATTATGCAAATGAAGAGTTGAATAAAAAAAAAAAGGCGGAGTCAAATCATTATGCCTGATATAGCCCTTAGTGTATACCACATGGTATATATTCTATCATATGTCCCGAATGGCCCCCACCCATGTCCCACATGGCATCCCTATGTCCATATGCAGTCACATCCTGTCACACTCTCTAACTGAGCATACTAAATTTTAAAAAGTCTGGTCAGTTCATATACTGTAGCAACTTTATGCAAATGAACACACAATAATAAAGGAAAAGTTCAATAATCATGCCTGATACAGCAGTTGGTGCCAAAATATTTTGAAGAATTTTAAGGATTTTAAATCTGCAATGCTACGCGAGACGCTTGAGGATCTCTGAAGAATATTGGAATATTAAATCATTTTACAGTTATCTTTTAAGGAAACATCAAATGTTTTGTAGACTTTTTAAAGAAACTAACATTTTGTAAGATAATTCAAACCTTCCATAAAGTTATCTGAAGAAATTTTAACTTTTTCTGAGGACTTATAAAGAAAATTTTAATATTTTCTGAGGAATTTTTAAAAACCTAACATTTCTGGGAAAATCCCAGGCAAAACTGTGGACCGCCAGCCGGCTGGACGAAATCCCCATTATATACATAGGTTTGCATTATGCTTCGCATGCTCACCAAAAATATTATTTGATTATTTAAAATATTGTTTGGGGTATTTTGTATAAACAAAATAATCTTTTTTTATCAAATGAAACAGTATTCAAAATAATATTTCATTGAAACGAAATAATATTTCAAATAAACAAAATGATATTAAACAACGAAATAATATTTCGAATCAACGAAATAATATTTTGAATAAACAAGATATTTAAAAAAACTAAATCAGATTTTGAAGAAAACATGTTTTCTTTTTTGTATCACTTTAGGGATCTTAGAAGCAGCATTTACTTACCCTGAAGTGTACCTAGGATTGACTGGGCCTCTTTCAAAGTCTCATCACCATTCTCCTTTGCACTTATGGCATCAGTCTTGGCTTTATGCGCCTTAGCAAGCAAGAGATCTAATGACTAGATTTAAAGAAGGAAATAAAACAAATCAAAATTTCATGTGTAAGCCGATCACAAAAAAAAAAAAAAAAGTTAAGACATACTAGCACAATAAAAACAATGAATTTTCCCCACAGATACTAACAAAATAACTTAATTTGTTAAACAAAACCTATCTACTGTTTAAATCTTTAGAGATTCCCCCCCCTTTCCCTTCCATCAGAGAAAAATGTTTTGATTAACTGCATTTTTTTTTAGCAATATCACAACTGGTAAATGTTACATAGTAGAGAGCAAACCATCAATGGACCAAACTCTTTGAAACCTGTAAGTTGTATTTTCATTAGATCATGGTCACAACGTTTCTAAATGCTATTTAGGTCTACAATTCTTTTCATGAAAATAATCATCACCAATTGAGCTTACGTTCTGCAAGTCTCTGCTCTCCTCCAACAAGCCTGCAGCGGTACCTGAATCCTCCGCCACCTGGTCAAGCAGAGCGCTGTTCTGACTCAAAATCAACTCTGCTTCAGCTTTGATGCGTTCAGCCTACACAAAATAAAATAGGTTGCAATCATCACTAACTGCACAGGGGACAAGAGACACATTGGGTAAATATCTCTAAAATATCTTATGCTCTTTCAAACAACATGATTTCTTTATGATTCTTCAAAAAAGATAGTAACTGTGTGGCCACCAGTACCCACCCCAAATTATCTACCCTTAAAGGTCTAAGAACATCTACAAATATCAGCGAAATTCATTTCCCATCAAATTAAAATACAGCAGCCTTTAAATTGTTAAAATATTTAGCAATCACGTACAGAATTTTATGAGCACAAAATTTTTCATGCATGCAAAATTTTTGATTTTTACTAAATTTGTAATGCATGCAAATTTTTTTATGCATGCAAATTTCTAACGTATGCAAAATATTGTATTAAAAAAACAATTAGCCTCGGATTCTCACTGTAGATGACTTGCATATTTGTGTTTCAAATTTGCATGTAAGACACTTTTAACTTTATTTTCATTTTTTTGTCTCACTTTTTGTTTGTTTGTTGAACAAAATTGATATGTATTGCAATATATTTGCATATTACCATTGTACAATATTGATCATTTTATACGCATATATCGCAAAAAGAAATAGAATAAAAAAATAAAAAATTATGCAAAAACAATGGATGCCAAATAATTCACATACCAATAAAAAAAAACAGCACAAAATGTTTTTATTTTTCTTCGCCATGATACTTCACCTCTCTATCATTCTATCTATGCTTATGTGGAGTTCCAAAATTTATCACAAGGTGCAGAAATTTATGAATTAAGTAAGTTGAAGGTAGGCCAAGATTTATTTCCAGTAACAAAGCTTTATGCGTCACCTGGCATGAAGCAGATAAGTGAGGAGAGTGAACAGTAAATTTGAATTTTTATGCATGCAAATTTTTTATGCATGCAAAAAGGTTTATGCATGCAAATTTCTGATGTATGCAAAGTAAAGAGTGTATATTTGTTTGAATGAAATTCAAAAGCTGTAAAATTATAGCATTTTCGAATTAATGTTGAAGAGATATTTAGCTGTTTTCATGATTTTCTATTGAAATTTAGCAATCTACAAATGTGGTTAAAAGTACTGGGACAAAATGACTCAAACATTTTAAGCTGTATTTTCCACGGTTTAGTGTTTGTATGCTTTGTAAGAAACCTTGAAAATGTGAATTTTAAGACTGATCAAGGGCAGTGGAGATTGTTCTACTACTCCTGTCCATGATTGTAGCATATGTAGTCTACGTGTCAATAACCCTTATATAGAAAGAACAACAAAAATGGCTGCCTGACCTCCAGGATGATGTCGGCTGCATCGTCTCTCAGTGCTGATGGATCTCTTGAGTTGAGAGCTTGACGTGCCTTTCCTAGGAGCACGCTAGCAGTTTCGTGCGCTTGCTGCGCTCTGTCTTTAGCTTCCTGGGCCAGCTGCAGGGCTTCATTGAACGCATCGTCCGCTATTTCGATGTATCTGCAAAGATTATTACAATTTTGAAAATTGATCTTTATATTTAAGCACTTTTATTGGTTTCATTCGTTAGGTTTCATTCGCACATTACATGTTTGCACATCACAATTACATTTTTAAATGTTAACTCAACGTGTTTGTGCCAGGGAACCAGGGGGTCCCAAGTTTCAAAGCAGCTTTCTCAATTTGCCTTGGAGGAAGATAGGAAAGTAAAAAAGTGCTCAATTTTGATTGAAGATTGGATGAAGATTCAACTGTTTCCGATCACAAAAGGTTGGAGAAGGATTGAAAGAGTAAGTTAACATTAGAAAATTCGCTTGCTTTTTCTGTGATGTCACAAAATTTGCATTATTTTATTATAATAAGGCCTTAAAATAAAAACACACCTGTAGATTGGTGATATTTTCATGCTTTGTGACATATTTTCATGGTTTGTGACATATTTTCATGGTTTGTGACAAATTTTTATGGTTTATGACATATTTTCATGGTTTGTGACATACATTCATGGTTTCCGACATATTTTCATGGTTTCCGACATATTTTCATGTTTCCGACATATTTTTATGGTTTGTGACATATTTTCATGGTTTCCAACATATTTTCATGGTTTCCAACATATTTTCATGGTTTCCGACATATTTTCATGGTTTGTGACATATTTTCATGGTTTCCAACATATTTTCATGTTTCCGACATATTTTCATGGTTTCCGACATATTTTCATGGTTTCCAACATACTTTCATGGTTTCCGACATATTTTCATGGTTTGTGACATATTTTCATGTTTCCGACATATTTTCATGGTTTCCGACATATTTTCATGGTTTCCAACATACTTTCATGGTTTCCGACATATTTTCATGGTTTGTGACATATTTTCATGTTTCCGACATATTTTCATGGTTTCCGACATATTTTCATGGTTTCCAACATATTTTCTTCCAATTACCCTAACATCATTGCTACCTGTACAGTAGGTCTTTGAAAGACTACTTCCAGTGAATTTTCATGTTCGTATAGACAATAGACGACTATTACAGAAACATTTTGGTGCACAAATCATGTTGATATCTTTTTCTGTATAAGGAGTTATTGCATTTCAAAGATTGCGTGAGTGTGTTGAAAGGGGACCTCACAGAGTACATATATTCCGTTAAGCTCAAGCTTTTGCTACCATAAATCCACAAAATAACTTGCACATTTCTACTCACTGTTGTTCAAGCTCATCCAGCTCCATGCCAACATCTCCAGATGTGGTGAATTTCTGAACAGCATCTAGAGCTTCCTTGGATGTATTAAGAGCCATCTGAGCGACATCCTCAATGCCATCCGTATCGCCAATTTGTCTGTGGTGAAAACACAGATAAAAAGTATAAAAACACAAATAAACACAGATAAAATCAAGTGGAAGAAATAGTCTACAAAGACTTATCCATTGTAGACTTAAGTAGTCTGTAATCAATCTGTGTAGTCTATATGGAATTTTTTTCTGTAGCCTGTAATTACTTTTCCCAGGTAGTCTACAATGAGAAGTTTACAGTGGCTTACCCTGAGCAGATTATCATTTTTTCTGTGCAGTCTATAATGCTATTAGAATTATACAGAAGTCTACAACTTTTCGTGGTCTTTACCCAAAGTAATCTTTGACTAAATCTGAGCAGTCCATAAACTCCTCAAGATCTTGAGTTATCGTTGAGTTGTAATCACTTTTCTCCGAGTAATCTACAACTTACTCTGGGTAGTCTTCTATGACTTATTCCAAGTTGTAATGTTTTTCCCCAAGGAGTCTATGCCTTACTCTGGGTAGTCTTCTATGACTTATTCCAAGTTGTAATGTTTTTCCCCAAGGAGTCTATGCCTTACTCTGGGTAGTCTTCTATGACTTATTCCAAGTTGTAATGTTTTTCCCCAAGGAGTCTATGCCTTACTCTGGGTAGTCTTCTATGACTTATTCCAAGACTTTTTCCCCATTCCAAGTCTTCTATGACTTATTCATTGTAATGTTTTTCCCCCAATACTCTGGAGTCTTCTATGACTTATTCCAAGTTGTAATGTTTTCCCCATCTATGCCATACTCTGGGTAGTCTAAGGAGTCTATGCCATACTCTGGGTAGTCTTCTATGACTTATTCCAAGTTGTAATGTTTTTCCCCAAGGAGTCTCTTCTATGCCATACTCTGGGTAGTCTTCTATGACTTATTCCAAGTTGTAATGTTTTTCCCCAAGGAGTCTATGCCATACTCTGGGTACTCTATGCCATTACTCTGGTAGTCTTCTATGACTTATTCCAAGTTGTATTCCAAGTTGTTTTTTTCCCCAAGGAGTCTATGCCATACTCTGGGTAGTAATGTTTTTCTTCTATGACTTATTCCAAGTTGTAATGTTTTTCCCCATCTTCTAAGGTTTTTCCCCAAGGAGTCTATGCCATACTCTGGGTAGTCTTCTATGACTTATTCCAAGTTGTAATGTTTTTCCCCAAGGAGTCTATGCCTTACTCTGGGTAGTCTTCTATGACTTATTCCAAGTTGTAATGTTTTTCCCCAAGGAGTCTATGCCATACTCTGGGTAGTCTTCTATGACTTATTCCAAGTTGTAATGTTTTTCCCCAAGGAGTCTATGACTTATTCCATTCCAAGTTGTAATGTTTTCCCCAAGGAGTCTATGCCTTATTCTATGATGTTTTTCCCCAAGGAGTCTATGCCATACTCTGGGTAGTCTTCTATGACTTATTCCAAGTTGTAATGTTTTTCCCCAAGGAGTCTATGCCATACTCTGGGTAGCCTTCTATGACTTATTCCAAGTTGTAATGTTTTTCCCCAAGGAGTCTATGCCATACTCTGGGTAGTCTTCTGGTTGTAATGTTTTTCCCCAAGGAGTCTATGCCATACTCTGGGTAGTCTTCTATGACTTATTCCAAGTTGTAATGTTTTTCCCCAAGGAGTCTATGCCTTACTTCTATGACTTATTCTGTTGTAATGTTTTTTTCCCAAGCTATGCTTCTGGGTAGCCTTCTATGACTTATTCCTTAAGTTGTAATGTTTTTCCCAAGGAGTCTATGCTTATTTCAAGTTGTAATGTTTTTCCCCAATACTCTGGGTAGCCTTCTAGTTACTCTGGGTAGTCTTCTATGACTTATTCCAAGTTGTAATGTTTTTCCCAAAGGAGTCTATGCCTTACTCTGGGTAGTCTTCTATGACTTATTCCAAGTTGTAATGTTTTTCCCAAGGAGTCTATGCCATACTCTGGGTAGTGTTTTTCCCCCCAAGGTCTAAGGGTAGTCTATGCCAAGTTGTAGTCTATTCTATGACTTATTCAAGTTGTAATGTTTTTCCCCAAGGAGTCTATGCCATACTCTGGGTAGTCTTGACTATGACTTATTCCAAGTTGTAATGTTTTTTCCCCAAGGAGTCTATGCCTTACTCTGGGTAGCCTTCTATGACTTATGACTTACTTATTCAAGTTGTAATGTTTTTCCCAAGGAGTCTATGCCTTACCCTTCTAATGTTTTCCCCAAGGAGTCTATGCCTTACTCTGGGTAGTTTTTCCTTCCTTACTCTGGGTAGCCTTCTACTTGTAATGTTTTTCCCCATTCTGGGTAGCCTTCTATGACTTATTTCAAGTTGTAATGTTTTTCCCCAAGGAGTCTATGCCTTACTCTGGGTAGCCTTCTATGACTTATTCCAAGTTGTAATGTTTTTCCCCAAGGAGTCTATGCCATACTCTGGGTAGCCTTCTATGACTTATTCAAGTTGTAATGTTTTTCCCAAAGGAGTCTATTTACTCTGGGTAGCCTTCTATGACTTATTTCAAGTTGTAATGTTTTCCCCAAGAGTCTATGCCTTACTCTGGGTAGCCTTCTATGACTTATTCCAAGTTGTAATGTTTTTCCCCAAGGAGTCTATGCCATACTCTGGGTAGTCTTCTATGACTTATTCCAAGTTGTAATGTTTTTCCCCAAGGAGTCTATGCCATACTCTGGGTAGCAAGTTGTAATGTTTTTCCCCAAGGAGTCTATGCCTTACTCTGGGTAGCCTTCTATGACTTATTCCAAGTTGTAATGTTTTTCCCCAAGGAGTCTATGCCTTACTCTGGGTAGCCTTCTATGACTTATTCCAAGTTGTAATGTTTTTCCCCAAGGAGTCTAGCCTGACTTATTCTTGTAATGTTTTTTCCCAAGGAGTCTGACTCTTGAAAGTGTATACTTCATTCTGAACAGTGAATGTTTGTTTGTTTGATGAAAGTTTAACGGCACCACAACAGCAAAGGTCAAATTGTGCCTGAGAGGTTAGATCATTCCAGAGGTAGGAAGGAGGGTAAACAGGGGGAGACTGAAAGAAACACGAGAACTAAAAGCCAAAAACTGGGACCGAGAGAGAAGGTGTATGGGTAAAAAAATAATGTAGAGAGAGAGGGGATGGGGAAGGAGGACTAAATATGGTTGTAGAGGAAAGCATGATGAAGGAAGGAGATCATTTTATCTTTTTTTTGTTGAAAGAGCTCCGCTATTGAGTTGTGGGCAGCGAGGGAAGCTCTGGGAAGGTTGTACAGGGGGCAAGCAAGGAGAATGTGATGGACTGTGAGGGTGCAATGGCAATTGTTGGAGAGGGGTGGGGGAAGCCAATAAGAAGGTGGGAGTGAGTGAGGTGGGTGTGACCTATTCTAAGGCGGGTAATGTGGACGTTGTCGACACGGGATAGGTTGTAAATGGTGGGTTTGATCGGAATGGTGGGTTTGATCGGAATGGTGGGTTTGATCGGAATGGTGGGTTTGATTGGAATGGTGGGCTGGATGACCTGGAGTTTCTTATCAATTTGGGAGTCCCATGAGGTTATTTTGAGTTCTCTTCACTGACTAATTTGGTGTTATTTAATAACTTATTCTGAGTAATCTTTAATGACATATTCTGAATAGTCCTGAATCACTTATTCCAAGTAGTTTTTGACCACTTAAGTGCGTACGACGAATATGTCTGTCATCCCTTTACTTTACACTACAGCGTAAGACAGACATATCCGTCTTATAATTTATGCATCGAACTACGTCACATAAAACCTGGGGAATCCCCAAAAGACCGTTCACTGTGCACAGCTAACATTACCTTTACGCTGATGCATAGGACAGATATATACGTCTTTATACTTCATGCATTGGTAAAGATACAAATGACATGAGATATGTGGAATCACAGAAAGATTGTTGGTTGAGTTACGTTTTGTTTACAAATCACTCACAATTTTTTGCTACTTGTGTATGGGCCACATGGCTGTTATTTCTTGTGATAGATGTCATGAGTGTGCTTCTAGAGGGAAGAGGAAGGAGGTATATCTACGAGTGCAGGGTCTGTGAAAAACCACTTTGTGCTTCACCTTGCTTTGAAATTTATCACACAAAGCTTGACTTTTCTACAAATGTGGAATAAGTTTGGATGGAAACTTTGTGAAAGCTGAGCAAAAACTACACAAATATAAGTTACAAAAACTTTCATTTACTTGCATTTATTTTGAAGAAAACCAAGCAAAAGATTATTATAATACTTTTTTTTTTGTAGTAAATATTTACAGTTTATCATTTTCCAGTGTAAAGTGAAATTTGGCAAAAAAAAAAAGGCATTTTTGCACAAATTAATTATGTAATTGGGTAAATATTACAATATTTAAATTCCGCAGTTAACTGCTTAATGACTTATTCAGATTCCTACTTACTTATTAGCCAGCATCCTTGCTTCCTCTGCTAGCAGCTGCATCCTCCTGTCCTGTGCAGACATGTTCATGGCCGTCTCATTGAAGATCTTGTTTAGTCTCGCCAGCTCTGAATCCAAGAAATACTGGGCGTCCGTCAACTTGACTTTAGCCTTCTCGATAATTTCAAACGTCTCGTCCTGATCTGTAAGGGGAAAAAATAAGCAAAAAAGTAACACTAGCAAAAACCAACTAGCATAGGTTATCTTGATGTCTTTCTTCCTTTAATTTTCATCAATTCTCTAATTGATATCATTGTCTCTACAGCCAAGATGGTGGATGTTGAATTGGTGAATGTTGGGTTGGCGGGTGTTGGGTTGGCGGGTGTTGGGTTGGTGGGTGTTGGGCTGGTGGGTGTTGGGTTGGTGGGTGTTGGGTTGTCCGATGTTGGATTGGCGAATGTGGGGTTGGTGGATGTTGGGTTGGCGGATGTTGGGTTGTCTGATATCGACTTGGGCGAATGTTGGGATGTCGGATGTGGTGTTGGCGGATGTGGGGTTGGCAGATGTGGTGTTGGCGGGTGTTGGATTGTCCAATATTGAGTTGGGCGAATGTTGGGTTGTTGGATGTTGTGTTGTCGGATGTGGGTTTGGCGGGTGTTGGATTGTCCAATATTGAGTTGGGCGAATGTTGGGTTGTCGGATGTTGTGTTGTCGGATGTGGGTTTGGCGGGTGTTGGATTGTCCAATATTGACTTGGGCGAATGTTGGGTTGTCGGATGTTGTGTTGTCGGATGTGGGGTTGGCGGACATTGGGTTGGCAGGTGTTTGGTTAACATTGGGTTGGTGGGTGTTGGGTTGGCGGGTGTTGGGTTGGCGGGTGTTGGGTTGGCGGGTGTTGGGTTGGCGGGTGTTGGGTTGGCGGGTGTTGGGTTGGCGGGTGTTGGGTTGGCAGGTGTTGGGTTGGTGGGTGTTGGGCTGGTGGGTGTTGGGTTGGTGAGTGTTGGGCTGGTGGGTGTTGGGTTGGTGGGTGTTGGGTTGTCTGATGATGCATTGGCGAATGTGGGGTTGGCAGATGTTGGGTTGGCGGATGTTGGGTTGTCTGATATTGAGTTGGGCGAATGTTGGGTTGTCGGATGTTGTGTTGTCGGATGTGGGGTTGGCGGACATTGGGTTGGCAGGTGTTTGGTTGACATTGGGTTGGCGGGTGTTGGGTTGGTGGGTGTTGGGCTGGTGGGTTGGTGGGTGTTGGGTTGTCCGATGTTGGATTGGTGAATGTTAGGTTCCGGCGGGTGTTGGGTTGTCGGATGTTGGGTTGTCGGATGTTGGATCTGTGGATGTTGGGTTGGCGGATGTTGGATTGGCACATGTTGGATTGGCGGATGTTGGGTTGGCGGATGTTGGGTTGGTGGATGTTGGGATGGCAAGTGTTGGGTCTGTGGATGTTGGGTTGGCAGATGTTGAGTTGAGGGATTTTTGGTTAATAGATTTGAGTTGGAGAATTTTGGTGGTATATGACTTGGATTCTGTTCAGTTTATCTGTGATTGAAATCAATCAAATCTTCATGCACATATCATTCCAAGTTATAACCATGGGAGTTTATGAAAGGTTATCATGTCAGTAGACGCATCATAAAACTAGCAATGAGGGCACCCACCTGCAGCTGAGTTATCTCCATTTCCCATAGCCTCCTTGAGGGTTTCACGGATCTCCTTCAACTGATTTTGAAGCATTTTCCACATCTCCATCATGTCATTATAAGTACCCATCATTTGGTTGTCCTTGTCTGTTCAAAAATAACAATAAATAATTCAATTGTTTTGTTTTAGCAGTGTAAGTGTCTCCCTTCAGTTACAGATCATATGGTTATAAAGCATAAATCTTTCCTTTAAACTGACTCTTATTTTGTTCAGTTTCACCTTTTCATGTGGAAAACTTTGTTCCAAAAATGTAACATTGTACCAGTGATATTGAAGGCACATTTAGTCAAAATATCTCTGAGTGCCATATTCAATTACATGGAATGTACCATTAGGAAATAACTGCACATGGTCAAAACTTAAATCAAAAAGAAATCTTTTTAAGGGCATTATGGAGCAAACAGATTTATGTAAGGAAATTAAAATAACTTGTTGATATGGTAGCAGTATCAAAGTGCATTGTTCAGGTTCAAATCGTGACAAGATTGTAAATTGCACTCAAATAGGCTCATTTTCCATGCGATACAGTCAATTTCATTGTTTTATGTGGTTCAGAACTACTTTAAAATATCTTTTAAAGTTCTGTGTTCGAGGAGTGATCTGTGCAGGACAGGAGGAATATGAACTAGAGCTGTCTGAGGGACAACATGCTTAACTATTCAAAGCTTGCACAGTGAATGGGTTTGTTGAGGAAAATATGCAGTAATAGGGCTATAGTAACTTTTCCTTTTGTTTTAGATTTTTACAAATTTTTATTACAAGCCTTAAAATATCACGACAGAGTGGTTTAAAACAAAAATAAGGCTTCAGAAAACATAAAAAGCCACTTTTATAAATGAAACACAAACAGGAGAGTCCCGAAACTTGTCTATGTCAATATACGATTGGTATATTACATTGCATCTTTGTACCATGATGCAATTATTTCCGGTCATTTTAGGTGAAGAATGTTATATACCACCCTACCTTCTATAACAGGGAGTGCAACAGCCCAGTGGTTAGGACATCAGTCTTGTACCCAAAGGTATCGGGATCAAATCTTAGCCAGGGCACTGTGCTGTGTCTTGTGCAAAACATTTGATCCCATTTGCTCCAGTTCACTCAGCTGTGAAATGAGTACCAGTTTAGGCTGGGGATTTAATAGGTATATAGGACTGGTGTCCCATCCAGGGGGACAATTACTCTCATCTGTTTAGCACCATGGAAGCTGGGTATAAACACCAGCTCTATAAGCCCTTAAGCCTTCATGCAATTCAACTAACCCTCTTAAAAACCACTCTTGCGTGAAAAGCATCTACAGGGAATGTGAAAAACTAACCGACTGCATTTTGGAGTGCAATGATAGCCTCATCGATATCTTCTTCCAGCTCTCGCAGCTTCCCTTCAAAGTCCACATCGCTCACTACCTGGGGATTGTTGGTCACATCGTCGATCATCTTTTTTAGTTCGTCAAGTTTGAGGCGATGTTCGTCCACCTTTTCTTGAACCAGATTGTAACACACAGGACAAGCTGAAAGAAATCAGACAAAAACATTAAAATGAGGATTGTGAGTAGGGAATAAAACAATCCTGAAAATGTGAAAGATAAAAGTACACATACATACTGCTGCACCCATCAACATAGGGTCCATGTGTCCACTTAACTGTGAGGTCCAATGCAAAACACCTATATAACATCTTTAATATTTAAATTTATTTATATTGTACACACTTGCATCTATATTAGTCTATTGTTGTTCACTAATCTTGTTTTTTTTCTTTTTATCATCAAGAATAAAATAAATTAGGTAATAAGAAAATCCTGAAATTGTGAAAAATAAAAATGCATAACACATGCATAGCGCTGCACCTCATCAATTGTGCCCTCTTAACTGTGGGATCCAGTTGAAGACCTATATATGATCATCTTTGATGTTTAAGTTTATTTCTAGTCTTGCATCGCTACTGCTGTTTACATATCTTGTTTGATTTTCTTTTTCGTGTGGAGAATAAATTGAGCACAAAAAAACATTACATACAAAATTAAAACAATTCATTCTTGAAATACCCAAAATTCCAGAAAAATGTGCGTGTCTTACCACCTTTAAATGTACAACATCATCTGTAAGACCTGGGATTATCTACAGTAGATTAACCTGGTAAGCATATTGTAACACCTGGGATTATCTGCAGTAATTTAACCTGGTATGCATAATGTAACACCTGGGATTATCTACAGTAGATTAAGCTGGTATGCCTAATGTAACACCTGGGATTATCTACAGTAGATTAAGCTGGTATGCATAATGTAACACCTGTGATTTCCTACACTAAATTTACCTGGTATGCATAATATAGCACTTGGGATTATCTACAGTAATTTAACCTGGTATGCATAATGTAACACCTGGGATTATCTACAGTAGATTAACCTGGTATGCATAATGTAACACCTGGGATTATCTACAGTAAATTAACCTGATATGCATAATGTAACACCTGTGATTATCTACAGTAAATTAACCTGGTGTGCATAATGTAACACCTGGGATTATCTACAGTAGATTAACCTGGTATGCATAATGCGACACCGGGGATTATCTACAGTAAATTAACCTGGTTTGCATAATGTAACACCTGGGATTATCTACAGTAAATTAAACTGGTATGCATAATGTAACACCTGGGATTATCTACAGTAAATTAACCTGGTGTGCATAATGTAACACCTGGGATTATCTACAGTAGATTAACCTGGTATGCATAATGCGACACCGGGGATTATCTACAGTAAATTAACCTGGTATGCATAATGTAACACCTGGGATTATCTGCAGTAGATTAACCTGGTATGCATAATGTAACACCTGGATTATCTACAGTAAATTAAACTGGTATGCATAATGTAACACCTGGGATTATCTACAGTAAATTAAACTGGTATGCATAATGTAACACCTGGGATTATCTACAGTAAATTAACCTGGTTTGCATAATGTAACACCTGGGATTATCTACAGTAAATTAACCTGGTATGCATAAAAATCGATCAAAAGATATTGGGATCAAACATAAACAAAAACACATTGTTTCACAAGACTTCTACTTGGAAGTTTCCAAGAGGACAGACTTGTAAATAACTAAATAATTATTTGTATATAGTTTCTTGAGAGAACAAAAAACTCCACATGACCCAAAAAACATTATGTCAACATGTCAGTTTTCAAGATGACATGTCAAATACCACATCCAGTGTCATCAGACTGTACTTTGTTGTTACTTTAGAGCAGTATATATATCTACATGGATTGCCTTTAGGGTGTGATGTTTGTAGAATCCATTGCTTGCTCAAATTTGTCCTGGATGGACGTTTTTTCACACCCTACTGCATCTCACTTAAAATGCATTCTCATAATTTTTACTTTACTGAAATTTTGTAGGGAAAATTTAAAAACCTAACCTAAAGATCTTAAGAACCCTTCCAAAAATATAAAAAATCTTTTTAAATTTGGATCCGCCAATGCAGAAATCAAAATCATATGTCAAAATAAAAGACCATGCCACTCTTTATTGAAAGGGTCTTTTTAAGAACAAAAACTAAAGTTTTATACTCACGGACACATCCCAGAGCAATGTTGTAGAAGTTCTCTTCACAGGAGTCACATTTGTCACCGATCACCCCCTCTTGGCAAGTGCAAGTACCCTCCTCGGTACAGTTGAAGTACAACGAACCTTGCGGATTACACTCGCAAGCTGAAATCAAATTAGAAAATGTGGTTTAAGCAGACGTCATTAACAATTTAACTACAAGGAAAGTAATTGCAATCATCTGGTAGAAAAGCAAAGACTGAACTTCCAACTAATATTTAGGAGTGAGATTCCTTTAAGGTCTGTGACCTGTACAAGTAAAATTACAAACTATAATAGTAGCTATTTCATTAAAATCACTTCAATATCGACCATTTTAGAGGTTTTTTTCTTTTTTCTTTTTTCTCAGAGATCAATTTGCATATTTCATGCAGATTTTGTTTTTTGGCATGGTATTTTATTTTGCAAACCCATTATTCTTACAAACTTCCATAATACTTTGAAGTAAATTCTGACCCCCAATTTTTTTTTGAGTCTTTACCAAAACCTTAATCAAACTGTAGCAGGAAAAGACTTTCATTTTTAGTGGCTTTGATTGGGATGTCCATAGACCTTTAAGTTTAATGACAAAATGACAGCATCAAACGTCGGTGAAGTCAAAACTTATGATCATAAGAAAACATGTCGTGGAAGGAAAAGTAGTAAGAATCAAAATAAGACTGAATTAAACAAGAATCCAGGTCTACCCAATTTACTGTAAGAAAAAAATCATTGTGAAGAAAGAAAAGCCCAACCTTTGATTCATAACAGATTACAAATGAAATCGTCCTAACAAAATAGAAAGCAATAGAGGAGGCAAATACATACCTGTGCATCCCCTAGAGGAGAAACCAAAGTGGTCATCTTCACATCCATCACATCGTTGACCCGTCACACCTTCCTTACAGTCACACTGACCGCTTCCTTCATCACAGGCATACGATGTGGCACCTGTGCGATCACAACTACATGATTGGCATCCTTCACCGCTGTCAATATCCCAGTATCCTTCTCGGCACATGCTACAGTCTTGACCTTGGACATTGCGGAGACAGTCACACTGACCGGTCTGCTGGTCACACGCAAAGCTTCTTGAGCCAGGTCCATAACAATTGCAGGCTTAAAGAAAATAAAAAGGAAGAAGATCCAAGAGTCAACCTCATTCAAAGGTAACTTTTGCAGTAAAACTGAGAGGAAAACCCCACCAGTAAAACTAGAATGGTAAATACCCTCATGGTTTGAATGCCGATGCAAGTTGATACCCAAATCATATGACACTACCAATTATAAAAATGGCATCCCACATGAAATCTCACATGGCATACTATGTCCCACATGGCATCCCATGCCCCATATGGCATCCTACCACATCCCACACAACATCACATCCCATCCCTTGTCCCAGATGGCATACCACCAATCTCCCACATGGCATCCCACCATATGACCCACATGGCATCCCACCCTATGACCCACATGACATCCCACCCTATGTCCCAGATGGCATCCCATCTTAGGTCCCACATATCCAACCATATGACCCACATGGCATCCCTCCCTATGTCCCACATGGCATCCCTCTCTGTGTCCCACATTGACATCTTATCCTATGTCCCCCATGGCATCCCACCCTATGTCCCACATGGCATCCCACCCTATGTCCCACATGGCATCCCAACCCATGTCCTACAACATGACACCCAAAAGGCTCCATAAAAGTTTCGTTCTAGCTATCAGTCCCTGATTGCACACTATGTATATGTATGAAAGTCTGTCAGTCCATATAATAACTTATATGCAAATGAACTGTTTAATAAGAAAAAAGGCAAGTCAATTATGCCTGATATAGCCCTTGGTGCATACCACATGGTATAGTTTCTATCCTTTGTCCTGCATGGCCCCCATCCATGTCCCATATGACATCCCTCCCTATGTCCATATGTAGTCACATCCTGTCACAATCCCTGACTGAGCATACTAAGTAAAACAGTCTTGTCAGTTCATATACTGTAGCAACTTTATGCAAATAAACACAATAATAAAGGCGGAGTTTAATAATCATGCCTGATACAGCCATTGGTGCACAAATATTTATAGAACTTTTAAGGGTTTTAAAACTCCAGAGTGTTATGAGAGATGCTTGAGGGTCTCTGAAGAATATTGAAAAATTATATCATCTTACAGTTATCTTCGTAGAAAATAACAAATATTTTGTAGACTTTTTAAGGAAACATAGTCTTCAATCTGTCTTAAGTGTCTCTGAAAAAAACCTTTTCACAATTTGTAAGGAAATTCCGACCTTCCATGAGGATATCTCACGAGACTTTTAACTTTTTCTAAAAAATTCTGAAAAAAAATTAAGATTTTCTGAGGAATTCTCAAAAAACTTAAACATTTCTAAGGAAATCTCATGCAAAACTGTTGACGACCAGACGGACAAAATCGCCATTACGTAGGTTCGCAATATGCTTTGCATATTCACCAAAAATCCTTTTCAAAATAAAATACGGAATGATTTATACAAGATATTGAAGATGTACATAGAAGTAAAGCATTAAATATCAATCTTAATTTCAATTTTTCTCATTTTACTCAAGAATAAATATAAATTCCTAATTAATGTTAAGTTTAAATACACAAATGCAATCAAATCAAAATAATAAGAAATAACATATTAAGATGTAATACAACAAAATCATTACCATTTAAAACATACAAAAATTGTTTTAAAGTTATGACATACTGTACATACAATATATCAAGATCTGCATGATTTGTACACCATGTGTACTGCCAAAATGGCTGCCATGGCAACACAATGAAATGCCTCAATATTCACCTTGACATTGTCCTTTTGGAAGAGCCAGAGCATCTCCAAAGAAACCGTCCAAGCACTCGTCACAGTAATAGCCACCGGTGTTGTAGATACACTTAAGACATTCTCCTGATGTTCTGTGGCAAAAATAGATTTGATTGATTGATTGATCACTTCTAATCACCCCTAACATAAATATACTAGGGTGATTAAAAAACAAATGGATGAAATTTTAAGGGAAAAACACAAAACTATTTTGACCAAAACATTGTGTCGGTTAAACGATTAAAAAAAACATGGAACTCCTCCCACATGGACACTTCCATTAGACCAAAATATTGACCCAGTGATCCAGTGAGCAATCAATCAATTGATTGATTGATCGATTGGCAGACTGAATGGTTGATGTGAATTGTCTACGCATCAACAGCAAAGGTTAAATAGTGCCAGGTGCTCATTAAAATATGACACTTTCAAGAGTGAATGCAATAATGATGGCAATAACAATGAACTCAACTCTTAAATATTCCTCAATAAGCCATCTAATATTACCACAGTAGCTGCTAATAACACCCAAAGGTTCAGTCACTGACACCACAGAACATTAATTCATCAAACAACATTCAGAACTTGTCTACAGAATGTTTCCAAGCATTATTGTATCATATGACCCGGCCAATTATAAAAATGGCATCTCACACTAAGTCGCACATGGTATCCCATGTCGCACATGGTATCCCATGTCCCACATGGTATCCCATGTCCCACATGGCATCCCACATGACATCCAATCCCATCCCTTGTCCCACAAAGCATTCCACCATATCTTCTACTAGGCATTCCACCATGTCCCACATGGCATTCCACCATCTCCCACATGGCATTCCACCATGTCCCACATGGCATTCCACCATATGTCCCATACGGCATTCCATTCTATGACCGACATGGCATCCCATCCTATGCCCCACATGGCATCCCTCCCTATGTCCCCCATGTCATCCCACCTTATATTCCCGCATCAGTGGCTTCTCACCTGATGTCCCACATGGCATCCCACCTTATGTCCCACATTGAATCCCACCATATGTTCCACATGTTCCCATCCTACTTTGTCGCACATGGAATCACATCCCATGTCCCAATGGCCTCCTATCCTATGACCCACATAGCCTCCTACCCTATGTCCCACATAGCCTCCTACCTTATTCCACACATGGCATCCCAACCTGTCACACTGTGTTACTCGTGGCATCCCAACCCATGTCCCACATGGCATCCCACCCAATGTCCCACATGACATCCATTGTCCCACATGACATCCCATCAAATAGCAATTCACCCTATGTCCATCATGGCATTTTACCATATATCCCACGTCATCCCACCCTATTCCACATGGCATCCCATCCCATGTCCTACATGAAATAGGCTCCATAAGAAGTCTCGTCTCAAGTATCAGTCCCTGATTGAGCACACTATGTACGAAAGTCTGTCAGTCCATATAATAACTTATATGCAAATAACCTATTGAATAAGAAAATAAAGGCGGGGTCAAATAATCATGCCTTGGTGAATACCACATGGTATATATTCTATCCTATGTCCCACACGGCCCCCATCCATGTCCCATATGACATCCCTCCATATGCCCATATGCAGTCACATCCTGTCACACTCCCTGACTGAGCATACTAAGTAAAAAAAAATATCTTGTCAGTTTATACTATAGTAACTTTATACAAATGAACACAATAATAAAGGCAGAATCTAAAAATCATGCCTGATACAACCATTGGTGCACAAATGTTTGAAGAAGTTAAAGGGTTTTAAACCTCCAGTGTTAGGAGAGACATTTGAGGAACTCTAAAGGGTCTCTAAAGAATATTGGAAAATTATATCATCTGTAAGATCTTTAAAGGAAATATCAAATATTTTGTAGACTTTTTAAAGAAATTATTCTTCAACCTGTCTAAAGAGTCTCTAAAAAACTTTAACATTTAGTAAGGAATTTCCAGCCTTCCATGAGGATATCTCTGAAGAAAAACTTTTTCTGAGGAACTGAAGAAACTTTCTAAGAAATTCTCAAAAAACTTTCACATTTCTGAGGAAATCTCAGACAAAACTGTGGATGGCCGGGTGGCGGACAAAATAGCCATTACATAGGTTCGCATTATGCTTCCCATTATGCTTCACATTATGATTCGCCAAATATAGGTAAAGTGATTATGATTATGATTCACTAAAAATAGTACCTGTTACAATTTCCAACAGCGTTTGAATCAATGTTACCGTTACAGTCGCATCTATTACAAGCCGAGCGACGTCCAAATTCACCAGACGGATCGCCATAATACCCATCTGCACACAATTCACAAAGATTACCTGAAAGAAAGGAAATATAAAATAATGAACATTTGTTTCAATTATGGGAAAAAGTTGTCTTCTGTTTAATGTATGAAGGCAGGTTGATTTCAAAGATCGTCTGCCACAGTTTGGCGATGATGGCAAAATGGTGTGAAAAGTATATAATTGTCTAGAGGCAACACAATAGCTATATTATAACGTTTTAGAATAACATTAATCATTTTAGCTGTCACCCTCTCCCTTCATCCCCCCTTTATATATGTATGCCACAGATTTAGCATGAGTCAAAAATTGATCAAGTTCTATCACCAATCAGCCAAAAACTTACAGGGCTAGATTCAAACTCCAAAAATTGATCTGATCAGATTTAGATACTCAATATAGTTTCCAGCATAGAAATTGTACATGTTCATACACTGTTAAAGAAAAAGACCTGCAGAGCATATTAAACCTGCAGAGCATATATTTCTCATATCCAGACATGTGATAATACCCTATATAACCTATTTGTCAGACTTGCAAACATATTGCCACAGGGATGGCCATAGAGGAGAATTTTTTTCTTCTTCAATCTGTCAAACGGAAAGTTTTATATGTAAGTAAACCTTGTTTTTTTGTTTTTTTTCAATTTCTAATTTTTTAGAAGCAAGTCTCCTCTGACAGAAAAACCTGGCACCACCTCAGGAGTGACAGCAAATGAAATGGCTTTATGCCAAAGAAATTAAATCTTAAAACAACTGCACAATGCTGATGAATTGAATAAAGGTTTCTGGTAACTGTTGGTCATTACAAACATTGTGCAATCATCAACTCATGAGCTAATCAATCACATTCTGAGGAATACAGAAGGTACAAAATTTTCAAGTCAAAAAATAAGCCAAGTCATATAAAAAATATAAAAAACATTAACATTATGACTTACCCACATATCCATCAGGGCAGTTTGTACAAATGACCTCCCCAAACTGATCTTGGATACACTCTGATCCATCAGGGCATGGACATCTCTGGCAGTCGTTAGGAGTACCATCCACGGCGTTGCCATAGTAACCTGGGAGGCACTGCTCACAGTTATCTCCATATGTATTGTGCTGACAGATACATATGCCTGTAACAATGAAGAGAGTGGGAAAATATCAATCTTTTTTTTTTTTTTTACCACATTTCTTATCTTAAGAACAGTATCTTCCACAAGCAACTTTTAAACAGATTTCTTGTAAACATTATTTGCAAATACTTTTTTTCTATTCTTTTCAGAATAGTCATATAAATTTTGTGAAGAAAAAAATAATAATAAGCAGGGTAGATCAAATCATCCTCAAATTGTGTTCAGTTATTTCTCAAAAAGTAAACAGACTGTTTCTGAAATTTGTAGACTATTCTTGTTAGAATTTGAAATGCATTTGACATAGATCCATAAAACACTGACAGCTTGGATGCTGCCCGTGTCCCAGGGAGAATACTACAATAGATTTGCAAATCAGAATCCCAAAAATGTTCCTACAATGTGATGAGGATCAAACACCCACAAATAAAATGTGACTGAGTTTACGACTTACCGGAGTTTACGTCGCAAAGAGTTGCATGTCCATTGCACTCACATGGTACGCACATGGAGTAAGGTCCACCATTAGGTGGGTTGCGGTGATACCCTGCAGCACATGATTCACAGAACTGGCCCACGTAACCCTCGGGACAATTACAGAGTTCAATGAATGCAACCTGGTCCATGCCTGGACCACTTGCCCTCCTAACAGACACGAGTTCAACGTTGTCCAGGAAACCTTGACCTGCAGGAGATCAAACAAAGCGTCAAAATTGAAAACAAATTACAAATATCATATCAATACATGGCACTATGGTTTAAGTGCTCATATCCGTTAACAGGAACTACCAAAATATACATCGAGAGGCAGTGGCTCATTGGCTAAGGAGTCATGCTCATATCTGATAGGTTCTGGGTATGACTCCCCATCGCAAGCACTGCTTTGTGTCCTTGAGCAAGACACGAAACTCTACATGCTTCATATAGTCCACTTAGCTGTAGATGAGTACCAGCATTCCTGGGGTGCCCTGTCCAGGGGGCATCATGTGCTCTTATCCGCTTATGCCAAGGAAACCGGGGATAAGCCCTTTCCTAATGAGTCTGCATGGCTCAAGTATGGATTTTTTACCAAAATATAAGTTAACCAATGAAATTATTCCACAAAACCAGCTCTTTTCAAACAACCCCTCTATCAAATTCCCTTGTATCTAACAACCCCTCTATCAAACCTCCCCCTGTATGCAAACCACCCCTTCACCTGGCTAACCCTTACTTATCTACTGATGCAAAACAATTGGGAGTTTGGTTCCAGGGGAGCTTGAACAGATTTTGACTTGTTGCTTAAAAGGTTTTATCACAATAATAAAAAACTGAAAAATTCTTCAATTAATCTCTTCTTCGTTTATCATTCATGCACATTTAAGTTTGTTTTCTGTAATGAGATTGGACGAGAAGGAGACACTCCACAAGTGCATTATGCATTATCCCATGACAAATCCACGTTAAGAACACGAATCCACCACAGAAGATTATTCTAAACCTTTCCCAGGTAAGTTAAATCTCATTTCTGTTTTAGATATTTTAACTTATAAAGAAAAATATTGCATCCCACTTTAATGAATTTCTCCTTGTTTATTAAAAAAAAAAAATGTCCTCTTTTAGTTAAAACTCTTTTACTTAAACCATGAGGGATGCAGTATTCCCCTCTTCCCTTAGTCAGGAGATGAAGGATAATGAGCTGTCCTATGGACTCTTAATTCTGCTCTCGATATTTTAACTTTTGAAGTATCCACTTTACTGATTTCTTCCCTTGTTTACTTCAAACAGGGAGTGCAGTAGCCCAGTGGCCTAGAGTATTTGTTTCGTACTCAAAATCTTGCATCTCAGCGGGTGCCGTGCTGTGTCATTGAATCTTGAGCAAGGCACTTTTGATCTTATTTGCTCCAGTTCACTCAGAAATGAAACGAATACCACTTTTTGCTGGGAGTTAAGAAAGACCTATGACAACAACTAAACTAAAATGAATATTGACAAACAAACCCACACATTTTTGTGGAAAAAATACTTGTCAGATATTGACTATGCTGAGGACATAACACTTATTGAGACAAACAACAGTTGTGGCAACCATTCACTTCACCTCCTGTGCAGAAATGGGACTTCCAATCTCAAGGCCAAAGACAAAGGGTTTTGGTGACACAGTTGCTGATATCCATATCACAGATGCCCAAGTGGTCTCACTCAGTCATTTTAAATATTTAGGTTTGGAGATGGAGTCCAATAGCACTCTGAAACCGAATTACATACACATTTAGGGAGAGCTGCACCACCTTTTGGACAACTCAACCATTTGTGGAGATCATGTGTTACTCTTAGTTTTAGGCTACGTATTTATAATGCAGTTGTGATTGCCACTCTACTCTATGAAGCTAAGACATGGGCTGTTACCCTCAAAGATGAAAAGCACTTGGATGCTGTATTCTGATGGCATCACCGTATGAAAAAATCTAACATTCGCTCTTTCACAAATCAGCGAGCAGTTTCTCTCTTGGTGAAGGAAAGGTGTCTCCTTTGGTATGGGCATATAAGCAGTATGGATCCTGCTAAAGTGAAGCCCAGATATGCTAGGTAGGAGAAGAAGAGGTAGGTGTCGTACTAGATGGCTTGACATAAAGAGAGACGCCTCTTCTGTAGTCATTGGGGAGGACTGAACAAATTGCCAAAGATCATGGGAAATGGAGGGATGTGCTTACACAATTAATGCTTTGACGTTATGTTACTTAAGAGAGAGTCAAGTATTCTCATTCACTTAGCACCATAGACACCAGGTATAAAAACCGGCTCTATAAGCCCTGGAGGATTGAAAAGATGTCACTTTTTAACTTTATTTCAAATTTGAGAGATATAAAAGCGTTCTTGGGCTTCCAGCTTTCCCTCTTTGTTGCGTGACGAAGGACATCGAGCTCCCCAGTGGTCTCAACTACAGCTTCGTCGGCTAAAGCAACCCAACTGACTATTACCCCGCTGCAATGGAGAAACCTGTGTCGCCATGGACCCTTAATTCAACAAATAAATATCAATGTTAAGACAACTCACCTCCACTCGAGTATGTAGCCCTGATTTTGATGGCAGTCAGGTTAGCCATCACTCGCTGAAATTCAAATGATGAGGGCCGCTGTACCCAACCAAGAGCGCTCTCCTCTCGAAGGCTGCAAAGAATTAGAATAAAGGATTAGATTCAACAGGCATCTGTTCTGATGAGCAATAACAGTGACATAGCTAGCCATTTTTGTAGGTGGGGGAGGGGGGGGGCACAATAGTGTTAATAATCTGAGCAACCCCCAACCTCCCTCGAGAAACAGGTCAGGAATTTTGAGAAACAAGTCAAATATTTTAAGGAAAAACTTCATATATTTTGAAGGAAAAGTGAGACAAGTATCTAGGTAAGCTATAAGGAGGAAATAGTGTTTTAACATCCGTGTGGTGGATTAAGAAATTGGTAATGGCCTAGAGTACCTGGGAATATTGCAAGCAAAGCATCAAGTTCTTTATTTATATAATTTTATTAAAGAGAGATGATGCACCCAAATATTGTATTTTACATCTGTTTCTCATCAATATGGGATGAGTTATGGATGATTATAATGAAAGTAAACACAACATTTCTTTCTCAATGGAGGTAAAACACGAGAGACATTTATTTCATCAACACTGGCTTGAAACATTTCAATGCAATTTTTTCTGACCATTGCGGTATGCGATGAAAGATACGATACATTATATTTCGTGAATCTTTATTTCTCCCGCCTACCGTGCACACTATAGTATAGCAGTTACTACAGACTCATCCTTGGTATCGCTGGGTTATGAATGAATGGAACATTGAGCAGCAATAAGTAATACAAAGGAATGTATTTGCTTCTTTGAAAACAAAAATCAACAAATCCGCTGCGAGTGAACTTTTCAAGGACGTTGAAATGATAATCACTAAGGCAGATCGTACATACAATACAGCTTGCAAGTATGTGTTTGTACTATATGCGTGGAAGTCATGGGTATTTGAAATGATTAGGTGTTGTGTAGGTGGTAAACACGTGCGTTGCGTTTTGGGTGCTTGGGTGGGTCAGCGATCGATCAGCCCCGGTCGTACGACCGGGCCATAAAGCCTTTATGACGCAGGCCCTTACGCGGACTTCAAGCAGTTGAAAAATTCACTTGCCTGTCACACCTATCATTTTCAGAAAAACTTACGACATCTTTGAAAATTCTCCGGAATACAACAAAATATCCCACTAGAGGAACGGCTATACCTCTGCACTGGCAGCACCAGCACTGGCCTGATGGACCTTCATGGCTAGAGTATGGATTGAACCTTTACCTATGTTGTTATCTAACATATCTATTCCCAAGATAAATGATGTCACTTACAGGAAGGTCAGACGTTTTGCTATCGTTCCTGGCGTGGGGTTATTCTGGGCTATCACCGGGGCTGCGATGGAGATACCATCTCCTTCCAAAATAAGATCTTCCGCCGAGAGGGAGACATCATCGTCTCCGAGACGTAACTGGAAGCTCAGAGTCTGTCCGTAACTTCCTTTGCGGTCCCCAAGGTATTTATCTGTGAAAGTATGTAATGAATGATCGTAAATCATCAAAAGTTTCAAGGGGTGGTTTCAATGGCAGTGCCAGGATTTTGGTTATGGGCGACAAGAGAGGGGCATTTTTGTCTCATGGGGGTGAGGGGAAGCCTAGAAATCCGTCACTTTACCAAATTTTCTGGGGGCAAAGCGATATTATGGGGCATTTGCTCCCCCATGCCCTCCCTCCCCCTCGCAGCACCGCCAATGGGTGCTTTAGCTTAGTTTGGTGATGCATAGCTGGATATTGAAAGCAACATCTAACGTGCGAGAGAGGTAAACTTAAAGTGACTCCAAGGGGTGCAAGCTTAAAGGAATTAGGTGCGCTTCAAAAACTGTTTTTATTTTTGTTGAAAAGTGCATAAAGTTCTGAGATGATCAGTCTTTAAATTATGAAATAGATAAATATAGTTAGCTTTCAAATAATGACAGCTCAATAATTAAGGTTTTGTGGTTTCGTGCAAAAACTTGTGCTGTATGAACAGAAAAACAGAAGAAAATCTTTTGTAAAGATTTTGAGCAGGAAGAAAGTGTATTCAACCATTAGATTCGGACCAAAATCCCAAAACTTTTGAAATTAACCACTCCCCTTTACAAAACTTTTGGAATTAACCACTCCCCTTTACAAAACTTTTGGAATTAACCACTCCCCTTTACATTTTTTTAAATTAACCACTCCCCTTTACAAATCTTTTGGAATTAACCACTCCCCTTTACAAATCTTTTAAAATTAACCACTCCCCTTTACAAATCTTTTGAAATTAACCACTCCCCTTTACAAATCTTTTGGAATTAACCACTCCCCTTTACAAATCTTTTAAAATTAACCACTCCCCTTTCCATTTTTTTTTAAATTAAGCACTCCCCTTTACAAATCTTTTGAAATTAACCACTCCCCTTTACAAATCTTTTGAAATTAACTACTCCCCTTTACAAATCTTTTGGAATTAACCACTCCCCTTTACAAATGATTATGATGATGAAAAACAATGGGGTACAGAACAGTCTGCTCATTTATATATATAGATCTGAAAACTTGTTGACCTTTGACCAATTGTGATGGATACTTTTGTTATTTTCATGTTTTTAGATACATTCAAAGCAATTAAACTGTTTAGCCTTTATCTCTCCAGATAACCTTACAATAAAAATGAAATGGCCCATTAATACATAGTGCTACGGTTTGAGAAGGCGGAAGAAACAACCTACCTAATATGATTGAGTAATGTAAACATTCTCCATGACAAAAAATTTTCTCCAAAGTATAGTTCATTACTCTATAAGCAATTTCAGTAGTTTTTGATCACAAAAAACAATAATCATTTATTTTACTGACTTTTACACAGCAACACACAAAAATTTTTTTACAAACCTGGCGCAATGAAATATATAACTGTGTTGTCTTGAGAAGCCACAGCGATATCTCTTCTCCTGGCATTGTACACAGCATACCCATCATTGCCGTTACGATCCTCTGCCCTCCAGTCATCGTACCCTGCAAAGAGTAAGCACAACAAACACAATCAGGTCAAGACAAGAACTGTCAGAGTGACAGCATGTTCAACTATTTGCAGCTTGCTTGTTGAGCGAGATATGCAGTAATTGGGCAAGTAGGAAATGTCTCAATCACAAACTACATCAGTTTTGGGAAGATCCACTTAAACTTATGTTTATTTAAATTTTTACTACATTTTAAAACTACCCTCGATAAATCTGGAACATTTCCTCTCAAATAACATAACTGAAACTTAGTATAAAAAAAAACATAACCAGATGTCGATCCAATGCTCTTGGACACCAAGGAATTTTCAATAATTTTATGAAAGTAAACTAAAATTACATGTGTGAAAGGTACATATAAAACAATACGCCTAATGGCTGAGCTTTTGCATGCAAGGATAAAAGGAAGAAGAAAAAATTCAGCAAACAAGTTGATGACTGTAGACACCAATCCATGAAGCACGGACCCTTTTGCACTAAAGCAGACAAAGGCATGGTTGCACTCGGTGTGTGCACTATGTATGTACACCATGTGTACCCTATAAAGCAGACAGAGGCATGGTTGCACTCGGTGTGTGCACTATGTATGTACACCATGTGTACCCTATAAAGCAGACAAGAGGCATGGTTGCACTCGGTGTGTGCACTATGTATGTACACCATGTGTACCCTATAAAATAGACGGAGGCATGGTTGCACTCGGTGTGTGCACTATGTATGTACACCATGTGCACCCTATAAAGCAGACAGAGGCATGGTTGCACTGTGTGCACTATGTATGTAGACCATGTGTACCCTATAAAGCAGACAGAGGCATGGTTGCATGTGTGTGCACTATGTATGTACACCATGTGTACCCATAAAGCAGACAGAGGCATGGTTGCACTCGGTGTGTGCACTATGTATGTAGACCATGTGTACCCTATAAAGCAGACAGAGGCATGGTTGCACTCGGTGTGTGCACTATGTATGTACACCATGTGTACCCTATACAGCAGACAGAGGCATGGTTGCACTCGGTGTGTGCACTATGTATGTACACCATGTGTACCCTATAAAGTAGACAGAGGCATGGTTGCACTCGGTGTGTGCACTATGTATGTACACCATGTGTACCCTATAAAGCAGACAGAGGCATGGTTGCACTCAGTGTGTGCACTATGTATGTAGACTATGTGTACCCTACAAAGCAGACAGAGGCATGGTTGCACTCGGTGTGTGCACTATGTATGTACACTATGTGTACACTATCAAGCAGGTAAAGGCATGGTTGCATTGGGTGTGTGCACTATGTATGTACACCATGCATAAACTATAAAGCAGGTAAAGAAAGGCATGGTTGTACTCGGTGTGTGCATTATGTATGTACACCATGTGTACCCTATAAAGCAGACAGAGGCATGGTTGCACTCAGTGTGTGCACTATGTATGTAGACCATGTGTACCCTACAAAGCAGACAGAGGCATGGTTGCACTCGGTGTGTGCACTATGTATGTACACTATGTGTACACTATCAAGCAGGTAAAGGCATGGTTGCATTGGGTGTGTGCACTATGTATGTACACCATGTGTACCCTATAAAGCAGACAGAGGCATGGTTGCACTCAGTGTGTGCACTATGTATGTAGACCATGTGTACACTATCAAGCAGGTAAAGGCATGGTTGCATTGGGTGTGTGCACTATGTATGTACACCATGCATAAACTATAAAGCAGGTAAAGAAAGGCATGGTTGTACTCGGTGTGTGCATTATGTATGTACACCATGTGTACCCTGTAAAGCAGGTAAAGGCATGGTTGCACTCGGTGTGTGCACTATGTATGTACACCATGTGTACCCTATACAGCAGACAGAGGCATGGTTGCATTGCGTGTGTGCACAATGTATGTACACCATATGTACACTATAAATATCATGGCACAGCAACATAAGCAGCTTGGATAATGAATATGAATGAAAGTTGCCAAAAATGCTACCATCTTACTGATTTAGGCTCTAATAGTCTGCTTATGAAATATAACCCACCTAGGCCACAAGGATGGTGGTATTTTAACCAACTTTCAAAGGATACTTTACCCAATATGCTGGTAGCAGGTTGGGTAGGTCATGTTATAATTTATAGGGACTGTACACGTAATGTCTTACCTGACAAGAAATCATCATCAATGCTGTTGAGTTCAAATCCTGGAGCTGAAGTACAGTCTGAAGAGTGTCCATAGCAGAAGCACGCGAGACACCCGAACCTGTCAGACGCCTGCAAATTGAAGAAGCCAGCTTTGCATCTAAACAAAAAAAGAAATAACTTTAATTAAAGATCATAAACAATATTTGTTTAAGTTTTCACATATTTCTAATAATAAATGTTGTTGATGTGCTGGCAGGTCCTGACCAGTGCTAACCTCTTGTGAAGCAACATTATCAATTATGTAAAGAGATACAATCAGCATTGAAAACTAATTCCTTATATGGACAGATACATTAGTTTTCAATTTCATAACCTATTAACCCTTACTCTACCACACGATGATATTATCACCGTTTTGGGTGCCCCTCCTTTGATTCCGCCTCTCAGACGCATTTTCAAAAAAATTGCTGGTAGAGTAAGGCCTGGTTAATAAACCCGCAACAAGTGTGCCAACTCAAAAATATATGCAGCATGGTCCCAGTGGGCGGCCCACCGGGTCACTGAAGCAGAACGAACCCACCTTTGCTGCTCGGAAGACAGAGGACCTTCAATAATTAGCCTCAGCTTAACCCTTTAATCTACCACGCGGCGATATTATTGCCGTTTTGGGTGCCCCGCCTTTGGACTCCACCTCCAGGCGCATTTTCAAAAAATTGCAGGTAGAGTAAGGGTTAAAGGAAAGGTATTATTCCATAGATAAATTTAGAAATGAATGCTGCTGTGCTTGTAACGTCACTTCCGTTTTTCAATTTTCCTTATTGATTGCGAGAAGTCCATAATATTATTGAAAACACATGTAGGCCCCAATGCTCTGTCCAGCAAGGCGTATAATTGATAGCATTGATATTTCTAGCAATAAATAGGGAACATTGAAAACCAGAGGTGACGTAACCAGAAGTGACGTAACCAGAAGTGACGTAACCAGAAGTGACGTAACCAGAAGTGACGTAACCAGAAGTGACGTAACCAGAAGTGACGTAACCAGAAGTGACGTAACCAGAAGTGACGTAACCAGAAGTGACGTAACCAGAAGTAAACCAGAAGTGACGTAACCAGAAGTGACGTAACCAGACGTGACGTAACCAGACGTGACATAACCAGAAGTGACGTAACCAGAAGTGACGTAACCAGAAGTGACGTAACCAGACGTGACGTAACCAGAAGTGACATAACCAGAAGTGACGTAACCAGAAGTGACGTAACCAGAAGTGACGTAACCAGAAGTGACGTAACCAGAAGTGACGTAACCAGAAGTGACATAACCTACATGATGGCGTTCACTTCTGAATGTATTTATGGAAATAATACCTTTCCTTTCAAAAGAGTATAACATTTTAAGAACAGACAAATTTTTTACAATTATTTTTGACAAAAACCATAATTTATTTCAAATTATGGCTATCCAGTTTAAAGGCCAGTTATCGTGTTAACTTGCACAGAGATGTATAAAATAAAATTAAATGCTTTTGAATGATCGAAATCAAAATATTTACAAATATGCTGAAAAACCAAACAATAACCGCTGGGAATTGATGTTACCAGTATCTAAGATAATTACTGGCAGAAATAAGGGAGGGGGAGGGGGTCAAGCAATTTTCTGAGACAACATTATTCCTTCTTTGAAAATGTATTTGATAAAAGCAGAATGTGTGATATTTCTATGTACAGATGAAGTTTAACATCTACAACTTGGGTCATAAAGTTCCGAAGAAGTAATAAAAAAACAAAAACAAAAAACAATAGCTAGTAAAAATAAGAACAATAGCAAAAACACAAACAATAGCTAGTGAAAAAAGTTACAGAATCAAAATTGTTTTAGGCCATCAGTACTTACCTCTCACAATTACGGCCTTCTACATTCTCCTTGCATTCGCACCTTCCAGTGCCACTATCACAGACAGGATTATTGCCCTCGCTGCCAGCCACATTACACTGACAGCTCCTGTAAATGAAAAACAAGAAATGGCATGATGTTTGTGAAAACATGTATGGCACCACTGACCAACAGCGATAATTAATCATTATCAACTAAGATAGACAGAAGAAAATATATTAAAACACCCAAATACGTTTTAAAATTTGAAACCTATTTTTAAATGTCCAAAATTATGACAAACTTAACTTTAAAAAAAACCCTAATGTAATGTGTCTAAAAATAGATATTAGGGAGCAGCCAATCAAACATTATGTTTTAAATGGATAGTTACAACTGCCATTATTTTTCTTTCATGCCAGAAACCAATTGTTTTGATTTTCTTTGACACCAGAAACCATTTGATTTGATTTTCTTATTGTCCATCAAAATTATGGTCTGGAAATTATTTTAGGGCATGGATTGATTGTTGAGCAAATGTCTCAACAAATAACCCCTGGAACACATATACCCACCCCCTCAGATTCTGTCTTTCTAATGTTTACCAAATTTTAATATTTTCTTCCTTAAGCACTAAAAACCACACACCACGTTTTATCAATCAGTTTTATTCAACACAAATCAAAGTTCATCAGTTCATTCAATATGTTGATGAAAAATAAACAAACAAACAGACAAAAATAAAACATAACCGCCATCCAACTTTGTTGGTAGATGACATATGACTAGAATTTTAGGTAGAAAGTGTCTCAACCCGACCCGCATGTTGCATTGAAGGCTGCAGCACTTAAAATGGTGGGGCTATTTTGCAATGTGTTTGCCCTACAAAGGTTAATGACATACCTGCATCCGGTGGGGCCAAAGTCATAGTAGTTGGGTAGACACTGATCACAGTAATCTCCACCGACACCATTTTTACACTGGCATCGACCAATGCTGTCACACTGCAGGCTTAGAGATCCTGTACAAAAATATAACCAGAGTGTCAATGATGCATGAGCTCAACCAATTAACATGCCTTTAAAAAAATCCTGGCAGTTAAATGTTTTGATATATATATATAAAAATATATAATAAATATATATATATATATATATATGTCTATATATATATATATATATATATATATATATATATATATATATATATATATATATATATATATATATATATATATATATATATATATATATATATATATATATATATATATATATATATATATATATATATATATATATATATATATATATATATATATATATATATATATATATATATATATATATATATATATATATATATTTATAAACATACATTACATATTTAATTTTCTATATATATATACAAAATCTTGTCTGATTTAATTTTCTCAAAATCTTGGCAAGAAAAAAAATGGTGGAAAAAATAATGTCACTTTTCTAATGAAAATGACTTGATGAAAGAAAAATAACAGTTTTTCTCTGTTTTATGACATTTGTTAATGCAATCTTTTTACTTAAGGACAATGTAAAAAAATGCATTTTAGATATGCAAGCTTGGTGTTAGATATTATTAAGGCCCTATTTAAAAATGATATATTATTACTATTTTGAAAAGATTTTTCTAAAAATCACAATAAAAATTGTAGGGTCAACAACTATTATGTAATGGTTCGTTAACTACCAGAAACTTTTCTGATATGTATTTTGGCAGTAACCCAGCAAAACACAAACAGTAACAATGTACCATGCTTAATGAACTCCTTCTTCAACAATTCTGTTTTCAAACACTTACAATGATACCACAGTTTCCACATGGTTCTAATGTTCCCATGAACTTTGCTATAGTGCAGCAAAGAATATCACAAGAAGTCATTCACCGCAAGCACTTATCACTCTACTCGGCGCTAATAAAGCAGTTAGTCTGATCTTTCCATTGGTTTACTTCCTGAACTTATTTACATACAATACTGTGATGCCCACTTAGCAACAAGGCATCAAAAGGGGAAAGGAGGGGCAACAGGGGAAGAAATTTCCCACTAATGATTTTCAGTAAATTTTTTGCCTCCATTAATCAACTTTCATGCACATTTCAACCAATCATCTGCTTAATCTAATATTTTTAGCAGTTTTAAAAATTAAAATTCATTTGAAAACTATATAAGAATGATCATTCTGCTTGTCACCCATTGATATAGATGACATTTTTATTATTCACAGAATCTCTACCGTTGCCAAAACTTCAAGTGTCACTGAATGTCAAATTTCCAACACTTCAGCACATGCTTTGATTGAGCCGAAAACGAAGATAGAACTAGTAATGTCTTGTTTACTTGACAACATGGAATGATGCAGTGGATAACGATACAATTCATTATCAATAACATTTATACACTTGGTAGAGCTTAAAGTTACATTGGGCTGAGAAAAAAAGATAAAATTGTTGTTTTTTTTTATAATATTTGTCTGACACCACAAAAGGTCCTTTTTGACAATGGTACCCTCTCTAGATCTGCATTTTGCTTGATGTGGTTTGTTCCTATAAGCAAATATCTCACCCCCTACCTCTACTGAATAAACCCCTGTAAATATCATGTCAACTTGAAATGGGACAAAGGTAAAATACTTGTAACTAGTGATTTATTCTTTTCTCTTGATTTTAAATATTTCTCTTCTGAAACCCTTCCACTATAACACCTTAAATTCTATACTTAAGTACCTGTCGGGTTACATCTGCAGGCCTCACATCGACCCGTCTCCTGTTTCTCAGTAGTAGTAGTCCTCACATCTCTCACAGTTCACACCGCTCGTGTGATCCTGGCAGTCGTAACAATGTCCCCATGGCCAGTCTGGTCGTACAGATCTTGATCAAAGTAACATTTGTCAGATCGCCCATTACAGTCGCAAGCTGCAAATAGAAACAGGATAATTAATGCAATTGTTAAAAATTGACTCAAAATCTACCCCCACAGTATAGGGTGTCTCTGTGCATATGACATGTTTATCAATAAGTAAATATTGTTTTCAGAGGTAGAGAGTCAAAACCTATATGCTAAAGGTACTGGGTTCAATTCCCTATATGAGTCCTGTGGTGTGTTCTTGAGCAAGATGGTGTTTGACAAATCATACGTCCAGCTTACCAGGACAACCAAAAATCGTATCTGGGCAACAATAATATTTTAATATTTACTTGACCTTCCATACTCCATCTTCTATCAGCCTGTTCCTTTTCTTTTCTTACCACCCCTCCCACTCCCCCTCAAAAAAAAAAAAAAAAAAATCACATACCTTATCTGCAGTGACCTTAACTCCATCCCTTACCTTCAGTGAACTAATATTCTTCAACCACCCTTGCTCACTTTTTAAAAACATTCTCTATTTTTGTTCCAGAATTATTCAAATTTAGGAGGGGTAGAATGCATAGGCAATTAAAATATTTCACTCTTCAGGTGCTCAACGAAATGAACACTTGTTTTAAATTGATCCGAAACTGTGCAAAAATACATTTTATAGACAAATATGGATAATTGGAGATTGAACTTCTATCTTAGACAGAAATTTCTATGTCTAACCATGAGGGGGTAAACCCAATTTATGCAGTTTCCAAATGTTTCCATACATACACCAAAAATGTTAAAACTATAGTTTCACTCCTGGTCCATGATGATCATCAATATTCACCACTGACCATTAATACAAATAAATAAACACTTATCGTAAAAGCAAATTTACAAATCATATCATAGCCTCAAGCAAAATTACTTTAACGGTGTATACCAAAAACAGATGCCCTGTGATTTGCTGATTAATTCCTTCAAGATACTAAAATATTACCTCAATATAACCTTCACGAAACCTTTACATAACAGGCATGTAACAAGTTTAATTGATCAATTTATGATTTGCATTAACTATTCCATCTGGTTCCAGAAATACAGTTTGAAGAAAATGAAAGCGTAAAAATCTGTGATACGTTTCAGCCGAATTGAATATGACAGCACTAATGTGTTTTCAGTAAAGAGTAGCTGCTTTAGTTTAACAGAACCTGTTTATTTATGTCTTCACTTTTTATGTAACGGGGTTAATGCTCTGGGAGGTGAAGTATGGAATGGGGGACAGTGATGGATCACATGCTATGTGACACAATACTTTGGGAGTGGTAACTTAACAACATATCTCAAGTAAATTTTAAGGATGCCTGGAGAGAGCTTTGACCATTTTGACTCTAAAAAGGTTAGAGAGAGAGAGACAGGGGAGGTGGGTTTATGATAGGATTGAAGATTTTTTAAGAGAAGCTTCAATGGGGGCCTTCTTGGAGAGAGGGAGGGGGGTATAATCAGAGGGTTTTTATTAGAGACAAGTTTTTATAAGGGTGAAAAAGGGGAATATAGAAATATTAAAAATGAAAACATTAAAATAAATTGAACATTGATTTGGGAAAAGGATTAGGGGATGGGGAGGTAAGAAGGGATGAGTTATGATGGGTGGGGATTCATGGGAGGAATTTAGGTTGAAAGGCATTATGGTGGGAAGGTATATGAAGGCAAGGTTTATAGGATAGGCTTATGGGGAGAAAATGTTATGGGGGTTATGACAGGGTGGGTTTATGAGAGGGAGGAGTTATGAGAGAGGAGGAGTTATGAGGAGAGGAGTTATGAGAGGGAGGAGTTATGAGAGGGGAGGAGTTATGAGGGGAGGAGTTATGAGAGGGAGGAGTTATGAGAGAGAGGAGTTATGAGAGGGAGGAGTTATGAGAGGGAGGAGTTATGAGAGGGAGGAGTTATGAGAGGGAGGAGTTATGAGAGGGGAGGGAGGGGAGGAGTTATGAGAGAGAGGAGTTATGAGGGAGGAGTTAGTTATGAGAGGGAGGAGTTATGAGAGGGAGGAGTTATGAGAGGGAGGAGTTATGAGAGGGAGGACTTGTGAGGGAGGAGTTGTGAGGGAGGAGTTATGAGGGAGGAGTTACGAGAGGGAGGACTTGTGAGAGGGAGGAGTTATGAAAGGGAGGAGTTATGAGAGGGAGGAGTTGTGAGAGGGAGGAGTTGTGAGAAGTGGTTATGGAGGGCAGGAGATTGAGACTGAATGGGGGCAATGGGTTTAAACACCTTTTTTTAAGTGTGGATATGAATAATGTGAAGGAAAAAACTTTGAAAGCACAATAAACTATCAAACTTTTCACTTGTCTGATACTGTAGCTAAGAGTCTTTAAATTTGAAGAATGTAAGGTCCATGCCAGGACACATCTGGCCCATTTCTTAGTAAGGTATTGACAGTACTGGTCTTATACAATACTCGTAACATTAAGATATCTCGTTCCAATAAAACTGCTTAACACGTCACCATTAAATCTCATACACTCTCTCACTTCCGCAGCGATTAACTTGCCAGAATTTTGTGAAAATATTTTAACCAATCAGAAACGTTGAATTGTAATGTACATCTATCTCCATGTTAACACATACGTACAATAATAACTGGCCTTTAGAAATCACCAGATGGTAATATTATTAACCAGAAAGTAAAACCCTTTAAAGATTATAAGAAGAAAAAAACTTGGTGTCCTACCACGCCACTTTCCGTTATTCCAAAACACGTAAGTCCTACAAGGTAAAATGTCACAGATGGCAATAAACACAAGAAAAACAGTTTTCCATCGAAATGAATGACAGCATCCTATAATGTTTCTATCACCAGAATTCAAAATGTTCAGTGGAATATTCCTGCTTAAAAGATACATCTTTGTTGGTAAAATGTGTGATATCAATGACCAATAACTTTTCAGAAATTAAAACTGGGCGAAAGGGCTATACTTTGCCTATAGTTTATACAACATTTTCTTCTAATTCAAAGTTATTTTTAACAATTTAAGTCATCTTCATTCAACTTTGTGTCCACAAATATCCTGAAACATTCACAAGGAACAACTACTCCATGTACCCCATCCAGACTCTTGATTCCACTGGTGGACTTCACATCACACTCACTGAAACCAATGAAATTCAATCTAATAAATTCAACTTTACTCTTATTCAAAATCAAATTGGGATAAATTCAGCAAAAATCTCCTCTACTGAAATTTAAACCAATGCAACCATAAATACATCCCTGTTGAAATCCCTAACAAAATTTGGAAGCTGCAGAGCAGTAATTACAACACTCACACCTTTCCTAAAACATCCAACGAGGAACAATTAATGTACTTAAAGCAATATTCTCATGGTTTTTTCGTAACCTTTCATAAAAAAGAAACGATTTTTAGAAACAATTTTGTACAAAATTCATGTTGATATGATATTCCTACCAAGAGATATTCAAATTTCAAGGTTCACAATAAATGCCAATAAATGAATAGGAAAAGGCTCAGTATGACATCACAGTAACACATTCTCCCACAAAGTTTAAGTAAATTTCATTAAAATCTATCATCCTTTTTTATTAGTAAAACCTGCTAGAAAAATAAATTGATGTAAATTAGGTAGTTATATACATTGCCAAATATACCCTAATTCAATAACTTTTGGAAAATTGTTTCTAATCATACAGAGACAACCAATTAACGTTCAAAGGAATACATAAACATTTGCAATGAAATTGCCTCTATGACATCATCAAACACAAATTCATTATACTGTACAAAAACTTTAAAATGCAATAGGAAAATCTTTAAAATATATATCTTCTGAACAGATTATAATATCAACCTGATTTTTGTACCAAATTGGCTCTAAAAGTTTGCCCTTTCAAATAAAATTTGACAAAAAACCATGGGAATATTCCTTGAATTAAAACTCCAATTCGGCTTGCTTTACATTACTGTACCTCCACTGAAGCCACTAAAATTAAATTCAATAATGCAAACAACTTCACTCGATCCAAAAACAAATTGTGGCAAATTCAGTAAAATTGATTTCCTTGAATGAAATTTACACCAATGCAAACTACAAATTCATCCTTGTTGAAATCGCATGAAAAGTTAAAATTCCCAAAGGAAAACAAAAACTCTGCTATATAAGTTTCTCTGACCTAAAGATACTTTGCAAACTTTTGAGGAATAGGATATCTGTCCTAATGCAGTACACCACAAATGTTTCCACTAAAAATAAAATATTGGTTCTCTAATTTACATTCTTGCACTAACCTTCACCTTTAGATTGTGCAAGCTCCGATATGAAACTAAGCTTGGAGCTGTTAGGACAGAATGGAGAATCCAGATGTGAAGTCCAGAAATTACACTTGGGAAAAAATTATCTAAAAGAGGAACATCCTGTTTTTTCAAGCCACTTCGTCCCAACTGCTTCAATCGAAATATGATTTCTTAATTCTTCCAAAGATTGACATGAAGCACAATGAAACAGTAAGCCAAGGAAATATTAAATTTTCTACAATCAAAACCTACAGCATACTCTATACTGTCTTCCTATATAAATTACACAACAAATCTTTCAACACAAAAAAAAAAAATCAATATTTTGCAGAGGGCACAAGAATCTCTTATTTGATTATATATGACCACCTGAATCTGAGAAGCTTCAACTAAGATCTATTTTTTCTCAACTCAATAAATTACCAAGAAGCACACTGAAAATGGTCGCTGACAAATAACATCCTCTATCATTAAAATCTATCCTCCTTTTAGTTTACACAACAAATCTCCTCACAGAAAAGCAAGCTTCAATAATTTTGTAGAGGGTGATAATCTGCTATCAAAATAATTATGACCACAAAATGTATTTTGTTTCACTCGGTAATTTACCATAAAATCTACAGAAACTGATCGCAGACAAAATAGTAAATTTTCTACAATTAAAATCTATATTCCTTTTAGATTACACAACATATCTCCCAACACAAAAACAGATTTTAATATTTTGCAGCGGACACTGAACGTACTCCTGCCAAAGACGATTATATATATGACCACCTGGATTATTAGAAGTCACCAATACAAGGCAATAATATGATTATGAAAGTGTGACTGACAGAGTGCAGAGAGTAGTATGGCATGGCCCAGAACAAATCCATTACTGTGTGTACTGCTGAAGTCAAAGAACACTCTATGTAGAATCTTTGTTGGTAGACTCTGAATGAGATAGATTGACTGACACCCTCTAAGTCCCAGGGTTTATGGAGGCAACAGATCCATGGGTTTCTGTAATGATCCCTCCTGCCTTGTTAGATGTGGAGTAAAGCATGAGAAGTGAGGACTTGAAAGAAGTTTATTGGTCAAGTGTAGGTAAAAAGAGAGGAGTAAAGTGGTACTGGCTTGACTGGTGATTGTACTTTATAAAACGTGTAATAAAATAACAAAGAATATTATCTACTGCAGGTTTCTGTAATGATCCTACCTTGCAGATATTTCATGTGGATATAAGGCATGAGAAGTGAAAATTTGGTAAGAGAGTATGCACACTTGAATCTACTTTATTGGTCAAGTGTAGCTATAGGAGGCAGTTTAAAGAGGGAGGCTCGTCTCAGTAAAATACGGTAAAAATGGGGGATACTATATTTTGACGCCACTTCCGGTTGTAGAGGCAAGATCCGATCCTCTGTCTGTTCGTACCACACGGTACAACCAGACACTAACATATACGTTGTGTGTGCAGAATTACATACACAGCGCATTACGTTACTGTGACGAAAAACTTATTTGTTTTTTTCAATGCTTTTTTGTCAGAAAGCGAAAGTGAAATTTTAGTATTATAATACTACAATAATAGTCACCAAATGAAAATTACTGAGAAAGAAAAAGAAGAAGATGAAAGCAAAAGTCAAAATAAACGACTTTACCGGGGGTCCAACTCACGACATGATTTGAAAAAAATTGGTTTCGGTCGCCGCAACCATCTGGGCTAACTCGAGTGGTGACCTTCAGGGCGTTTCAAATAATTATATACCTTGCAATACGAGACACAAATCGCGCAGCAAAATTTCAACCAATCAAAAAATTTGAAAGGAATTTTAAATATTGTGCACATATGACGATATCGCCTCTTTAAGTGGTATGGGCATAATTGGTGATTCTACTTCATTAAACATGTTCTGGAATAACTAAGAACATTATCTACTAGTTTCTGTAATAATCCTATCTAGCAGATGATTCATGTGGAGTAAATGCATGAGAAATGAGGACTTAGTAGAGAATAGACACTTGAATCTTGCAACTATTAAAGAAGTGTATGTAGTATGTGGGCATAACTGGTGATTTTACTTCATGAAACAAGTTCTAAAATAAACTAACAAGATTATCTAGTGGAGACAGAATGAATCCAGAACTAAATAAGCTTTAGATTCATGGTTTCTGTAATGATCCTACCTCACAAATGTTTGATGTGGAGTATAATAAAGCATGAGAAGTGAGGACTTGGTAGAGAATGCACGCTTGAATCTTGAAACTACTTTATAGGTCAAGTGTAGCTATAGGAGGCAGTCTAAGTGATATGGGCATAATTGGTGATTCTACTTCATCAAACATGTTCTGAAATAACTAAGAACATTATCTACTAGTTTCTGTAATAATCCTATCTTGCAGATGTTTCATGTAGAGTAAATACATGAGAAGTGAGGACTTAGTAGAGAATACACACTTGAATCTTGAAACTATTATACGATAAGTTTAAGTAATATGTGGACATAAGTCAAGATCCTTTCAAAACACTTAAAAATATATTGTTTTCAATCTTTAATTTTAAAATGCAATGGGTGGACCTTTTCTGTTTTATCTTATTTAAATCAAATGTTTTTGCAGAACTTGGAAATAACTCAAAACTGTGACGACCCATAACATGAAAAAGATAGAATTCACACTCTAAAACTTTTCTTGTATGTGTGTGCTTTATTATTGTGTATGTTTATTATCCCTCAATTAATTTGAATAGCACAAAGGTGTTGATATGAATTTGCAATAAAGATGTGTGGGGGACCAGATGCTGTCAATTGAGTGAAGCACAAATCTCCCCGTGGTTGCTTTCCTAAACATCAAGATAAACTGAGACTGACATTATAATCCATTTCTCAGAGTGAAAATGAAACTGAAGGGTCTCAACCATACGATGAAGATTCCTTCATGTATGTCATCATATCCATCCACACTTCAAGAAACAAAAATTCTAGCATTTTTAACATTTGTATCAAAAATTAAACCTGAAACATAAACAATGAAACTTCAGGTACTTTTCTAATGTGTGTCATGCATTTATCTCTCTGCTTTTCAGAGAAAACATGAAATTGTTTTGTCTGTTGTCATGGAAACTGTCATGCTTCAAATATCTCACTTAGGGCTAAGGGTCCAAAAAATTCACCTGTTTAGTAGTATTAGTTAAAGAGGCAAATTCGTCATATAGACACAATATTTAGTATTCCATTCAAATTGTTCGATTGGTTGAAATTTCAACCAATTGCTGAACATTCGTTGGCTCTTAATTATTTCCAGGTATATACTAATTAAAAACTTGATGAAGGTCAACACATGTTATTGCCCATTAGGTTTGGGCAATGCATACATTTCGGTTCATTTTTAAACCAACAGTCCTGAGTTCGAGCCCAGGTAGAATCATTTATTTAAATTTCTGCTTTTATCTTTTCTTTCATAATAATTTTCGTCTAGTGACTACTATTGTAGTATTATTATACTAATATTTCACTCTCGCTTTTTTTCTATCTGACAAACGTGTTTGAAAAAAACAAAAGTTCTTATAACGTTACGCACTGTGCATGAAACTTCACACACACACCGTGCCCGTCTGACTGTACAAACAGACAGTACATGGATATTGTGAGTTCTCTGAGATGAGCCTCCTCTTTAAGTCGTAAGAATAAATGGAAATTAAAATATGGTGAAACCGGAAGCTTTAGTGAGCAAACAGATCAAAATAGACAGTAAGCATACTGTACATGAGACTTCACGTATCACTACTATTAGGATTAAATGGCACAATATAAACGTATTAAATACTGCCCAATTTTCAATACATTTTGATACCAAAATTGGCAACTCAACAGTACATATTACTGATGAATAATAATAATAGTATTAATAATAATAATAAGACTTATAATGCGCACAAACCACCTAAACTAGATGCTCAAGGCACCATACAATAAATACAAAAATACAAAATAATTATAAAACAAAACAACAATTATTGAACATTGACAAAAGCCTTAGACATTAAGTAGGTCTTTAAATTCTTTGTAAAGGAACCAATAGTAATGGAAGATCTGATGTAAAATGGCAATTCCTTCCATACCCTAAGGGCAGCGACAACGAAAGACCTGTCCCCCCCATTAATGCTTAGATTTTGATTCAAACAGAAGTAATTTATCTGAAGAACGTAAATTACGGACAGGAGTATACAGTTTTAACAAATTAGATATGAGTTTCAATTGGGCTCTTCAAAAAAAAATTCACCTTATTTAATACTTTTCTCACCCTATTTAATACTTTTTTCACCCTATTCAATACTTTTTTTGCATACCTTTACATTTGCCCACATTGCCAAAAATTAAATAATTCTGGAATTCATAAAATATTAAAACAGTCCTTTTTATGTTAGTTTGATGAAAATATTCAATATTTGCTACTTTCTTCTAACGTCATGCAACCAAAGCTGGACCCCACAAAATGCACTGGTACTACTTTACTCATGACATTATTTGCAACTTCCGAGGACAACTAACAGAAATATTTTTGAGACATAGTCATATTTCAATTCCACTAATGACTACCACATAACATCCAACTTAAAATATTTGTATGAAAATTCACAAGAGGCATGTATGATACTATTGTAAATGTTTGCATAATTTACTTCCCTCATACAATATACAGGCAACGCTTTACGACCTGTACTTTAATGTTGTAATATGACCCATGAGAACAGTTTTTAGCTGTCACAAACCTTCATTTCCGAAAGTAACTTGTAATTTAAGTTTCTGTGGGTTTTTTCTTTTTTTCTTTAGTTTCCTAAGAGTTAGTGGGGAAGTAGTGATTTTCGGAATGGTAAGGAAAATGTTCAAAATTGTGATACCGTCAAATATATATGGATAGAATATTGGCAAAAATAGATCAATATCTTTCAAATTGAGTGAAAACCATAAAAATATCAAACCAGTTAAAGATTAAACGTAACACCTTTTAGAGTGTTCACATGTTAACATGTAATTTGTATGTAATTACGGATGTCATAATCATTTATTTTCATTTATGTACAACAATTTTTTTGTAGATGTTAACCATCATCCCATTTGGCTAAAGGATTACTTCAGGGGTCAAGTCTATATTACATAATGCAAAAGTACTTTAAGAGAAACAAAATAGAGAAGAAAGCATTCAAAAATCTTATTCCGTGAAGGAAATATTCAAATTTAAAGATCTGTCTTATCTGTGAGGAAATGACTGGTGTAGTAAAGGTACATGGACAGGTAGCAACCACTTTGCATAAATTGATACAAATACCCTTTATAAACACTCACCACAAACACTTTTTTTACAAAATCGATCCCAAAATGTGAAAAATCTGGCTTATTTTTTAGTTCTCCAAACATATGCTCATTACGTATTTGTTTTTTCGTGACATATGGATAGGACAGTACAACACTAACTATATGTGAGAGCTACAATGTACCAAACAGTAATACTTACAGCCTAACGTAACAAATGGAGTTCGGCAAACATAAAGAAATAATTAATGGATCAGAACTTTTGTTGTTGTTGTTGTGGGAAAGGAAGGGGGGGAAGGGGGGGGGGGAAGGGGGGCAAGTGAAATGATTGGGGGGAGCATGATATTTTCGCCCAATTTCCATTCTAAATTAACTTGAGCTAGGTAAAGCCGGGGGGTGGGGCGCAAGCCAAACTAAACCAGGGACGATGTGATAACGTGTTTGTTTGATGAGCAGTTGTAATGATTAATGAAACATATTGGAAAATTATCTTAGTTAACTACATTCAACGTATGTATGTAAGGGTATTAAACAGGCATCCCTGACTCTTTTTGTTTCATTCCATGACCTAGTATGTAGGTCAGTGACCCAGTGTGTAGGTTAAAGGTGAAACCATTCTCAAAGGTTCAAATTAATTCAATACATTTTCCATAACTATTCACAAGCTGAAATCTTGCACATTTATTTGTAAGTTAATTATAAAATAAGTGATTTATCATTGAAATTCATGAGCAGTTTTATCCAATGGGCAGGCTTCTTTTATTTGGTATTTGAATCACGGACTTCCAACATGGCTGCCTCCACGACAGACGAAAGTAGTGAGGAAGGGGAACAACTTGGTTGTTTTATGTGTGCTTTTCCGGCCCAAAATACTACAGTGAGGCAATCCCGTCAAAAATGTAGACGAGGTTCCAAGATATGTTGAAATACTGAAAGATCTAGAGGGTGAACAGGCTAAAAGAGCTAATGATTACCTATTATCCGACATTAACATTAGTACTAACGCTAAGCCTAGTGCTAGTTGTGTGAATTCAAACCCCAATGACACTGCAAGTCCACCACTCTATGGCGGTTTTCACATGGAGTGCTACTTAAAGTTTACCAAGAAGCAGCGTGTTACAAGAATAACTTCAAAATTACAGAAAGAAAAGTTGTTGGAAATTAGTGCTGTCATGACATATTGATTATTGCGATATATCTTTTCCCACAACATGAAATATGCCTCTCGCAACATATCGCGATACCAAAAACTAATACTCAAATAGGAAATTTTTGCGCAAGTAGGCTAGGCTACTTCATACGTTACAATTCTAATATTACCGTACTTAATCTAAAAGTCAAGTTTAGGCCATTAAAAACATGCAAAATAATTGTGAAACATAAAAACTAATCAAAAATTGTGCTCCGTCACCACACACTGGCACACGCCAATGTAAGTTGGTAAAAAGATTGAAAAATTGGTCTAGAATGTGCCACTCAGGCTCTCACTTCGATGATTCATGGTCACGTTGGCTAAATTATCAAACAGGCGCGTGAGGCGTGATGAACGTAATAGTCACGTGATCATGTCGTCTGCTAGATCTACAAATAATTTTTTCTTGCGTTCATCATATCATGGAGTAAATTGTAACTCCATGATCATATAATGTTAGTGATATTAACAATGTGTCTTGAGTCACGTTTTCTTGAAAAGTATCGCAACTACGATATATTACAATATTTTTCTCCACCATAATCGATATGTAATAGAACCATGTCATGACAGCACTATTGGAAATGGGTGAATTAATGAAAACTTAAAAGTACTGATGATTGTAAGCTACATCATACATACATACATACACATATACTGTACATACACCCATACATACATACATAGGCCTAGTTTACATGTAAGCCAGTATTGTCTAAGCCCCAGTGTAAATCCACCTGGCAGTGAGAACTGACTTTTTTATGAGCCACAGTGAGACGGTCAACAATAAACATACTACAAGTCTCATCTCCAATAAAAGTAAGTAGACCTATGTCACATCACAAGCCAAATTAAAATTAACTTATTTCATGTTAATGAAAATAATAAACAAGTGTCATGATAAAGTATTTCATTTTACTGCAACTGACCCAAACCCTGGACAGAGGGCATTGTCCACCTCAAATTAGGTATAAGCCTATCCCCTACATCAGAGACACAGAATGTGTGGGGCTGAAGGCCATGACACTTTTAGTTAGGGCCTACCCCAAAAATAGCTTTGAAAAACATAAAAGACCAGAAAACCAAAAGCTTTTGTGGTTCCCATACCGCCCCTTTTTAGAGCGGTGTAATGTGATTTCATAACAGTAGTATGAATGAATATATGACTATTCAGACACATGTGTTGATCAAATGTTCCAGTCTGTTTCTCTGTTAATGCATTTAAAAGAAAATTCTCATTGATTTCCTTTTTCTAATACATGAATTGAAAACAAATTCTGGAACAAATTTGTGCAAAGAAATAAAAAACTATGGCAAAATGTTATTTTAATTTAAAAATACAGCACTGTAAAGGTACAATACTGCCATGAAAAAGAAAACAGCCTAAAGTTTAAGATCACAATCAAAACAATTGACATGTATGTTAATTTGTCTGTGTGACATCATAGGTGTTTCAAATATCTGCTTCTTCGTCATCATTAGTTAACAAAGATATTATTTTATCGATTAAATATTTCATTAATTTCTGACCAAATATCAGATTGATTTATGAACAGAATCTTGTAATAACAAGCATTTCATAGCAATTTTACATCAAGCTCCGCCCACTATGCATATTAATATTACAATACCTAATAACAGTAGCATAGCAAGTATTACATAAAACTGTCAAACAACTGCTTAATAATCACTTATTCAAAAAATTTAAAATTTGCCCCGCCCACTCATTAATATGCATGATATCATCACCAAAGAATAACATATTTCTTGTACTACATATAAGCATTCTGTATACAAATTAGGACATGTCTGCAGTGCACAGTTCATGAGATATTGTGAAAACAAGCATTTTGTAGCAATTTCACGTCAAGCCCCGCCCACTATGCATAATAATGATATAAGACCTCCTAACAACGTAGACATGTGCACAATACCTAATAACAGCAGCATGGCAAGTATTACACAAAACTGTCAAACAACTGCTTAATAATCACTTACTCAAGAATCTTATAATATGCCCCGCCTGCTCATTAATATGCATGATATCATCACCAAAGAATAACATGGTTCTTGTACTACATATAAGCATTCTGTATACTAATTATGACATGTCTGCATTGTACGGTTCAAGAGATATTGTAAGAACAAGCATTTCATAGCAATTTCACATCAACCTCTGCCCAACATGCATATTAATGATATAAGATCTGCAAACAACGTAGACATGTGCACGATGCCTTATTACAGTAGTATAGCAAATTTAGTAGCATTGCAAAATTTAGCTCCGCCCACTCATTAATATGCATGATATCATCACCAAAACCAATAGGGTTATTGTACTTCATATAAGTATCCTGTGTACTAAATATGACAAGTCTACAGTGTTTGGGTCATGAGATATCATGAGAACAAGCTAGCTGTCACACACCCACACGCATACATGTTTGCACACACGTCAAAGCTACTGCAAAGGTTCCTGATGCCGTTGGCATCCTAACCAAAAATTGCTTAATAATACGGTAAAAATAAATAGCTTGATTTGTCCATACCAGTTTCCAAATTTTTCTTGTAATTTACCTTATACTTGAAACTTTGAGCACCAAGATCAAAAGGTCACCAGTGAAAGAGAAATATGGTGGCTTTTACAAGTCAAGAGAAAAATATTTCATATGCAGTTTCTATAACCTATTTAGAGAAACATACATGTAATGTCTAACTTTTTTTTCATTTAGGATAGAAATAATAATCAGAAGTCATCTGAAGAAATTTTACATCATACGAAACAATTTCGCATATATTTTATAATTTGTTAAAGCATTAATTCTGTCAATATAAACTTACATGGGCATAGCCGTTTTGTTCATACACCCTCTAAAAATGATGTCATACACCCACTTCAGATTAGATTATTTATGTATTTCTTTATAATCTATTTCAGACTTACTAACTTTTAAGTAATAATTCTTCCTTTGCAAGGGTCTGTGAATTTGTATTTGTATATGATATTAATGATTCAAGCCTTTAGAACCTCAGGTCAAAGCACTTTTGAAAAAAAAATCCAAAGAGTATACATTACGAGTGCTAGCACATAGGGCAAATGTCATCATTGGCATGATTTCAATACAAAATCAAACAAATGGTAGCGTCCATGTTACAACTTCAAACTTAAATATCTTTGGTTTATTTTATAATTTTAATTCTCTTTCATATATCAAGCTACATGTAGAATACTTGACTGTCTCTTTTAATTTTTATCCTACATCTTCTTACATTGAATGTAACAAAATCTTTTCGTCATTGAAGAGCATTGTTTAGCTGTAGTCTGTAATCAGACGCAGTGGAGGAGAATACCAACTTTCTCCGATTTGTCTCGCACACTCAATGGTTCAATGGTAGAACACTTGCTTTTGGGTAAGAGATGTGGGTTCAAGTCCTGCCCAAGTGAAAGCCTCTTAAAAAAAGGGTATACTTTGACCTGATTTTTATGTTTACAGTTAAGTTTTATACATAATTTGTTCATGGTTTGTAACACTGTACCTTTCATAATCCAACATACCAAAAAAAAATAAGAAATAGCGTGAAGGTATGAGTGTCGTATAAAATGCCCAGAAAAGGAAAATAATAGAATAGATCATTTTAAAAAATATATAAAAGAGCAACAATGTCATTTCATAACAATTTAACAATAATTCTAGCCCAATCAAGTTATATGTACAGCTCCTTTAAGAAAAAATATTATTATTTTTTTTATTCCACAGAATGTTTGAGCCAGAACATACAAGGTGAGATTCATGTTACCAGACTAAAAGAAAGTTAGTGATCCTTCGGCCAGACATGTGAGTGATGATTTATAAAAGTTGCTGAAATTGATCAATTTTCTAATCAAATTAGCTAAGTATTGTCAATTATGCAGAAAATAGGTAAAATTAGCTTGGAAAATAGCTGCGATTAGTTAAATAGCTGAAGACTCACATGCTAAAATTGATCAATTTTCTCATCAAAATAGCTAAGTATTGTCCATTATGCAGAAAATAGGGGAATTGGAAAATAGCTAAAATCAGCTAAATAGTTGAAGTCTCACATGCCTGCTTCTGCGTTGGGGGGCGGGGGGAGGGGGGACTGAAAAATACATCGAAAGGTTACCGAAGAAAAAAAGCTTAAATATGTGAAAGTTTTTTAATTTTTCAGGTGGGAATTTGAAAAATAAAGTAAAATGTTACATTGTTAAATAATGAGTGAATTTCCTAGACCTGCTATATATTGGCTCTGCCCTAGTCATAAATTGATGAATGAGTTATGTGACTCTAGTTTCTATATATTGGGATGATTTTTAACCAGAGCAAAAACTCCTAACTTGCATTGCCAATTTTCTAACTGTACTTATTATCTATCATGTGAATATAATCTTCATTTTATACTTTTCAGGTATTCACAAGAGAAGTTTGCAAATGTGCCCCCTCCCCCTAAATGTGGCTGGAGAATTGTTGATGAATCTGCCACCTGCTCCAGAAAGCATTCATGAACTCACTGTGACTGCAAAAAGGACAATTAAAGGAGTATTCCAATGGTTTCTCCTAAACTTTTATTTGAGAGAGCATAATTTTAGAGCAAATTTGGTACAAAAATCAGGATGATATCATATTCCGTTAAGGAGATATGGATTTTTAAAGATTTCCCAACTGCATTTTAAAGTTTTTGTACAGTACGATGAATTCATGTTCGATGATGTCATAGAGACAATTCCATTGCAAATAATTATTCATTTCTTTGAATGTTAATTGGTTGTTTCTGTATGATGAGAAACAATTTTCCAAAAGTTATTGAAGTAAGGTATATTTGGCAATGTATAGAAATACCTAACTTTCATCAATTTATTTTTCTGCCAGGTTTTACTAATAAAAAAGGATGATGTTTTTTAATGAAATACATAAACTGTGTGGGAGAATGTGTTGGTGTGATGTCATAAAGAGCCTTTTTCTATTCATTTATTAGCAATTCTAAAATTTGAATATTTCCTGGTAGGAATAAGATATCAACATGTTGTTTGTACTAAATTGTTTCTAAAATTGTTCTCTTTCTTATTAAAAATTACAAAAAAAACATGGAAATAATCCTTTATTGTTATGATGAAGATTCTTGTTCATGTTCAAGAAACAGGATTGCCTGCACTGAGTTCTGCAAATGTGTAAGGGAATGCAGAAATACCATTGAATCTGTGGGCTGGACGAGACGATGATGATGAATTTGAGGAAGATGGGTAATATAATTCACGATTAGCAACACTTGAGCTTGTACCTACGTGTGTATGATTGTATCAGGGTCTGACATCTTCCATGTGAATACAACAAGGAGCAATTTCAAAGGTGCTAAATAAAATATGTCAGATATTTTATTCAGAGCCAATTTTAACTGAAATCAAAGTGGATTTGAGTATTAATGTTTCTGTACTGACTCACACCATATTTTAAAGAACAAATGTCTTAAGTAGGCTACAATGAGTCGGTTAGCACCGATGATACTCCCATCAATGAATGGATAATACCGATATTTCATTTTGAATATCTGGGGGACCTGTAGCTAAAGACATTTTATCTTTCTATATAATTATTCTAAATCATATTAAAAAAAACATTTAGTGTAACTATGCAAATCATGGGCATAAATCCAAGGGGGATGAGGGAGGGGATATATCCCCACACTTTTGACAAATTATATTTTGGGGTGACCCATACTATCATCCCCACTTTCTCCCACCCCACCCCAAGGAAGTTTAAAATTAAAAGACAAATTATATTTTGAAACCCACTCCCACCAACCCACTCCCACCCAACCCACTATTTAGAGGCATATGAAGCAAGCTCAGAACAGAAACCCTCCAACCACCCCCAACCCACTCCCACCCCACCACTCCCACCCTAGGTTGCAAACCTGACTCAACAAGTGAGATGGACATAGCGATAACAATATGCACTTTTATTCAGCAAGTGTAAATGTCCTAAGCTACTGTGCCATGTTCTTAAATGTGGTTATGTGTAGACCTATACCTGAAAGCAGATATATTTACTTTCTAACATTTTGGAAAACTATGTTGCTCACTTGCATCATGAAAACATAGGTAAAATCATAATTGTATTAATTGTTTTTTATAAATTAAAAGCTGCCCATTTGATTCTGTTAATTTTGCAGTAACATTTTGTTTTCAAATAGACTACATTAAACAGCAGACTTTGTGGAAAATAATACGAGTCCAAATAGATTGTTTTTATGCAGACCTATAGCCAGACTTTAAAAGGGGGTTCGTTTTTTTGTATAAAAAAGGACTTCATTCCTGCACCTCCAAAAAATGAAATGATAACGCAACGTTCTACATCAGGTTTTTTTCCCTTAAGAATAGGTTATAGATTCATCAAACAAATGGTAACAACCATACCAAGTCTTCAACAAGCTTTGAAATTCCAAGTGCTTACTATGTTTTTAGATTTCAAAAGAGCACTTTCTCAGAAAAAGGTCGTTTTTCAGAGAAAATTTTGAAAATGTAAAATAATCTATTAGTAATATATCAACAATTTGTATTGTATTTAATACATGAACTAAGACACTGAAGATAGAAATGGAGGGAGCGGTATATAGACCAGGCTTGTCTTAAAAGTTTGACAAAATTTACACGTTCATAGTTAATTATTGGAAGATTATCAAACATTATTTTTAGACCACATATTTTTCAAAGAGTAACCATAGACCTATATCCCTGCACAAAAATGTGAACAATGAAACATTATATTTGCACATTATGCATTTTCATGATTTTGTGTTTTGTATATTGTGTATATAGCTCTCTGTAACTTGAATTTTGACATGTTTAATTAAACTTCTTCCTATTCATTGTGACATACTTTTTTGACCTTCAAATGTCAATTTTGCAAGAGTTTCCTGGGGCGAAGAAGAGGACCCTGGAACCCTGGACCCCACGCCAAAAAGAGAGCACTGCGCAGTGACATCTTTGGTGTCATCTTAACAAGCAAATCTTGCAAATCATCCCACCCCCCTTCCCCCCCTCTCCATCCCCCTTTAATGGATTTATGCCACTGATGCAATCCAATAATTCAACAATAAAGATATAGAGGGCACTGTTTATGCATTTGGTTTATTCAGTGGTCAAAGCAAACCTCTTGTAGAGGGTATTGGAGGAGGGGAGAGGATTATTTGGCCTGAATTTTTAGTGGCACTTACAGTTTTTCCTGCCTCAACAAAAAAATGACTACAGATATTGATTTAAGTCTGTTTCTGCATTTTCAATTCTGGCTTTGACTGCCATGGGGAAGGTCATACACTTCCATGCACCCCTGTGCCAGTACCACTGGTTGTCACACACCCTGTGCCAGTACCACTAATTGTCACACACTCTGTGCCAGTACCACTGGTTGTCACACACCCTATGCCAGTACCACTGGTTGTCACACACCCCTATGCCAGTGCCACTGATTGTATTCCTATATAAATATGTGGCAAATCATGCATTTGACTATCCTGCCAATTTTAATTCAGTGTGGTTGATAGGGCTTCAGAAATTACAGAAAATAATTCAATTGAGGGCACCTTAAAGGCTTTGAGCATTGTAGCTGAATAATTTAAACCTCTAGTGTTATGAGAGACACTTGAGGATCTCTGAAGAATTTTGGGAAATTATATCATCTTACAGTTCATCTTCGAAGGAAATATCAAATTTTGTGTAAACTTTTCAAGGAAACTTGTCTTCAATCTGTCTTAAAGAGTCTCAGAAACACTTTAACATGAGGATATGCATTCAACTCGAGTAAAGCCAATGTTAATGAACTTGTTAACAGTGTAATAATTATTCATTAAAATACAATACTTTAGTTTTTTAAATTCTTTAAAACTATTTTCTACAAAAAAAATCATTGCAAGCTTAAAAGTCAACTGTCATTAGGAAGCTTAAGATACCACCTTTTTAACTGGTTACATGTAGATATTAGACACGTTTAAACAACAATGTATCAGCGACATCTTTGTCAAGACCCCCACCCGTACAATACACAACATAATCTAGTGTTCCAGAAATTTTGCACGGCTTGAAAGTCTCTAATATAGCATTTTGTTTATTGTCCCGTAATTCACTCAAATTTTCATCAAATCGCCCAATTTTGGTCTTGGATGAAAGGTTGTGATATACATAAATTGATACTATTATACCAACTTTTACATATGTTTCATAAAAGTAGTAAATAACATAAGTTAAAAAGAAGTATTTGTAACACATTTAGTTGCGAGTTGTGAAAATAGTAAGTGTGCATGCTCTCAAATCGCAAAGTCGTGAAATCAGTGGTTACACATCACATGGGGAATTTGATTGCTTTGGCCTCACTAATGATGGAATACATGAATACTTTGAGGAATCTGAGGCTGTGATGTCATAACTAGTCTAATTTCAGTCATTTCTACACAAAATGATACCAAACTTTTAACTTAAATATTAAATATCTCCTTAACGGAATAGGATTTTGATTGCTTTCTTCAGCATTTTGTTTCTTTCAAAGTCCTTTTTCATATAAGATGGACTTGCTCGACCTCTGAACTAATCCTATTAGATCACACGTCACAAATTTGCATAAGAAATTTGAATATTAGGGTCTAAAATTATAGAAAAGCTGGAAAAGGATCACTGCTTTACAAATCTGATGAAATAGCTTTTTTTCATGACTTTTATTACATCATAATGAAATAATGATGTTATTCATAATGTTATTTATATTCATGTATGACACATGAATACTATGTGTCATAATATTTATGACACATTCTATATGTCCATTGATTTTAACACTCATTGCTCATATGATATGATGTCATGTTTTTCTCAAATTTCAAAAAAAATTCTACTAACTCCATCACCACATTTGCTGCACTTGTGATATCAGGGGCCATCTCATTCCTGTTTATGACAAAATTCCAAAAAGAAACCCTGGACAAAACAAAGGGATACAACATGAAAAGAAGAAGAAGAAAACATAACTCATGAGAATCAATCACCGTTTCTTGGCCCTCAAAGATGAAATAAAATCTTCTGGTTATTATATAAACTCTTAACTTGTCAAGTGATATGATGCTGGCCATTGTAAACATTACATACAATTGATCAATTAATTCTAAATTGAGCAAACCAATGGCAGACCCTCAAGTGTCAAAGGAAAAATATGTTTTTGTTTGCAACAATGAAGAGGTCCAAGACAAAAGAATGTTAAATTGTTCCCTTACTCTTATCTGAAACAATATCCCATTGTTTTCCACACAATACATTGTCTGGTACCTGTACAAAAAGCATGCCTTTATGGCTGGCCATGCAGTTCATAAAGTTTTAAAGGTCATGTGTCATGAAATGAAATTTCTTTTTTTGTAAACTTAAAGGATTATTTCAGGGTTCAATCAAGTCCATATTCTGATATTAAGCTAGCGTTGTACAGGATCCCAATAGCCATTTTTCCAAGGGTTTTTTTTTTTTTTTTTTTAAACATTAAGAAAATATATGTCAAAAAATCATGTTTTGTGTCTTCTTTTTTTTTTCTTTTTTAGATGTAAAATTAAGTTACTCTTTTAAAATTCAAGTCAATTTTGACACTTGGCAAGCACACACAAGTCATTACTAACATAATGTAATAAGTCATTACTAACATAATGTAACAAGTCATTACTAACATAATGTAACAAGTCATTAATAACATAATGTAACAAGTCATTACTAACAAAATGTAACAAGTCATTACTAACATAATGTAACAAGTCACCACTAATATAATGTGACAAGTCATTACTAACATAATGTGACAAGTCATCACTAACATAATGTAACAAGTCATCACTAACATAATGTAACAAATGTCATTACTAACATTATGTAACAAGTCATCACTAACATAATGTAACAAGTCATCATCACTAACATGATGTAACAAGTCATCACTAACATAATGTAACAAGTCATCACTAACATAATGTAACAAGTCATCACTAACATAATGTAACAAGTCATCACTAACATAATGTAACAAGTCATTACTAACATAATGTAACAAGTCATCACTAACATAATGTAACAAGTCATCGCTAACATAATGTAACATGTCATCATTAACATGTAACAAGTCATCACTAACATAATGTAACAATTCATCACTAACATAATGTAACAAGTCATCACTAACATAATGTAACAAGTCATCACTAACATAATGTAACAAGTCATCACTAACAAAATGTAACAAATCATCACTAACATGATGTAACAAGTCATCACTAACATGATGTTACAAGTCATCACTAACATAATGTAACAAGTCATTACTAACATCATGTAACAAGTCATCGCTAACATGATGTAACAAGTCATCACTAACATAATGTTACAAGTCATCACTAACATGATGTAACAAGTCATCACTAACATGATGTAACAAGTCATCACTAACATAATGTAACAAGTCATCACTAACATAATGTAACAAGTCATTACTAACATAAAGTAACGAGTCACAACTAACAATGTAACAAGTCATTACTAACATAATGTAACAAGTCATTACTAACATAATGTAACAAGTCATCACTAACATAATGTAACAAGTCATCACTAAGATAATGTAACAAGTCATCACTAACATAACGTAACAAGTCATCACTAACATAATGTAACAAGTCATTACTAACATAATGTAACAAGTCATTACTAGCATAATGTAACAAGTCATCACTAACAAAATGTAGTGAAAATGCAGTAAGGAGTATGTTCGTATCACACATGGGGAATTCCAGTTAGTGGCAACACTACCGGTAGTGAGTAAGCAACACTACCGGTAGTACAAAAATCATTTATGTACCGCAAATCAAAATTGTAGATATCTTTAAGACATCTTTTCACATTGTTAAACATGTGAAAAACTTATTTATACATGTGAAGAAATATCTTATTATACTGTGTAGATGTAAAGTTCTGTTTACATATCAAGTGGCCAAAAGTGTCGGATCATCTACAACTTAACGCATCAGAAAAATAGCCTATCACATAGCAGTTTCAGACCATGGAAAAAACAGATTTCGCATAGCAAATTATGTTTGTTTGTTTGTTTGATGAGGACCTAACGGCACCACGACAACAAGGGTCAAATTATGCCTGAGAGGTCAGATCATTCTAGAGGTAGGAAGGAAAGGAAACAAGGGGAGAATGAGAGAAATTCAAGAACAAAAAGTCAGAAAGCTGTGATCGAGAGAGGAGGTGCATGGGTGAAACAAATAGCAAATTAATTCTTACATGTAAAGATGTAGAGTCATTCAGAGAGCTATTTCAGAAGTATAAAACATAATAATATAAGGTAAATTACTTTATGCACCAAAATGTGTGTAACATTTCAGAAGTTGGGAACTGCATGGCCAATATATTTATATATATATATATATATATATATATATATATATATATATATATATATATATATATATATATATATATATATATATATATATATATATATATATATATATATATATATATATATATATATATATATATATATATATATATATATATATATATATATATATATATATATATATATATATATATATATATATATATATATCATACATATATATATATATATATATATATATATATATATACATATATATTCATATATCTATCTATATATCTATATCTATATATATATATATATATATATTGGATACCTTTTTTCTCACATGCCAAATGTCCAAAGTGTTTGGTCACCTATGTGACTCATCACAAAGAGCAACCCTATGTGTCAAGTACAAAAATTTACAATTTACAACAAGTGTGGGACATCAGGCTATTTTATAACTTCTCTCACAAAAAATGCATAAATAACCTTCCTAAAATGCGCTATACAATCTTGGCAGGTAATATATGGGATCCTTAATGTCACCAATATTCCAATGATAATGACTTGACAAGATTTTATATTTCAGATACTGCAACCATACATTAAAGATGGTTCCACTCTATTTGACTGGAAATACAAACAATATCAGAGGGCGCTTCAAAATGTAAATAATGAAACTAGTTGATGGCAGGGAGAAGGGAGATAAGGTATTGCTGAGCCTGTGGGTGGCTTAAATGACTCATCTTAAGTTATAAATATGACAATCTCATACAGAATATCGCTTATCTTGTCTCTAGAACTTGGAAACAAGTTTTTTTTTTTTTAGGGGTGTCAAGTGTGTGTATGGGCTACAGGTATGCGTAGGGGCCACAAGTATGAGTCCGGCCACAAGTATGTGTAGGAGCCCACGGTATGAAATGGGTAGGCGTTAGGAGAAGGCCCAGTTAAAGAGAGGGATGCTTAGTGTGTGTAGGGTTCGGGTGTGTGAAGGAGGCTCAAGAGTGTGGGGGAGTCATAAATGTGTGTGGGGCCATGTGTCTGAAGGTCCCAGGTAAGTAAAGGGGAACAGGTGAGTGAAGGGGAACAGGTGAACAGGGGGACAGGTGTGCAAAGGGACAGGTGTGAGAGGGAGAGGTGTGGATGAGGTTCTATGGAGTGTGGATGAGGTTCTATGGAGTGTGGATGAGTCCCAGGGGTGTAGATGGGTGAAAATCTTTGTCAGGCCTAAATAGTGAGACTGTGGAAATGACTGAAATGACTCATCTTAGTTTTTGGACGCAGTCTTTAAGAGATATAGAGGAACATTACTCCTCCTGTGAGAGGGAACAACTACATGAGACCTAAGTGTTTGAAGGGGTTCCAGGTGTGTGTAGGGGTCACAGATAATACAGGAATTAGGTTCGTGCTTGGGACAGGGATGTGGAGGGGTGCCAGGGGATGTGGAGGGGTGCCAGGGGATGTGGAGGAGTCCCTGAGAGTGTAAAGGGGTCCCAGGGGATGTGGAGGGATCCCAGGGGGTGTGAAGAGGTCCCAGGGGGTGTAGAGGGGTCCCAAGGGGTGTGGAGGGGTCCCATGGGATGTGGGGAGTCCCATTACTCCTATATAGTACAGACATAAAAAAAATAACAATCAGTTGGGACAAGTTTATAAAATACTAAAACGTCAACAAATTCCAGGAGGCAAGACCTAACATTTACTCCTAAATATTTACTTCTAAATGACATTGGATTTAGGAGGTTTTCGAATTGGAAACATGGGATATCACCAGGTGAAAATTCAGGCCATGGTGTATCAAATGAATAAAATGCCTGAAATTTCAATTGTTTTCTAGAGCTAGATTTCTTTATACCAGTCATTTTTAAAAACTAAGTGACATCTAATCACATCATGAGATAAATTTTCTAAAAATCTATTGAAAATTATGAAAATGGCAATAAATCCCTACATAACAATCAGATCAGTTGTCCATTTTACTGCATTTTTCATTCTCAAGCCAAATTATGAAAATTAATAAGCTTCCAGATTTCTAATGCAAATCCGTAACCTGTTTTAAATTATCTCAGAAAAACATTAGAGGAAATGCAGTTGCATCTGACAAAAAATAAGCAATTTATTAACATTTTAGTCAAATTGTTCATTTTCTTAATGATATGTACAGTACAGGGATTTTCAGCTCTGGAGAAAGCAAAGAATTCGATGGCAGCAATCCAGTTTAATAAAGAATGCAAGGTATGGACTAAGAATTTTAGAGGACAGTATTCACATATTCATATCAGGATATGTTGAGAAAAAAATCCAGAAAACATTTTAATTTCATCCTCTGCATTGAACTTACAATAGATTTTCATTCTCGTCTTAAAAATATTTGGTTTATAAACAGATAGGCAGAATATGTTCTTGTGAAGTGAATATTATACCATATTACAAAAACAAAACAAAAATTTGTACAATAATTTATCAGTCCATATGTAATTTTCAAAGGAACACATAGGAAATTATCTGGTAAGTGCACCCATGACATCACACTGTTAAATAAGATTAACATCACCAGCAACTTTTCAACCCTAGCAGCGGGAATTAATCTTTGAAGTATGATGACTCATGAGTGGAATAAGATATTCAGCTATATAATGCTTTCACCAATTTGTTTCTGTAATAGTTCTCTTTCATATATAACGGAAAATTCCTGGGGACAATCCATTAAGAGCCAAACAAAGCATAAGTTGCCATGACTGTCAGCCAGAATCTAAAGGCCAGATTTCATGTTTAACGTGGATACCATGGAGATTACAAATCTATAGATACTATCCAACAATTTTGGTTGGTCGAAATGTTCACACAATGCACCGACAAGCCAATTCATTACTGATGCCGAAGTAAGGTTACTTGTACAATCAGATTTATTGGTGACGGTCAATGCGGAGGTATGATTTATTGGTGACGGTCAATGCCAGAATAATCAGATTATTGGTGACGGTCAATGATATCAAATTATTGGTGACGGTCAATGCGGAAGTAACGTTACTCGTTCAAATTATTGGTGACGGTCAATGCGGAAGTAATGTTTACTAAATGCGATCAGATTATTGGTGACGGTCAATTACAATTATTTGACAATCAATGTGGAAATAGTTACTATCCAATCAGATTATTGGTGACGGTCAATCGCGGAATGCGTTATGTATGATCAGATTACAATCAATGTAGAAGCGTTACTTCAGAAGTAATGCGTTACTCAGATTATGATCAGATTATTGGTGACGGTCAATGCGGAAGTAACGTTACTCGTATGATCAGATTATTGGTGACGGTCAATGCGGAAGCAACGTTACTCGTATGATCAGATTATTGGTGACGGTCAATGCGGAAGCAACGTTACTCGAACGATCAGATTATTGGTGACAATCAATGTGGAAGTAACGTTACTCGTACGATCAGATTATTGGTGACGGTCAATGCGGAAGTAACGTTACTCGTACGATCAGATTATTGGTGACGGTCAATGCGGAAGCAACGTTACTCGTATGATCAGATTATTGGTGACGGTCAATGCGGAGGTAACGTTACTCGTATGATCAGATTGACTGGTGACGGTCAATGCGGAAGTAACATTACTCGTATGATCAGATTATTGGTGACGGTCAATGCGGAAGTAACGTTACTCGTACGATCAGATTATTGGTGACAATCAATGTGGAAGTAACGTTACTCGTACGATCAGATTATTGGTGACGGTCAAGCAAGTTTCTTGAGACGAGATTCCCTCTATAAAAACACAGTTTAATTTTGTGGAAAATAAACAGGAAAGAAACTTACGTCTGCAATCACGAACGTCCTTGCTGGTGGACCTGGCCCACGGTCTATCGTTATAAAATGGCAAACATTCACCGCAGTCTGGGACCGCAGTGTTGTGTTCACAGGTACAAATGAGACGCTGGATGAATACGCCATCCATAGTGATGTTACATGAGCTTGCGTGACCATTACATTTACATCTGAAAAAGAAATAAATCATTAAGAGATAAGCTCCTTCTTTGAAAGGAAAGCGCATGTGGACAGGTAGAGAATTGATACGCACCAGAAAGAATAGTCTTTAACCCTTACTCTACCACTCAGTGATATTATCGCCGTTTTGGGTGCCCGGTCTTTGACTCCGTCTCCCAAGCACATTTTCAAAATAGTGCTGGTAGAGTAAGGGTTAATTAACCCGCGTCAAGTGTGCCAACTCAAGAATATATGCAGCATGGTCCCGGTGGGCGGCCCACAGGGTCACTGAAGCGGAACAAGCCCAACTTTGCTGCTCGAAAGACAGAGGACGCTTCAATAATCAGCCTGTGCTTAACCATTACTCTACCACACAGTGAATCACAGTTTTGGGTGCCCCATCTTTGACTCCGCATCTCACATGCATTTTCAAAAATGTTCTGGTAGAGTAAGGGTTAATCAACCCGTGACAAGTGTGCCATCTCAAAAATATATGCAGCATGGTTCCGGTGGGAGCCCCACCGGGTCACTGAAGTAGAACAAGCACAACTTTGCTGCTCAGAAGACAGAGGACCCTTCAATAATTAACCTGGGCTTAACTTTTACTTTACCACGCGGCAATATTATCGCTGTTTTGGGTGCCCCGTCTTTGACTCCACCTCCCAGGTGCATTTTCAAAAAAGTGCTGGTAGAGTAAGGATTAAACTACGTCAAAAGCACATGCAGTTTCTGAGTTATGGATAAACAAAGTTTGAATAATTCTTGAAGGTATACGGACAGGTAGAGATTTCTAACTTATATGAAAGAACATTCAATTCTTTTTAAAACAGTTTTCAAATGGTCACAATAGCACATACAGTTTCTTAAGTTATGAAAAATTGAAGTTTGTAAAAAAAAAAATCAGCATGTGCAAACATGATGTATTAACATATATACATACAGCTATATATATATATATATACATATATATAATATATATATATATATATATATGTGTGTGTGTGTATATATATATATATGTGTGTGTATATATATATATACAGCTAATGGTTATGGTTATGGTAAGAAAACTTATATAGCGCACATTACTGCAAAACGATGCACTCAATGGCGCTTTACAAAAATAACTTTAATATAAATAAACAACTTAGGTGCTACAAAGAATCATAAATAAACATAAAAAGATATGTGAACTACGAGTAAAAATATAATTACAAAAAATACTGAGTAAATAAATGGGTTTTCAAAGCCTTCTTAAACAATGGGAGGGTGGCGGTATTTCTAACATTAATAGGGAGGCCATTCCAGAGAGTGGGTCCAGCAATACTAAACGAGCGGTCAGCAAACAATTTCTTTTGGGTAGAGGGAACATTAAGAATGAGGGCGGCAGAAGACCTAGTGGCATAGGAGGATGTTTTAACATGGAGTAAGTCAGACAGATATGAAGGGGCTAAGTTGTTAAGACACTTGTAGACAAGAAGGGAATTTTGTACTTAACACGGGCCTGAACAGGAAGTATATGTAGACTGCGTAAACATTCTGTTGAACTATGGAATTTGGATTTCTTTAGAATTACTTTAGCTGTGAGGTTTTGTACTCTTTGAAGAGGTTGCAAGTAGGAAGAGGGTAGGTTGACAAATAAACTATTACAATAATCCATATGTGAAAAAATGAGGGAATTTGCCAATTTCAGTGAGGTAGCCTTATCTAGGTAACGACGTATCTTTTTAGTTTGTATGGAAGCAAAGGATGCTGCTTTAGCTTTTTGTGAGATGTGATGCTTGAGGTTTAGATTCGCATCTACAGTTACACCTTGTAATTTTACAGTTTTAGCCCTTTCTACGGTTACACCACCAATGAACAGTGAGGATGTGTCACACTTAACTAGCTGTTGAGTACTTCCCAAAACAATAAATTCGGATTTTTCATCGTTCATTTTGAGACGATTAGCGTGCATCCAATTCCGCACATCTACCATGGTAGATTCCAGACCTTTCATTGCCATGGCCTCGGAGTCGTTATCACCTGGCTTAAAAGAGGTGTAGATGCTATGATCATCAGCATAGCCAATGATTGTTTGATCATCTGTTACACATTCATCTAATGTACTGGTATAACAAGTAAAGAGAACCGGACCATTTATGCTACCTTGAGGAACAGAGAAATCAATGTCTACAGCTTCAAAATACTCTTTTCTCACACATACTGAAAACTGCCTGTCAGATAGGTAAGATGATAGCCATTTATGGGCGGTTTCACGAACGCCGAAACGCTTCTGAAGTATATCTAGTAAGAGCTGGTGATTGACCGTGTCGAACGCTGCGCTGAGGTCCATTGCAATGAGGGGCGTCAGCAGCTTTTGTTCCATGTTGTTCAATATAGAATCAAATAATGCTACCAAAAGAGTCTCTGTACTGTAGTGAGGACGATATGCGCTTTGATATGTTTCTTTCTTTAATGCAATTCTTTTTATTATTTCCCACATTTCAAATATCAAAGGTTCTTAAATTGCATTCTACTATTAAATCCAGGGCAAGGTTATCATAATAATATCCAATTTCCTGTTTGCTATGTCCAACTTCTCCCATTCAAAATATTTCGGGGAACGAATGAAAAACAGAGTATTAACATCAGCAAATTTATAGTTGTCTTATTCTGAAGTCACAAAATATTGTACAATAATTTTTATTGTACAGAATAATTGAAGGGGAGGGGGAAAATGCCTAAATTTCGGCTTTTTTATTTTTGGTGGTTTTTTTGGCCTCTTTTGGTGTTTTTTGGTAGAGGGGGAAATCGCCCTCCCAATTTTAAACCGTCAAAAGCACATGCAGTTTCTGAGTTATGGATAAACAGAGTTTGCATAATTCTTGAAGGTATACGGACAGGTAGAGATTTCTAACTTATATGAAAGAACATGCAATTCTTTTTAAAACAGTTTTCAAATGGTCACAATAGCACATACAGTTTCTTAAGTTATGAAAAATTGAAGTTTGTAAAAAAAAAATCAGCATGTGCAAACATGATGTATTAACATATATACATACAGCTATATATATATATATATACATATATATAATATATATATATATATATATATGTGTGTGTGTATATATATATATATGTGTGTGTATATATATATATACAGCTAATGGTTATGGTTATGGTAAGAAAACTTATATAGCGCACATTACTGCAAAACGATGCACTCAATGGCGCTTTACAAAAATAACTTTAATATAAATAAACAACTTAGGTGCTACAAAGAATCATAAATAAACATAAAAAGATATGTGAACTACGAGTAAAAATATAATTACAAAAAATACTGAGTAAATAAATGGGTTTTCAAAGCCTTCTTAAACAATGGGAGGGTGGCGGTATTTCTAACATTAATAGGGAGGCCATTCCAGAGAGTGGGTCCAGCAATACTAAACGAGCGGTCAGCAAACAATTTCTTTTGGGTAGAGGGAACATTAAGAATGAGGGCGGCAGAAGACCTAGTGGCATAGGAGGATGTTTTAACATGGAGTAAGTCAGACAGATATGAAGGGGCTAAGTTGTTAAGACACTTGTAGACAAGAAGGGAATTTTGTACTTAACACGGGCCTGAACAGGAAGTATATGTAGACTGCGTAAACATTCTGTTGAACTATGGAATTTGGATTTCTTTAGAATTACTTTAGCTGTGAGGTTTTGTACTCTTTGAAGAGGTTGCAAGTAGGAAGAGGGTAGGTTGACAAATAAACTATTACAATAATCCATATGTGAAAAAATGAGGGAATTTGCCAATTTCAGTGAGGTAGCCTTATCTAGGTAACGACGTATCTTTTTTAGTTTGTACGAAGCAAAGGATGCTGCTTTAGCTTTTTGTGAGATGTGATGCTTGAGGTTTAGATTCGCATCTACAGTTACACCTTGTAATTTTACAGTTTTAGCCCTTTCTACGGTTACACCACCAATGAACAGTGAGGATGTGTCACACTTAACTAGCTGTTGAGTACTTCCCAAAACAATAAATTCGGATTTTTCATCGTTCATTTTGAGACGATTAGCGTGCATCCAATTCCGCACATCTACCATGGTAGATTCCAGACCTTTCATTGCCATGGCCTCGGAGTCGTTATCACCTGGCTTAAAAGAGGTGTAGATGCTATGATCATCAGCATAGCCAATGATTGTTTGATCATCTGTTACACATTCATCTAATGTACTGGTATAACAAGTAAAGAGAACCGGACCATTTATGCTACCTTGAGGAACAGAGAAATCAATGTCTACAGCTTCAAAATACTCTTTTCTCACACATACTGAAAACTGCCTGTCAGATAGGTAAGATGATAGCCATTTATGGGCGGTTTCACGAACGCCGAAACGCTTCTGAAGTATATCTAGTAAGAGCTGGTGATTGACCGTGTCGAACGCTGCGCTGAGGTCCATTGCAATGAGGGGCGTCAGCAGCTTTTGTTCCATGTTGTTCAATATAGAATCAAATAATGCTACCAAAAGAGTCTCTGTACTGTAGTGAGGACGATATGCGCTTTGATATGTTTCTTTCTTTAATGCAATTCTTTTTATTATTTCCCACATTTCAAATATCAAAGGTTCTTAAATTGCATTCTACTATTAAATCCAGGGCAAGGTTATCATAATAATATCCAATTTCCTGTTTGCTATGTCCAACTTCTCCCATTCAAAATATTTCGGGGAACGAATGAAAAACAGAGTATTAACATCAGCAAATTTATAGTTGTCTTATTCTGAAGTCACAAAATATTGTACAATAATTTTTATTGTACAGAATAATTGAAGGGGAGGGGGAAAATGCCCAAATTTCGGCTTTTTTATTTTTGGTGGTATTTTTGGCCTCTTTTGGTGTTTTTTGGTAGAGGGGGAAATCGCCCTCCCAATTTTAAACCTTAAATTTTTATTGAGGGCATGAATGAGATTAAAAACTTCTTTGTCATATTTCACTGCTCCCATTCAAATAAGGCTTAAAAAGGAAATTCATCAGATTTGTTTTAATTTGATGTCACAAAATTTGAATAAATTTGCATAACTTATTATAAATGATTAATTCTTAACTGATTTTTATGAAACTTTGTTATTTTCATGGTCTAATGCACATTTTCTTGCAGTTATTCTCAAGTTGTTGCTACATGTCCATAGATCTCATAAGGAACTATCAACAACAAGAAAGTGTTCTTAAACAAGGCACCTAAAGTAATTATTTCAAATTATTTGACAGAAGAACCTGGTTGACCTGTGTACCTACCACCAAATTGAAAAGCCTTTTATTCTTATTTTCAAATTCTGAACTATTACCTTGTCAACGAATCTATTTCATCACTCTGAGACAATTAGAGTTATTGATCTTGTTGTAAAAGACTAAAAAATGTAGTGTCAATGTTGGCGAATGGGTAAGCAGTACTTTCAGTGACATATTCAACTCTTGACCCCTTAAAAAGAAACAGCAGGATTTAATTTAAAAGAAAACTATTTTGATTCAATGAGAGATCTGCCTTTAATTTGAACTTGTCACTGTCAAAGGTACCTACTGCATCAGACCACCACGAAGATGACGTCTGACTGAATCAACAATCTGACAATTTATAGAAGTGAGTTACTCCCTTGATACAGCAAGCACCATGTTAAATTAATGCAACTTGGATATAACTTCCGAAAATAACATTAAACACTTGTTTGTTGTAAAACTTGACTATTTCAATCATAATCAGTGACATACCACTACAGTCTTGAAGTACAGACATTGTCATCTATTGCATGTGTGCTACCAGTGGACTGCATGACTCAAAATATATATATGGAGAGGCAGCAACATGAGTGTTGGAAGAACATTTGCCATAAACCATGACAGCAGCAACAAATCACTTAAAAGTGCACAATTTCACAACATTTTGAATTCCAAGGTCTTCTAATAATGAATTATGTAAATTTCAATTTAAATTAGTGACATCAGAAAGATGAGTTTCCAATGTTAACTTATTGGTTTTCAATCTTTCTACGATGAGCAGGAGCAGTTGAATATAATGAAGGGTTTTGATTGCCCATCATACAAATCAAACTTTAGCAGGATAAAACAGTCATGATTTTCAGTGACTGACATTCAGAACAGAAATTTAACGATTTCATTAATGATTTTGAGCTGCCTTTTTTTCATATCTCAACTTCTGCATAAATTTCACTTTCTCAAACTTCTGATTTACAAGGACTCAGAAACTAGTTTAAATGTTTAATGCTTTTAAGCCAGTAGAGGCCCACTACGGTCCATGCTTCCAAGCCAGTGAAAGCCTGCAAGCTTCCAAGCCAGTGAAGGCCTGCATAGTCCATGCTTTTCCCTAGTTTCCTTGGGGCCCACAATTTCACACAAAGTCAATTTCTAAGCCTTCCTTTTTGAAAACTGAAATTCCTCAATAAAATAGTCTAGTGTCACCTATCTGTGTACAACCTGGTAACAGCCATAAAATTTAAATGTAGACAGATGTGAAGTGACAATGACCAAAACCTTCTCCAATTGAGGATCAAGTTTGAACATATTTTCAGAGTAACTATAAAGTCCTTTGTGATCCTTTTATAACATTTATGTGTGTAACATCTTTGCAGACATATTTACTAGTTTTAAAAAGCAAATTCTTCATAATTTTTTAGACATAAGAACCAATTTCAGCTATTAATTATCTATTTTTTCTTGGGACATGAGAGGGGGGGTATGGGAAGCATCTATTAACATCTATTTTAGATAGTATTACTGCATTGATACACAGCACACCCACACTATATCACATCATTTTAAGTATAAATGAAAACAAAAATACGAGGTAATAGCTTTTAAATATAACTTTTAAGCACTAAGTTCAACATGATTATAAATAATTTCATTAACATATCATTTTTAAGATCTTAGTATTTAAAGCAGTTGAACTCATTGTATTCCACACTAAGTTTCAGTTTGTGTTCATGACTTTATTCTAAATACAAGCAGTAGGCACCTCCTTGACTGAACCCTTTACGTTTCTAAGGTGCATATCCCTCTTATTTATCTCTGCAAACCCTTCTTCCCTCAGGACCCACCCACCAGCCAGCACTCCACATATTCATAAGCTTAAGCCCTAATTCTATCGTTAAAGGATTTTATGAGGGCAGCAGTCAAGCTAAATACAGTATGATACTTAAAAGAGAACTTTAAAGGAAATTAACTGCCAATAGTACAACTGGTTATCAAGGCCGTGGACATTGACTTGGTTGTCGATGTTATGTCTGTCCGTGCACGTCGTACCTGTGTTCTCGTCCGGTCAGATTAAGCGTTTCGTGATAGCATTTGTACTATCATAACCGAATACGCAGGCGACGCACTCCGTCATTGTAATTGTGTGTTCAACTCTCTCTCATATTATATTCTGTTAAAAGGAGATTCAAGTTTATCCCTCTACCTACTTTAAGGAATTAGTTTTCCACATACTTTAAGGAATTATTAAAAAAAATTATTGGAAACAATCAATGTCAATTAATGAATGCTGCCATCTTTTCATTTCTACTAGAATTATCATGTGTAGTATGTGACAATGGTTAAAGGAGACATAAAATCTGACATAATCCTTATTTCATAGGATAGAATTAAAAATAACAAATCATCTGATGAAGTTTCATAACCCCCTTAAGCAATCTAACACAATTTATATAATTATTTAAAACTTTAATTCTACTACTAAATACTAAGTACTGTAGGAGCCACCATTTTGATTTCAAAATATGCAGATTATGATGTTATGAGCCCAGCAGGATGTTGGAATGCTTTGAATTTCTTTATAGTCTACCTCAAGATTTTTAGGTTATGATAAAATAAAATGAAAATTCTTATGTAAGGGTCATGGAATTTTTTGTGCACAAATGAAATTAAGAAAACATTCTGCTAAAACTTTGTGTCACATCATTTTGGAATAAAAACTGTAATCACATTTATAAAGAGATACATTAAATTCCTTATGTCCCTATTGGGGAAATTGTGTCATCATGCATTATATTTCAATACAGAACTGAACAAAATGGCAGCCTCCATGTGTCAACTTCAAACATGAATAACTTGAGAAAACAATAAGATTTTGACTTACATTTTTGGTAGTTGGTTAAGATTTTATCCTCTATCATATGAAAAAATGATTGTATCAGACTTTAAGTCTCCTTTAAGGCTTTTTTTTTTTTTTTTTTAAATTATTTTAAATAATCAATGTCAATTCATGAATGCTGCCATCTTTTCATTTTTATTACAATTAACACATGAAGTATGTGACAATGCCTAATAAAGTACAATTATTACCTAGGCTTGGTCATATAGTTTACCCAAATAGATTACATATAAATAGCAGATATGATCCAGTGTATGATCAAGGGTCTCATTTGCATAGAAATGACTGGTGTTGAAGAAAGTCTACTGTAAAAAGTTGGTCCCCTAATTTTCACTTTGTTAACGATTGTTAATGTATTTAAAAGAAAAAAATAACTTTTAAAAGTTTCTTTACTAAATGAGTTTTTTTCTTCAAATGTTCTTCAGGTGGTAATTACCAGATTCTATTTTACTACTTTCCTGACATATCCAAAAGTTGTAAACCACAAAACCCCAGGAAAAATTATTATATAATGAGTAAAGACTTGATGGAATGTGACATCACAAGTAGTCTGATTTCAGTCACTTCTACACAAACAAAACATGAAAATTTATCTTAAATATGTCCTTAATAAATACAATTTTGTTTCTTTTCAAGTCCTCTTTTGTGGACTTGCTTGACCACTAAATTAATCTCTGAATAGTATATGGACAGGAATAGATTTAAATTTTGAACAGAATGGTTTTCGTTAAGCGTTAGGAACAGAATGGTTTTATTAAACATTCTGAACAGAATGGTTTTATTAAACATTCTGAACAGAATAGTTTTATTAAACATTCTGAAGAGAATGGTTTTATTAAACATTCTGTACAGAATGGTTTTATTAAACATTTGAACAGAATGGTTTTATTAAATATTCTGAGCCGAATGGTTTTATTAAACATTCTGAACAGAATGGTTTTATTAAACATTCTGAACAGAATAGTTTTATTAAACATTCTGAACAGAATACTTTTATTAAACATTCTGAACAGAATGGTTTTATTAAATATTCTGAACAGAATGGTTTTATTAAATATTCTGAGCCAATGGTTTTATTAAACATTCTGAACAGAATGAATTTATTAAACATTCTGAACAGAATGGTTTTATTAAACATTCTGAACAGAATGGTTTTATTAAACATTCTGAACAGAATGGTTTTATTAAACATTCTGAACCGAATGGTTTTATTAAACATTCTGAACCGAATGGTTTTATTAAACATTCTGAACAGAATGGTTTTATTCAACATTCTGAACAGAATGGTTTTATTAAACATTCTGAACAGAATGAATTTATTAAACATTCTGAACAGAATGGTTTTATTAAACATTCTGAACAGAATGGTTTTATTAAACATTCTGAACAGAATGGTTTTATTAAACATTCTGAACAGAATGGTTTTATTAAACATTCTGAACAGAATGGTTTTATTAAACATTCTGAACAGAATGGTTTTATTAAACATTCTGAGCAGAGTAGTTTTATTAAACATTCTGAACAGAATGGTTTTATTAAACATTCTGAAGAGAATGGTTTTATTAAACATTCTGAACCGAATGGTTTTATTAAACATTCTGAACAGAATGGTTTTATTAAACATTCTGAACAGAATGGTTTTATTAAACATTCTGAACAGAATGCTTTTAATAAACATTCTGAAGAGAATGGTTTTATTAAACATTCTGAACAGAGTGGTTTTATTCAACATTCTGTACAGAGTGGTTTTATTAAACATTCTGAAGAGAATGGTTTTATTAAACATTCTGAACAATGGTTTTATTAAACATTCTGAACCGAATGGTTTTATTAAACATTCTGAACAGAATGGTTTTATTCAACATTCTGAACCGAATGGTTTTATTAAACATTCTGAACAGAATGAATTTATTAAACATTCTGACCAGAATGGTTTTATTAAACATTCTGAACAGAATGGTTTTATTAAACATTCTGAACAGAATGGTTTTATTAAACATTCTGAACAGAATGGTTTTATTAAACATTCTGAACAGAATGGTTTTATTAAACATTCTGAACCGAATGGTTTTATTAAACATTCTGAGCAGAGTAGTTTTATTAAACATTCTGAACAGAATGGTTTTAATAAACATTCTGAAGAGAATGGTTTTATTAAACATTCTGAACCGAATGGTTTTATTAAACATTCTGAACAGAATGGTTTTATTAAACATTCTGAACAGAATGGTTTTATTCAACATTCTGTACAGAGTGGTTTTATTAAACATTCTGAACAGAATGGTTTTAATAAACATTCTGAAGAGAATGGTTTTATTAAACATTCTGAACCGAATGGTTTTATTAAACATTCTGAACAGAATGGTTTTATTAAACATTCTAAACAGAATGGTTTTATTCAACATTCTGTACAGAGTGGTTTTATTAAACATTCTGAACAGAATGGTTTTAATAAACATTCTGAAGAGAATGGTTTTATTAAACATTCTGAACAGAATGGTTTTGATAAACATTCTGAACAGAATGGTTTTGTTAAACATTCTGAACAGAATGGTTTTATTAAACATTCTGAACAGAATGGTTTTATTAAACATTCTGAACAGAATGGTTTTGTTAAACATTCTGAACAGAATGGTTTTATTAAACATTCTGAAGAGAATGGTTTTATTAAACATTCTGAACAGAATGGTTTTATTAAACATTCTGAACAGAATGGTTTTATTAAACATTCTGAACAGAATGGTTTTATTCAACATTCTGTACAGAGTGGTTTTATTAAACATTCTGAACAGAATGGTTTTAATAAACATTCTGAAGAGAATGGTTTTATTAAACATTCTGAACAATGGTTTTATTAAACATTCTGAACAGAATGGTTTTATTAAACATTCTAAACAGAATGGTTTTATTCAACATTCTGTACAGAGTGGTTTTATTAAACATTCTGAACAGAATGGTTTTAATAAACATTCTGAAGAATGGTTTTATTAAACATTCTGAACAGAATGGTTTTATTAAATATTCTGAACAAAATGGTTTTGTTAAACATTATAAACCAGAGGTTGCTTTAGAATTTTTGCCTGGCGTATTTGCTTACGACAAGCCCTTGAAGTTTGGCGTATTTTGTAAATTTGCCGTCGTATGTACAAGGCATTGCGTAATGTACAGGGCATTGCCGCTAGCGAAGCATGCAAGTAATTGTTAACACAACACACTTTTGTGTAGGTCTGCCTCGCTAAAGTGAATGAAAGTTAAAAAAAATACCATAAACATTACAAAATCGGACTATTATTATCATAAAAAATATTACGAAAAAGTTCATACCCAATCCTTGTATAATGTTGATTGTTGAGTCATGAAATTTGGGTTAATAATCCCAAAATAAACTAGAAAATACTTTTGTTTATCGTATCCAAACTTTCATGAGGTTTTAGTGAACTTTTACCAATTGTCAACGATAATATACTATTCAGATCTTGAACACGCTTACTTCTTTACAGTATAGTAACTTAATTTGCAGACTGATCACTTCACAGATACACCATCAACACAATACAGGAGGAAAGTTAAATCCTAGCTAATAATATCGTTGACAATTGACAGCCTGCATTCAAAACAACATCAAAACTTTCACATACACTGTACAGTGTACGTACATCATGCAAAGTGCCTATGTACTATCCTATATGTGTGTATGGCAGCACTACGGGCATGTTGAATCATTCGGCAATTAGTCTCGTAGTTGTGTCATTTTTCTTTTATTTATGAGTAATTCAAAATCATTTTTGTGTGAAATAAAACTTTGAATCACATCAGAGAGGTAAGATGTTAAAGATTTTAGTCATGTTAATAAAAAACTCTGCCGTAAAATTCCACATGCTATATCTAAATCTTACGACGCAGGTACAACCTGCGTCGTAAGAATTTTCAGCCATGGCTTAATATACAACAAATTTGTTGTTAACGCGATCTTTGTTATGAACAGAATGGTTTTGTTAAACATTCTGAACAGAATAGTTTTATCAAACATTCTGAACAGAATAGTTTCATTAAACATTCTGAACAGTATGGATTTATTAAACATTCTGAGCAGAATACTTTTATTAAACATTCTGAGCAGAATGGTTTTATTAAACATTCTGTACAGAATGGTTTTATTAAACATTCTGAACAATATCGATTTATTGAACATTCTGACAGAATGGTTTTATTAAACATTCTGAACAGAATACTTTTATTAAACATTCTGAGCAGAATGGTTTTATTAAACATTCTGAACAGAATGGTTTTATTAAACATTCTGAGCAGAATGGTTTTATTAAACATTCTGAGCAGAATGGTTTTATTAAACATTCTGTACAGAATGGTTTTATTAAACATTCTGAACAATATCGATTTATTGAACATTCTGACAGAATGGTTTTATTAAACATTCTGAACAGAATACTTTTATTAAACATTCTGAGCAGAATGGTTTTATTAAACATTCTGAACAGAATACTTTTATTAAACATTCTGAACAATATCGATTTATTGAACATTCTGAACAGAATAGTTTTATTAAACATTCTGTACAGAATGGTTTTATTAAACATTTGAACAGAATACTTTTATTAAACATTCTGAACAGAATGGTTTTATTAAACATTCTGAACAGAATGGTTTTATTAAACATTCTGAACAGAATGGTTTTATTAAACATTCTGAACAGAGTAGTTTTATTACACATTCTGAACCGAATGGTTTTATTAAACATTCTGAGCAGAGTAGTTTTATTAAACATTCTGAACCGAATGGTTTTATTAAACATTCTGAGCAGAGTAGTTTTATTAAACATTCTGTACAGAATGGTTTTATTAAACATTCTGAACAGAATACTTTTATTAAACATTCTGAACAGAATGGTTTTATTAAACATTCTGAGCAGAGTAGTTTTATTACACATTCTGAACCGAATGGTTTTATTAAACATTCTGAGCAGAGTAGTTTTATTAAACATTCTGAACCGAATGGTTTTATTAAACATTCTGAACAGAATGGTTTTATTAAACATTCTGAACAGAATGGTTTTATTAAACATTCTGAACAGAATACTTTTATTAAACATTCTGAACAGAATGGTTTTATTCAACATTCTGTACAGAATACTTTTATTAAACATTCTGAACCGAATACTTTTATTAAACATTCTGTACAGAATGGTTTTATTAAACATTCTGTACAGAATACTTTTATTAAACATTCTGAGCAGAATGGTTTTATTAAACATTCTGTACAGAATACTTTTATTAAACATTCTGAACAATATCGATTTATTGAACATTCTGAACAGAATGGTTTTATTCAACATTCTGAACAGAATGGTTTTATTCAACATTCTGTACAGAATACTTTTATTAAACATTCTGAAGAGAATGGTTTTATTAAACATTCTGAACAGAATGGTTTTATTAAACATTCTGTACATAATGGTTTTATTAAACATTCTGAACAGAATACTTTTATTAAACATTCTGAGCAGAATACTTTTATTAAACATTCTGAGCAGAATGGTTTTATTAAACATTCTGAGCAGAGTGGTTTTATTAAACATTCTGAGCAGAATGGTTTTATTAAACATTCTGAGCAGAGTGGTTTTATTAAACATTCTGAGCAGAGTGGTTTTATTCAACATTCTGTACTGAGTGGTTTTATTAAACATTCTGAACAGAATGGTTTTATTAAACATTCTGAACAGAATGGTTTTATTAAACATTCTGAACCGAATGGTTTTATTAAACATTCTGAACCGAATGGTTTTATTAAACATTCTGAACAGAATGGTTTTATTCAACATTCTGAACCGAATGGTTTTATTAAACATTCTGAACAGAATGAATTTATTAAACATTCTGAACAGAATGGTTTTATTAAACATTCTGAACAGAATGGTTTTATTAAACATTCTGAACCGAATGGTTTTATTAAACATTCTGAACAGAATGGTTTTATTAAACATTCTGAACAGAATGGTTTTATTAAACATTCTGAACCGAATGGTTTTATTAAACATTCTGAGCAGAGTAGTTTTATTAAACATTCTGAACAGAATGGTTTTATTAAACATTCTGAAGAGAATGGTTTTATTAAACATTCTGAACCGAATGGTTTTATTAAACATTCTGAACAGAATGGTTTTATTAAACATTCTGAACAGAATGGTTTTATTAAACATTCTGAACAGAATGCTTTTAATAAACATTCTGAAGAGAATGGTTTTATTAAACATTCTGAACAGAGTGGTTTTATTCAACATTCTGTACAGAGTGGTTTTATTAAACATTCTGAAGAGAATGGTTTTATTAAACATTCTGAACCGAATGGTTTTATTAAACATTCTGAACCGAATGGTTTTATTAAACATTCTGAACAGAATGGTTTTATTCAACATTCTGAACCGAATGGTTTTATTAAACATTCTGAACAGAATGAATTTATTAAACATTCTGACCAGAATGGTTTTATTAAACATTCTGAACAGAATGGTTTTATTAAACATTCTGAACCGAATGGTTTTATTAAACATTCTGAACAGAATGGTTTTATTAAACATTCTGAACAGAATGGTTTTATTAAACATTCTGAACCGAATGGTTTTATTAAACATTCTGAGCAGAGTAGTTTTATTAAACATTCTGAACAGAATGGTTTTAATAAACATTCTGAAGAGAATGGTTTTATTAAACATTCTGAACCGAATGGTTTTATTAAACATTCTGAACAGAATGGTTTTATTAAACATTCTGAACAGAATGGTTTTATTCAACATTCTGTACAGAGTGGTTTTATTAAACATTCTGAACAGAATGGTTTTAATAAACATTCTGAAGAGAATGGTTTTATTAAACATTCTGAACCGAATGGTTTTATTAAACATTCTGAACAGAATGGTTTTATTAAACATTCTAAACAGAATGGTTTTATTCAACATTCTGTACAGAGTGGTTTTATTAAACATTCTGAACAGAATGGTTTTAATAAACATTCTGAAGAGAATGGTTTTATTAAACATTCTGAACAGAATGGTTTTGATAAACATTCTGAACAGAATGGTTTTGTTAAACATTCTGAACAGAATGGTTTTATTAAACATTCTGAACAGAATGGTTTTATTAAACATTCTGAACAGAATGGTTTTGTTAAACATTCTGAACAGAATGGTTTTATTAAACATTCTGAACAGTATGGTTTTATTAAACATTCTGAACAGAATGGTTTTATTAAACATTCTGAACAGAATGGTTTTATTAAACATTCTGAACAGAATGGTTTTATTCAACATTCTGTACAGAGTGGTTTTATTAAACATTCTGAACAGAATGGTTTTAATAAACATTCTGAAGAGAATGGTTTTATTAAACATTCTGAACCGAATGGTTTTATTAAACATTCTGAACAGAATGGTTTTATTAAACATTCTAAACAGAATGGTTTTATTCAACATTCTGTACAGAGTGGTTTTATTAAACATTCTGAACAGAATGGTTTTAATAAACATTCTGAAGAGAATGGTTTTATTAAACATTCTGAACAGAATGGTTTTATTAAATATTCTGAACAAAATGGTTTTGTTAAACATTATAAACCAGAGGTTGCTTTAGAATTTTTTGCCTGGCGTATTTGCTTACGACAAGCCCTTGAAGTTTGGCGTATTTTGTAAATTTGCCGTCGTATGTACAAGGCATTGCGTAATGTACAGGGCATTGCGCGCTAGCGAAGCATGCAAGTAATTGTTAACACAACACACTTTTGTGTAGGTCTGCCTCGCTAAAGTGAATGAAAGTTGCGCTTAAAATACCATAAACATTACAAAATCGGACTATTATTATCATAAAAAATATTACGAAAAAGTTCATACCCAATCCTTGTATAATGTTGATTGTTGAGTCATGAAATTTGGGTTAATAATCCCAAAATAAACTAGAAAATACTTTTGTTTATCGTATCCAAACTTTCATGAGGTTTTAGTGAACTTTTACCAATTGTCAACGATAATATACTATTCAGATCTTGAACACGCTTACTTCTTTACAGTATAGTAACTTAATTTGCAGACTGATCACTTCACAGATACACCATCAACACAATACAGGAGGAAAGTTAAATCCTAGCTAATAATATCGTTGACAATTGACAGCCTGCATTCAAAACAACATCAAAACTTTCACATACACTGTACAGTGTACGTACATCATGCAAAGTGCCTATGTACTATCCTATATGTGTGTATGGCAGCACTACGGGCATGTTGAATCATTCGGCAATTAGTCTCGTAGTTGTGTCATTTTTCTTTTATTTATGAGTAATTCAAAATCATTTTTGTGTGAAATAAAACTTTGAATCACATCAGAGAGGTAAGATGTTAAAGATTTTAGTCATGTTAATAAAAAACTCTGCCGTAAAATTCCACATGCTATATCTAAATCTTACGACGCAGGTACAACCTGCGTCGTAAGAATTTTCAGCCATGGCTTAATATACAACAAATTTGTTGTTAACGCGATCTTTGTTATGAACAGAATGGTTTTGTTAAACATTCTGAACAGAATAGTTTTATCAAACATTCTGAACAGAATAGTTTCATTAAACATTCTGAACAGTATGGATTTATTAAACATTCTGAGCAGAATACTTTTATTAAACATTCTGAGCAGAATGGTTTTATTAAACATTCTGTACAGAATGGTTTTATTAAACATTCTGAACAATATCGATTTATTGAACATTCTGACAGAATGGTTTTATTAAACATTCTGAACAGAATACTTTTATTAAACATTCTGAGCAGAATGGTTTTATTAAACATTCTGAACAGAATGGTTTTATTAAACATTCTGAGCAGAATGGTTTTATTAAACATTCTGAGCAGAATGGTTTTATTAAACATTCTGTACAGAATGGTTTTATTAAACATTCTGAACAATATCGATTTATTGAACATTCTGACAGAATGGTTTTATTAAACATTCTGAACAGAATACTTTTATTAAACATTCTGAGCAGAATGGTTTTATTAAACATTCTGAACAGAATACTTTTATTAAACATTCTGAACAATATCGATTTATTGAACATTCTGAACAGAATAGTTTTATTAAACATTCTGTACAGAATGGTTTTATTAAACATTTGAACAGAATACTTTTATTAAACATTCTGAACAGAATGGTTTTATTAAACATTCTGAACAGAATGGTTTTATTAAACATTCTGAACAGAATGGTTTTATTAAACATTCTGAACAGAGTAGTTTTATTACACATTCTGAACCGAATGGTTTTATTAAACATTCTGAGCAGAGTAGTTTTATTAAACATTCTGAACCGAATGGTTTTATTAAACATTCTGAGCAGAGTAGTTTTATTAAACATTCTGTACAGAATGGTTTTATTAAACATTCTGAACAGAATACTTTTATTAAACATTCTGAACAGAATGGTTTTATTAAACATTCTGAGCAGAGTAGTTTTATTACACATTCTGAACCGAATGGTTTTATTAAACATTCTGAGCAGAGTAGTTTTATTAAACATTCTGAACCGAATGGTTTTATTAAACATTCTGAACAGAATGGTTTTATTAAACATTCTGAACAGAATGGTTTTATTAAACATTCTGAACAGAATACTTTTATTAAACATTCTGAACAGAATGGTTTTATTCAACATTCTGTACAGAATACTTTTATTAAACATTCTGAACCGAATACTTTTATTAAACATTCTGTACAGAATGGTTTTATTAAACATTCTGTACAGAATACTTTTATTAAACATTCTGAGCAGAATGGTTTTATTAAACATTCTGTACAGAATACTTTTATTAAACATTCTGAACAATATCGATTTATTGAACATTCTGAACAGAATGGTTTTATTCAACATTCTGAACAGAATGGTTTTATTCAACATTCTGTACAGAATACTTTTATTAAACATTCTGAAGAGAATGGTTTTATTAAACATTCTGAACAGAATGGTTTTATTAAACATTCTGTACATAATGGTTTTATTAAACATTCTGAACAGAATACTTTTATTAAACATTCTGAGCAGAATACTTTTATTAAACATTCTGAGCAGAATGGTTTTATTAAACATTCTGAGCAGAGTGGTTTTATTAAACATTCTGAGCAGAATGGTTTTATTAAACATTCTGAGCAGAGTGGTTTTATTAAACATTCTGAGCAGAGTGGTTTTATTACACATTCTGAACAGAATACTTTTATTAAACATTCTGAACCGAATGGTTTTATTCAACATTCTGAACAGAATGGTTTTATTAAACATTCTGAGCAGAGTGGTTTTATTACACATTCTGAACAGAATACTTTTATTAAACATTCTGTACAGAATACTTTTATTGAACATTCTGACAGAATGGTTTTATTAAACATTCTGTACAGAATACTTTTATTAAACATTCTGAGCAGAATACTTTTATTAAACATTCTGAACAGAATGGTTTTATTAAACATTCTGAGCAGAGTGGTTTTATTACACATTCTGAACAGAATACTTTTATTAAACATTCTGAGCAGAGTAGTTTTATTACACATTCTGAACCGAATGGTTTTATTAAACATTCTGAGCAGAGTAGTTTTATTAAACATTCTGAACAGAATGGTTTTATTACACATTCTGAACCGAATGGTTTTATTAAACATTCTGAACAGAATGGTTTTATTAAACATTCTGAACAGAGTAGTTTTATTACACATTCTGAACCGAATGGTTTTATTAAACATTCTGAGCAGAATACTTTTATTAAACATTCTGAACAGAATGGTTTTATTAAACATTCTGAACAGAATGGTTTTATTAAACATTCTGAACCGAATGGTTTTATTAAACATTCTGTACAGAATGGTTTTATTACACATTCTGAACCGAATGGTTTTATTAAACATTCTGAACAGAATGGTTTTATTAAACATTCTGTACAGAGTGGTTTTACTACACATTCTGAACCGAATGGTTTTATTAAACATTTTGAGCAGAGTAGTTTTATTAAACATTCTGAACAGAATGGTTTCATTAAACATTCTGAACAGAATACTTTTATTAAACATTCTGAACAGAATGGTTTTATTAAACATTCTGAGCAGAGTGGTTTTATTAAACATTCTGAGCAGAATGGTTTTATTAAACATTCTGAACAGAATACTTTTATTAAACATTCTGAACAGAATGGTTTTATTAAACATTCTGAACAGAATGGTTTTATTAAACATTCTGAACAGAATGGTTTTATTCAACATTCTGTACTGAGTGGTTTTATTAAACATTCTGAGCAGAGTGGTTTTATTAAACATTCTGAGCAGAATGGTTTTATTAAACATTCTGAACAGAATGGTTTTATTAAACATTCTGAACAGAATACTTTTTATTAAACATTCTGAACAGAATGGTTTTATCAAACATTCTGAACAGAATGGTTTTATTAAACATTCTGAACAGAATGGTTTTATTAAACATTCTGTACAGAGTGGTTTTATTAAACATTCTGAACAGAATGGTTTTAATAAACATTCTGAAGAGAATGGTTTTAAAAAACTACATCAAAAGCACTGGCAGTTTCCAACTTATGGCTTATCAAAGTTTCAAGAGTCCTTAAGGAATATTCCCATGGATTTAAGGAATATTCCCATAGATTTAAGGAATATTCCCATGGATTTAAGGAATATTCCATGGATTTAAAGAATATTCCCATGGATTTAAGGAATATTCTCTGGATTAAAGGAATATTCCCGTGGATTTAAGGAATGTTCCCATGGATTTAAGGAATGTTCCTGTGGATTTAAGGAATATTCCCGTGGATTTAAGGAATGTTCCCGTGAATTTAAGGAATGTTCCCGTGGATTAAGGAATGTTTCCGTGGATTTAAGGAATGTTACCGTGGATTAAGGGATGTTTCCGTGGATTAAAGGAATGTTTCCATGGATTTAAGGATGTTCCCATGGATTTAAGGAATATTCCCATTATGATTTGAGTAATATTCCCATGGATTTAAGGAATAATCCCATAAATATAAGGAATATTTCTGTGGATTTTCATTTTTTCATATATGATAGAGAAAATTTGTAGAAACAAAGTGGTGAAAAAACTATGTTAATATCTTATTCCGTTTAGAAGTTATAACAATTAAAAGAGTAGAAAAATGTTCTTAAAACACCTCGTACAATAATATGTCCTTCAGCTTGGTGATGTCATCAAGGCAATTCCAGCACAGTTCCTATGTATTTCTTCTGAATTTAATCACACTTTTTTACATTATCAAACAGCATTTTTGATTATTATAGAAATAGAGTGGAATAAATAATTTACAAGAAAACATTTTTTCTTGGTGTACATCACATTTACAATGAGAAAAAAATCCAAATCATGTTTTTTAAACGACAAAAGATGTTTTGTTGAAATTGTCTCTATGACATCACAGATGTTACCAATCAGTCACTTTTGTTCAAATCCAAAAATACTTTAAAATTTTGTAACTTCTAAACAGAATAAGATATTAACATATTTTTTTTCACCACTTTGTTTCTAAAATTTTCTCTATCATATATGAACAAATGAAAATCCACAGGAATATTCCTTTAGTGCATGCAGTAATTGTGATGTATGAAAGAGAGGGCAAGCTCATATTATTTCACTGAAATTTCTTTTCTAAATCTCAGTCATTGAAAATCATTAGACTGTTTTTTCTTGCTAAATTTTGATAGGTGTAAGGGAGAATCAAACGTCTTGTTTATATTCAACTGCTCCCATTCAAATATCTTTGGTGAAGAATAAAATGCAAGTTTAACATTTTAAGGAAATTTATAGATTTTCTTGTTGTGATGTCACAGAATTGAAGGCCTTAAGATTCATGATGCTGTAACCATAGAGGTACACCCATGCTGTAACCATTCTTTAACCAATGTTTTAATTAACCTTTTTGAATATTTATACGGTCTATAGCATATTTGTTCCAATTAAGCTCAAGTTTTTGACTCCTTTTCTTTAAGCAGAACAAACCATTGTTACTTCTAAGCTTGCACGATCTACCGGTTTTAGTTACAAAACCGGTAGACCGTGAAAGCTTACTTCTTACCTTCCTCCAATAGAGAAATCGGAGATAGCATAGTAGTATGAACGAAGGACATCTGGCACTCTGAAAACTTCATCACCAAATGTATTTAATCTGCTCAGCATAATGAGAATATCTGTGGCTGTTACCCATTCCTGTAAAAAACATAAACATCTTTATTAATTACAACAATTTATTAGTAAATCATCTCAACTAAATTTGTTTTGAAACTAAAGACATTCCAGTAAACACCTCCGAAAAATTAGATCCACTTTGTCAATTCTCTTTACCATATGGGTTTATGTTATTTTCCCTTAGAAGTTAAAGGCCATCTATCATGATTAAAATGTGGCGGCATACAATTTATTCCAAAACGATACTGATTGGCCTATCAATAGAGAAGTGCATGCTATACCATTGTGTTTCAGCCAATCATAACACAGGATTTGAATTTCATTTACCTCCAACGGTAAAGACGACAACTGGCCTTTAAAGGAGACAAAGTCTGATACAATCATTATTTCATATGATAGAGGATACAAATCTTAACCCTTACTCTACCAGTAGTTCGAAAAATGTCAGCCAAATTTGTGTCCTTTTTTTGTTTCATATGAATTTTTGACAACTTTCCTTTTATTTTCTTTCATTACAAGTCTGGTTTAAATGAAAGCCAAGATATTGATCTTTGAGTAATGAAAGCAAAATTAGAAAAAATCGGACAAGCTTAGCAAATTAAGCATTTTGGACCAAATTCGGCCAACAAATGGGCCAATCTTTGCACGTATAATTACTTGTATTTAGTGAAAACAAGAGTTCTGTGATACATATTTAGAGTCTTTATAAAAAAAAAATCTTTTCAATGATGCTAATCTACGATTTTTAGCTAAAAGGGAAAGATGAGAAAATACAAAAAATAACTTTAGCCAAATGACCCCTGCAAACCACAACATAACAATTTCAGTGCGGTAGTATCTCTGGAGGCTTGAACCTGGTGTGCTCGTGTGCTAGTACGCGTTGATAACTGCTACACTTTGTAGTAATTATTTACTCGAAGGTGAAAATTAATTCTTAAAGCTTTGGGTCATTATAGTTATAAGTGCATTTATTTATATAACAAATGAAAAAGAATTTCAAGCAGTTTTGAATGCCAGCTCAATGAAGCATGTGTGACTTACAGTTATGATACACGATGTTTTAAAAATATAGTGTCAAAAATGGCACAAATTCATGAAATTTTTAAAGACTGCAGATTGGTATAATAAAAATTCGACCAGAAATCAATACTGTCATGTCTTATGACTTGCCAGTTTGATTTTGAAGCAAAAAAGTGATCTTAAAGTTTCAAATTATATATATATATATATATATATATATATATCATCAATTTTTAAACAATTTTTTGAGTTTTACCCATTTTCAAACTAGTTTTTCTCAAAAATCTTTAACATAACTCCTATAAAAATGTTATATTTTGTGTAAGAAATATTAGAGTACTTTTGAATAATACTAAGACTACTCATATAGAACTTTGCTAAGGTTCCGATTTTATTTTTAGAAAAAGTTGGTTATCTTATCCCTATCTCAAGTTATTTATGTTTGAAGTTGACACATGGTGGCTGCCATTTTGTTCAATTCTGTACGGTACTGAAATATTGTGCATGATAACATAATTTCCTCAGCATGGACATAAGGATTATAATATATTTCTTTATATATATGATTACAGGTTTTATTCCAAATTGATGTGACACAAAGTTTTAACAGCATGTTTTGATAATTTAATGTAAACACAAAAATATCCTTGACACTTACAAAAGAAACCAGAACCAAAAGGTTTTATGGTTCTGATGCTTTTTCATAAGCTGAATGATTTGCACAGTTTGTATTAACTGTTATGTCATTGCATATCATGAAATATTTGTTCCATATTTATTCATAAGCCACACCACACCCACCATGCAGATCAATCAATATGTTGACAACATTACATTTGCACAATAATTAACATCATCATCAAAGCAAGTATGGTGCAAAAACGAACGATTACTCATTTATCCATTTTCAAGAATTTGTCAGTAAGCCCCGCCTACTCAATAGCATTCATGACATTACTGCACAACATTAGAACATACATACAGACTATGACCAATCTGTGTACCACATATAGAATAAATCTGATATGTCGTTTGTTGTTTACATCATTTAGCACTTTCACATTAAGCCACACCCACCATGCATATCAATGATAACTGAACATAAATAAGCAGGTACACAATAACCAACAAAATTTTCATGCACAATATGATGCGAAACGGACATACAGTTGCTCATTTAACACTTTTTTCAAAATTTTAACTTTAAGCCCTGCCACTTATTAATATGCATAAATCAACACCACAAACATTATGTCACATCTGCACACCATGAGCTATCTGTGTACCACACATGATGTGAATCCAGTTCATACAGTAGTTCTTGAGATATCATGTTTACTTGTACTTTTTGTTTACAAAATCATATTACGCCCTGCATATCAATGAAAAGCAACGTTTTTATATTATGAAAATATACACACTAGCTAATATCATTGATATAACAAATATTAAACAAAACAGACATGTGATTGTCAAAATAAGAGCATTTCAAGATTTGTATATCAAGCCCACCTACTCATTAATATGCATGACATCATCATCAAAATCAATAGGGCACATCTACAGACCATGGGTTATCTGTGTATCAAATATGACATGAATCCAGTTTACAAGCTCTGTTCAGCAAAATCATATTAAGCCCCACCCACTATGCATATTAATGAAATTCAATGTTTTTATGTCATGAACATGTCATGAACATAATGTATCCCTGACCTCCTTCAAAACTAAGCTTAAAACTTTTTTGTTTAAAAAGACATTAATCTAATGTGCAGCTTGATCCATTGTATTTCTATTCATGTTGTCATTTCTGTATTCTTATTTTTGTTTTCGTATCGTAATTTCCTTGTATGTAAAGCGCTTTTGAATGTTTTTAAAAAATTAGCGCTATATAAATTTATGTATCATTATTATTATTATAGACCAAATATGAAACAAAACAGACATGTTGTCAAATATGAGTATTTCAAGATGTTTACAATAAGCCCCGCCTACTCATTAATATGCATGACATCACCATCAAAAACAATAAGGGCACATCTACAGACCATGGGCTATAAGTGTGCCATATACTGTATGACATAAATCGAGTGTATCATTCTTGAGATGTTGTGTTTACGATCTGGCCATTAGGCTTGGGCGATATTGAACATAATGCAATATCGATATATCGCCTGAAAAATATCGATAATATCGAAATATCGATATGCAAATTATAGGACGCATACGTAAGCTGTATGTACTGTTCTGGGCAAGGTAATCTCGCCTCGCTCAAAAATGTCAAGTAAAACTTTTTGTACAAATTAACAGAAATCACTGCAAAATATATACATATGATCTTCAAATAAACACCCATTATGTTTAAAAATGTTCTTTACATGGTTTCTATCTCAAAAGATCAATCACAGAAACTTTGAAAAAGTTTAGGCCTCGCATATTCTTTAAAAAAAAAATGTTGTGGAACTGGTATTAGGCCTACACTGTATGCCTAACAAAAATCGGCTCCAATTCTTCTTAAAATTTTATAACTCACTTACTTCTCATTAAAGTTGTACTAAAGAGGCATTATTTTGGTAGCATTATATGGACTTCTAGAAATTCAGAAGTCCATATATGATGCATATTATTGAATTTCTAATCTGCTTCTATCATCGCACGAGTGTTGTCACTAAGAAGAAACAGTGGTAGATGGTATGTGTGTTCATAGTAAAGTACTGTACAGTAGCGATACTGTGTGTGTATGTAGTTACTGCACTGTACATTATCTGATCGATCTGGCAAGACCAGTTTGTCACTTTTACTTTAGACTTTCTGAACGAACAAAATAGTGAGAAAAACCTCATAATTTTGTCAGTAATTTGTCAATTAATGACTGTTTGATTTAAAAATTCAGATTCAGTATTCCTTTTGAGGAAACTTAACACGATGTTTGAGGATTCAACATCTTATGATTTTTGTTGTCTGAACATAGTAAGCCATCAAGTGTAAAGTTGAAGTATTGCGCAATGCCTCTGTACTCCGCGAGTCAAGTGGTTTTTTGTTCATGGAAGGATTTTTGGGTAATTGTTATCACAATATTAATGTTTTAATAAAGTTTTATCATAACTGACTGCCTGAAACTTTGATATAAATGAAATTTATTAACTTTTTGTGGCTGCTTAATAAAAAATACTTGGATGTTTGATAGTCATGTTTAGTTTTGTAATAGTTCATGTATTGTGTATTATTGAAAAACATAATATCGATATGTCGATAATGACCTTGAACTCAATATCGGCCATATCGATATAGGTCAATATCGAAATATATCGAAATATCGATATATCGCCCAAGCCTACTGGCCATCATAAACATACATACACCCATACAAAAACATGTACACCTATACAAAAACACATACACACATACATACACACATACATACCAACACACACATACATACATACATACATACATACATACATACATACATACATACACATATACATACATACATACACACACACATACACATGCCATTGTGTTAGGTTCTGCTTAGGTTCCTGATGCTATCACATCAGAACCAAAAAACATTTTTCATAAGCTACAAAACTTGAGGTAGCTTATATAGAAATACAAAGCATTCCAAAATCCTTTTGGGCTGATGACATCATATTCTGCATGTTTTTAAATCAAAATGGCAGCTCCAATGAAACTATTTAGTAGTAGCATTATAGTTTTTAATAATTACAATAAATGTGTTAATTGCTTCAGGAGGTATGAACCTTGGTCAGAAGAGTTTTATTTATACCATATGAAATAAGGATTATGTCAGATTTCATGTCTCCTTGAAAAGTTTCACCACGCTTCAAGTTGTCATCAAATAAAATAGCAGCAATGTGAAATACTGCCACCATTTTCAACAACCAGCTCTGGCAAACAAATTTCAGAAGCTCAATAGATCACTGAAGTGTATGATCTAACACATACACTTGATATACTGCAACATAAAATTTTCATCCTTACAGAGGATATTCAGGGGTGGGGAACCATGAGGGCCACTGCCCCCATTGCCATAGAGTAAGGGGTGGACAGGAACAAGAAGTACCTTTATAAAATCCCATTCTTAAGGACCCAATTTTAATTATTTACAACTTCCCTTGAAGGCATTTAACACAGTGGAACCAAAACATGGCGGAAACCAACCGGTGGCACTAGGGCAACATGTTTCTCACACTTTTCTCAAAATTTATGTTGGGCCAAACAGCCTACATCTATGACTGTTTGCCTACTGAAAAAATAAAAGTATTAACATCTGCTGTCGTACATGCTTCCAAAATATGTCAGTCAGAAAAATCCTGTGCTTCCCAGATGCAAACATCTACCACCACCTCTGACTGGAAATGAAGACTTTTTTTTCAGATCCTTATTACAAATCTTAAATAAAGAATGTGCCCTCACTGGATTGTCTGCCCCCAATGCCCTGAACTCCTTCTGCCACCCCTGGGAATACCTGGTAAACATTTTCACTTTCTTGGCCTTTCTTTTAATCGCAGAATTTCTTTTGAGTTTTACCTAGTTCTATTTCTAGAATTTACCCATATCCATTAAAATGAACCAAGCAATTTTGATTATGTGCTTAAAATAGTTTGAATACCAATCTTGCATCTTACTTCACAGATGTGAATTTTATCTCCTATTTCAACTAATAGATATTCTACTGTGAGCATGATAGAGGTTCACTCATAGTGTCCTGAGGCTGAGAAACATGTCTTTATGTTTTCCACATAACTCATGAGGGAAAGGCACCATGGCCAAATGGCGTTTTTGTACACTCTTGGATATTATATTTTGTACCTTCTTGGAAATTACATTTATACCCTCTGGATACTATCTTTTGTACCCTCTAGAATATTATATTTTGTACCCTCTTGGATATTATATTTTGTATCCTCCTGGATATTATATTTTGTACCCTCTTGGAATTTATATTTTGTACTATATTTTGTACCTTGGATATTATATTTTGTACCCTCCTGGATATTATATTTTGTACCCTCTTGGAAATTATATTTTGTACCCTCTTGGATATTATATTTTGTACCCTCTTGGAAATTATATTTTGTACCCTCTTGGATATATTTTGTATATTTGTACCCTCTGGAAATTATATTTTGTACCCTCTTGGGATATTATATTTTGTACCCTCTTGGATATTATATTTTGTACCCTCTTGGATATTATATTTTGTACCCTCTTGGATATTATATTTTGTACACTCTTGGATATTATATTTTGTACCCTCTTGTACCCTCTTGGATATTATATTTTGTACCTCTTGGATATTATATTTTGTACCCTCTTGGATATTATATTTTGTACACTCTTGGATATTATATTTTGTACCCTCTTGGATATTATATTTTGTACCCTCTGATATTATATTTTGTGTACCCTCTTGATATTATATTTTGTATTTTGTACCCTATATTTGTACCCTCTTGGATATTATATTTTGTACCCTCTTGGATATTATATTTTGTATTTTATTATATTTTGTACCCTCTTGGATATAATTTTTGTACCCTCTTGGATATTATACTTTGTACCCTCTTGGATATTATTTTTGTATTTTGTACCCTCTTGCATATTATATTTTGTACCCTTTGGATATTATATTTTGTACCCTCTTGGATATTAAATTTTTGTACCCCCTTGGATATTATATTTTGTGCCCTCTTGGTATAATATTTTGTACCCTCTTGGATATTATATTTTGTGCACTCTTGGATATTATATTTTGTACCCTATTGGATATTATATTTTGTACCCTATTAAAAATGTTTTCACATCCATTCTACTGCATTGTCATTATAATTGTTTTGTAATACTGACATGCTCGTGAAAATGAATGAAATGCCTGTGAGTCAATTCTAGTGCCACATTGGTATGCTTCTTATGCCAAACTGCATCACTCAATTTTTGCAATTTTTATATATTTGTTTGTTTGGTTATGCTTAACAGCACCATGAGAGCAAATAGCAAATTGTGCCAGAGAGGTTAGCTTATATCAGAGGTAGGAAAAAGTTCAGAGGAAGAATCTGAGAAAAGGTTGAGAGCCAATAGACATGAAGCTTGGATCATAAGAGAGAGTGCAATGGTGTAAAAAAATGGAGGAAGGGGGTGGGAGAGAAGGACTAAATATAGTTGTAGAGGGAGGTATGATAAAGGAAGGAGATCATTTTATCCTGAGAAATTTTCCGGAAGAACTCGGCAATGAAATTGTGAGAGGTGAGGGAAGCTCTGGGGAGGTTGTACAGGAGGCAGGCAAGGAAGACATGGTAGACAGTGAGGGGGTAATGACAGTTATTGCAGAGGGTTGGGAGGGAGACACTAAGGGGGTGGGACTGTGAGTGAGGTGGATGTGACCTATCCTAATCATTTATTCAATATCTCTTTATCTGAATGAAATTTGTAAAATGTTTCCTTGGATCTTGATTCCACTTTCCCGGCACCTGACCTCTCTCAACCTCTAGCCCCCAGGCATTAACATTGTTTTTCTTCTGTCAGAGAGTGATTTAAAAATGTGTAAGTAACATATTTTATTTTAAACCCCCTGTCAGGAAAGCTTGTCGCCTTACGCCAGAAAAACCCAGCCCACCTCTAAACTAAAATTACGTAGTAAGTCTATGAGCTCATAATTGTGTGCCTCTATGAGCTCATAATTGTGTGCCTCTATGAGCTCATAATTTTGTGCCTCTATGAGCTCATAATTGTGTGCCTTTATGAGCTCATAATTGTGTGCCTCTGGGAGCTCATTTTGTGCCTCTATGAGCTCATAATTTTGTGCCTCTATGAGCTCATAATTGCGTGCCTCTATGAGCTCATAATTGTGTGCCTTTATGAGCTCATAATTGTGTGCCTCTATGAGCTCATAATTGTGTGCCTCTAGCTCATAATTTTGTGCCTTTATGAGCTCATAATTGTGTGCCTCTAGGAGCTCATAATTTTGTGCCTCTATGAGCTCATAATTGTGTGCCTCTATGAGCTCATAATTGTGTGCCTCTATGAGCTCATAATTGTGTGCCTCTATGAGCTCATAATTTTGTGCCTTTATGAGCTCATGAGCTCATAATTTTGTGCCTCTATGAGCTCATAATTTTGTGCCTCTAAGAGCTCATAATTTTGTGCCTCTATGAGCTCATAATTTTGTGCCTCTATGAGCTCATAATTGTGTGCCTCTATGAGCTCATAATTGTGTGCCTCTATGAGCTCATAATTTTGTGCCTCTATGAGCTCATAATTTTATCATAATTGTGTGCCTCTATGAGCTCATAATTGTGTGCCTCTATGAGCTCATAATTGTGTGCCTCTATGAGCTCATAATTGTGTGCCTCTATGAGCTCATAATTGTGTGCCTCTATGAGCTCATAATTTTGTGCCTCTATGAGCTCATAATTGTGTGCCTCTATGAGCTCATAATTGTGTGCCTCTAGGAGCTCATAATTGTGCCTCTAGGAGCTCATAATTGTGTGCCTCTAGAGCTCATAATTTTGTGCCTCTATGAGCTCATAATTGCATGCTTCTATGAGCTCATAATTGTGTGCCTCTATGAGCTCATAATTGTGCCTCTATGAGCTCATAACCTCATAATTGTGTGCCTCTATGAGCTCATAATTGTGTGCCTCTATGAGCTCATAATTGTGTGCCTCTATGAGCTCATAATTGTGCCTATGAGCTCATAATTGTGTGCCTCTATGAGCTCATAATTGTGTGCCTCTATGAGCTCATAATTTTGTGCCTCTATGAGCTCATAATTGTGTGCCTCTATGAGCTCATAATTTTGTGCCTCTATGAGCTCATAATTTTGTGCCTCTATGAGCTCATAATTGCGTGCCTCTATGAGCTCATAATTGTGTGCCTCTATGAGCTCATAATTGTGTGCCTCTATGAGCTCATAATTTTGTGCTTCTATGAGCTCATAATTGTGTGCCTCTATGAGCTCATAATTGTGTGCCTCTATGAGCTCAAAATTGTGTGCCTCTATGAGCTCATAATTGCGTGACTCTATGAGCTCATAATTGTGTGCCTCTATGAGCTCATAATTTTGTGCCTCTAGGAGCTCATAATTGTGTGCCTCTAGGAGCTCATAATTTTATGCCTCTATGAGCTCATAATTGCATGCTTCTAGGAGCTCATAATTGCGTGCCTCTATGAGCTCATAATTGTGTGCCTCTATGAGCTCATAATTTTGTGTCTCTATGACCTCATAATTGTGTGCCTCTATGAGCTCATAATTGTGTGCCTCTATGAGCTCATAATTGTGTGCCTCTATGAGCTCATAATTGTGTGCCTCTATGAGCTCATAATTGTGTGCCTCTATGAGCTCATAATTGTGTGCCTCTATGAGCTCATAATTGTGTGCCTCTATGAGCTCATAATTTTGTGCTTCTATGAGCTCATAATTGTGTGCCTCTATGAGCTCATAATTGTGTGCCTCTATGAGCTCACAATTGTGTGCCTCTATGAGCTTATAATTGCGTGACTCTATGAGCTCATAATTGTGTGCCTCTTTGAGCTCATAATTTTGTGCCTCTAGGAGCCCATAATTGTGTGCCTCTAGGAGCTCATAATTTTGTGCCTCTATGAGCTCATAATTGCATGCTTCTATGAGCTCATAATTGCGTGCCTCTATGAGCTCATAATTTTGTGCCCCTATAAGCTCATAATTGTGTGCCTCTATGAGCTCATAATTGTGTGCCTCTATGAGCTCATAATTGTGTGCCTCTATGAGCTCAAAATTGTGTGCCTCTATGAGCTTATAATTGCGTGACTCTATGAGCTCATAATTGTGTGCATCTATGAGCTCATAATTTTGTGCCTCTAGGAGCTCATAATTGTGTGCCTCTAGGAGCTCATAATTGTGTGCCCCTATAAGCTCATAATTGTGTGCCTCTATGAGCTCATAATTGTGTGCCTCTATGAGCTCATAATTGTGTGCCTCTATGAGCTCATAATTTTGTGCTTCTATGAGCTCATAATTGTGTGCCTCTATGAGCTCATAATTGTGTGCCTCTATGAGCTCATAATTGTGTGCCTCTATGAGCTCATAATTGCGTGCCTCTATGAGCTCATAATTGCGTGCCTCTATGAGCTCATAATTGTGCCTCTATGAGCTCACAATTGTGTGCCTCTATGAGCTTATAATTGCGTGACTCTATGAGCTCATAATTGTGTGCCTCTTTGAGCTCATAATTTTGTGCCTCTAGGAGCTCATAATTGTGTGCCTCTAAGAGCTCATAATTTTGTGCCTCTATGAGCTCATAATTGCATGCTTCTATGAGCTCATAATTGTGTGCCTCTATGAGCTCATAATTGCGTGCCCCTATAAGCTCATAATTGTGTGCCTCTATGAGCTCATAATTGTGTGCCTCTATGAGCTCATAATTGCGTGCCCCTATAAGCTCATAATTGTGTGCCTCTATGAGCTCATAATTGTGTGCCTCTATGAGCTCATAATTGTGTGCCTCTATGAGCTCATAATTTTGTGCTTCTATGAGCTCATAATTGTGTGCCTCTATGAGCTCATAATTGTGTGCCTCTATGAGCTCAAAATTGTGTGCCTCTATGAGCTTATAATTGCGTGACTCTATGAGCTCATAATTGTGTGCCTCTATGAGCTCATAATTTTGTGCCTCTAGGAGCTTATAATTGTGTGCCTCTAGGAGCTCATAATTTTGTGCTTCTATGAGCTCATAATTGCATGCTTCTATAAGCTCATAATTGCGTGCCTCTATGAGCTCATAATTGTGTGCCTCTATGAGCTCATAATTTTGTGTCTCTATGACCTCATAATTGTGTGCCTCTATGAGCTCATAATTGTGTGCCTCTATGAGCTCATAATTGCGTGCCTCTATGAGCTCATAATTGTGTGCCTCTATGAGCTCATAATTGCGTGCCTCTATGAGCTCATAATTGCGTGCCCCTATAAGCTCATAATTGTGTGCCTCTATGAGCTCTTAATTGTGTGCCTCTAGGAGCTCATCGTACTTTCATCTAAGACTAAGAGTTCCTCAACCATCAAGATGGGTTTATTTTTCACCAGCATTTTTTCAGTTGTTTTATTAGTTTCTTCACTGGATAAAAGAGTGTTAATCAAAAATTTCTTTGAGGAAGGAGGAAATAATTCCCCCTTGCTCCTATAATTACTTTTATAATATCAGATTTTTCAGCTTGAATTATGCAAAGGGTAAGTTTAACTGTCATCAATGTCCACCTGAATAATGACATCTGAACCAAATAAAAGTACTCGCAAACTCAGGCCAACCACACATGATAGAGGACAATCGTAAAGGTAATTTTTCTCAGACCCCTTTATAAATGGCTCACTCTCCTTGAATTTGCCCCGCCTATATTTAAGAGCAGCCTACTGTACACACTAGTTGAGACATCAGCAGTCCATGATAAATGTTTGTTTGTTTGTTTGATGAGGGCTTAACAGCACCACGACAATGAGGGTCAAATTGTGCCTGAAAGGTCAGATCATTCTAGAGGTAGGAAGGGAAGGAAAGGAAACAGGGGAGAATGAGAGAAATTCAAGAACAAAAAGTCAGAAAGCTGTGATCAAGAGAGGAGGTGCATGGTTGAAACAAAAACAAAGTAGAGAGAGGGGGTGGAAGAGGAGAATTTAATATGGTTGTAGAGGGAAGCATGATGAGGAAGGAGATAATTTTATCCAGAGGATTTTTCTGGAAGAACTCAGCAATTGAGTTGTGGGGAGCAAGGGAAGCTCTGGGAAGGTTATACAGGGGGCAAGCAAGGAGAACGTGATGGATTGTGAGGGTGCAATGGCAATTGTTGCAGAGGGGTGGGGGAGCCAATAAGGAGGTGGGAGTGAGTGAGGTAGGTGTGACCTATTATTTAAAAAATCCCTGGCATCATGCTTACCTGTAAAACTGGACTTTGGTCAAAAATATATGCACTCGGCCTATTTTCCAAGGTACTGAAAGCAATGTTCCCTCCTGTAAGCGGAGATATGTCACTGAATTGATCTGTGCAAAGAGCTTTGGTTTCATCAAAGGAATAGACGATTTCATCTGTTCCAACCCCAAAGGTGGGCTCACAAGACCCACTGTAGTACTGGAACGGTATCCATGGGCCATCTTTTGTGGTCTTTTTGTAGATGGCGAAGCTTTCTGGCCGGGTGAGTAAAATTTGAGACGGATATATGTAATCTCGAAAGACTTTCCTGAAAGAAAGAAAAAGAAAAAATTGATTAAAAATTGAGTTTCAAAATATTCTGTTTTGTGGATTATTTTCAGGAATTATACTGCAGATCGAGGGCATATTTTTAGGGGTCCTCCCAAAAAGAAATCTAATCCAGCACGTAAGTGTATAATAATTTTCTGGTTAATATGAATATTCAAGTGACCTTTGCCCTCCCGTTGTCTGTCAGCTATAGAGTCATGCAGTTATATTGATCTGCTGTGAATGATATATCTGTGAAATTTGCAAAAACAAATGCCCTCACTTTTCGGTCAACTGTGCACCTTTCAACAAAAATATTCCAAAGGAATGATGTGATCATTTGGATATCTAAAAAAAGATGTATTGAAAACACATACTGTTACAGGGCTGGATTAACACACGAGGTGCTACTATAAGTTAAGCAAGCTGAGACTCCAGAAATATTAAGTACTGGAGGCAGACAAGAAATCAGTCAAGAAACGCCTTAGGCTTGGCATGCAGTTAATGTTGTTGTAATTCATTACAGCGTTGATTGTATTTCTTAACTTAAAATTATATAATACTGCAGTTTTTCTTCATTTTATGTTTGTTTGTTTGATGAGGGCTTAACGGGACCACAACAGCAAGAGTCAAATTGTGCCTGAGAGGTAAGAAGAAAAGAAAATAGGAGTCTGCAAGAAGTACAGAGCTAATAGCCAGAAAGCTGGGAACTAAAGAGAAAGTGCAGGGGTGCAAAAAAAGGGGTGAATGTAGGTAGAAGGGGTGGGAGAGGAGGACAAACTATGATATAGAGGGAGGCACAATACAGGAAGGAGATAATTTTATCCAAAGGGTTTTTCTGGAAGAGCTCGGCTATGGAGTTGTGAGGGGAGGGAAGCTCTAGGAAGGTTGTACAGGGGGCAGGCAGGAGGACGTGGTGGACTGTGAGGGTGCAATGGCAATTGTTGCAGAGGGGTTGGTTGAGCCAGTAAAGAGGTGGGAGTGAGTGAGGTGGGTGTGACCTATTGTAAGGCGCGTTATATAGACGTTGTTGATACAGGAGAGATTGTGGATGGTGGGTTTGATCTGAATAGTGGGCTGGATGTCGTGGAGTTTGTTATCAATTTGGGAGTCCCATGAGGTTTGCCAGCGGTCATGAACATGGGAATCGATAAGAGGTTTGATGTCAGAAAGGGTTTTGGGAAAGGGGTTACGGGGAGGTTGAGGGCAAGCTTAGTGGCTGAATAAGCGCTGTCATTGCTGAGGATGCCACTTGTGGCAAGTTAGCTCACTAGTGGCAAATCTATTTAACTAACTTATTCATATTTTCATATTCAAAGCTTTTTGAAAATATTACTAAAACTTTGAAGAAATTGCATAGTTTGTTTGCGTTTTAAAAAGATAATTAAATGTCTATAAATAAACGGGCATTAGCGATGTTCAGTAGCTACATGTAAACTGCTGCAAGTCAATCAAACACTATCAATACACCAATTATATGCAAGAAAATCATTCACAAATGAGTCTTTTTGAAAGTGCAGGTACCGTTACACAGCTTTAAGGCACAGACTTTTCAATTTTCTTATCGCCGACAACGAGTGAACACACAATAACAATGAAGGGGTTGTCACCTGTGTAATCGGTTATAATAGAAACAATGCTATAACGAAACGCTTAATACGACCCAGACGAGAACACAGGTACAACGTAGGAACAGACATAACATCGACAACCAAGTCAATGTCCACGCCTTTGATAACCAGTTGTGGTGCACTGGCGTGTCTACCCAACCCAGGCTTGAACCCAGGACCTCGTGGTCTGTAGACATGTATGATAAGCGCTACACCACAGTAGGCAGAATTCCATCATCTTTTAACCCTCCACACTACTTTTGGAGAGGCAAACTTTATTCTGACAGAGTTTGGGGATTTAGTCATGTCAACAGATGTCTGCTTTGATCTTCACACATCAAAACTGTGTGTGTGTAAAAGATGTTTGTTTGTTGGTTTGATGAGAGTTTAACGGCATCACAACAGCAAGGGTCAAATTGTGCCTGAGAGATTAGATCATTCCAGAGGTAGGAAGGAGAGTGAACAGGGGGAGATTGAGAGAAACAGGAGAACCAAAGGCCAGAAAGCTGGGATCGGGAGAGGTGTATGGGTGGGAAAATAATGTAGAGAGAGAGGGGGTCGGGAAGGAGTACTAAATATGGTTGTAGAGGAAAGCATGATGAAGGAAGGAGAAAATTTTGTCCGGAGGTTTGTTTTGGAAGAGCTCGGCTACCGAGTTGTGGGCAGCGAAGGAAGCTCTGAGAAGGTTGCACAGGGGGCAAGCAAGGAGAATGTGATGGACTGTGAGGGTGCAATGGCAATGTAAAAGATGTATGGTATACCAAAATCTGAAAATTCACAAGTCTCTAAAATAGTCAGATTTTACCATATTTTGATATTTGTCATATATGGGATTTATCACCCCCCCCCTCTCCCACAGGTCATCAATGGCCCTAAAGAGATGAAGAGATATTAAATGTAAACAGCCTACAAGGGCATGCCAACAAAAAAGGATTAAAGTTGAAACAATTTACTAGCTAAATCCATCCGAGTCATTAGGCTCATAGAGCTGGTGCTACTCTCCGATTTTAATGGCATAAGCAAATGAGAGTACATTTGACTCCCCCTGGACGGGAAGCCAGTCAATCTCACTGGAGAGTTATTTTACAGCTAAGTGGACTGAAGCAAGTAGAATAAAGTGTCTTGCTCAAGGACACAATGAAGCACTGTTTACGAAAATTGAACCCAGTACCTTTCAAATACGAGCATGACTCCTTAACCACTGAGCCACAGCACCTCTTGTGTGCCGCTCTACAATATATAGATAGTAATTGATCAAATTTTAATTTGGGACCTAATTGGGTCACGTACCTTACACTCTAACCAATACCTAATGCAAATGGCATACAATTGCACATAAATTATGATCTTCTCTTCATAACAAACATTGTTTGTTCGATTCTGTCTTATCTTAAAAATCAAAAAGACCATATGTAAGACATATTTTCCCTTTCCTTCCTAGCTAATACTTTTCCCCTTTATGTCCCTTTAACTTATAAAGTGGAGTTAAGAAGACACTGAATGTTAGTTTGCATTAATGTGATTATGTCTGTGATAGAGGATGAATAACAACTCATAACATCTCCTAGCAATTATTCAACAATATATCACAACGTGAACAAGGGTGAAGGATTTACACAAGGAAACAATTTTTTTAAACAGTATTGGAATGCCGGATTACAAAGCTGGCATATGATTGTCTGCGAGCCAGGTGCTGGAGTAAATTCAAACTTAATTTCCGACCTGATCACTGATAGGTCAAAGATCAAAGTTATCAATCTTATCCAGACTAGAATGATTTTTAACTTACAGTTTGGCAACGTGACGCTCTGTGAGAGGGGTCAGACATGATATATGGGAACCTTACTGATCCCTGAAATATAATGTGTTCATAACATACCAGACCTGTGAAGACTGAAGTATCAATGGCTTTTTATTGACTGCCAAAAAATCAATCTTGAAACTATTTTTGAAAATCTTGAGTAGCCTCTAAATGTCCATTGGAACAAAATTTGAGGAAACAAGATTTCCCTATTCTTTATTTTGTGTATTGAATTATTTATTATCTATATATTTTTACAAAAATAATGAACACGAATACCCAAAACTATGCATAGCTCTGACACTTAACAAAGAGGTAGTATTCTGAGTTACTTGGATAAACTATTCCAGGGAGGGAGGGGGTGGGGTGGAGTGGGGGGTTGGGGGGCTATTTACCCAGGTACGGAAGAAATTCTTTGCGGTGTCAAAGATTATAGATCAGACATATGACAACCACTGCTACAGCAAGCTTGGAAAAACTTGCAAACATTGCGAACCACTTTTGCTGGAAATCCATCGATCTTAAAGGGAAACAATTAATTAGCAATATAAAGAAATGTTGGAAATTTTTTATTATTATTTTTCAATAAACAAAATATTTATTTTCTGTTTTTCCCTCAGTTATAACTGCTGGAACCATGGCTTTTTTGTAGCTCTGTATAATATGGGGATGTTAAAGGAATTAATGCTCAGTCAGTAAAGAAAAAAATAACAAGATCAATCTTAACACACTTGCTTAAAAATACCCCCTGGACCCTCCCTGAAGTAGACCCTGGACCCCACTCTGAAGGTGCTACACAAAGACCAGGAGGAAATACAACTACAATCATTTTACATTTGTGGGAAGAAATGTGATGTAAACCAACCCTTCAGAAAAAAAAACCACTAAGAGTGTACAAAAAGTTTATCAATAACCATAACACAAAAATCCCATCCAAATTGGTTTAAAATTGTCATTGTACAGATTTGATATTCTTAAAGGATTAGTTCAGTCATAGGTCAAGCATGTTTATCTTATATGAAAGAAGACTGCAAAAGAAGACTGCAAAAGAAGACTGCAAAAGAAGACTGCAAAAGAAGACTGCAAAAGAAGACTGCAAAAGAAGACTGCAAAAGAAGACTGCAAAAGAAGACTGCAAAAGAAGACTGCAAAAGAAGACTGCAAAAGAAGACTGCAAAAGAAGACTGCAAAAGAAGACTGCAAAAGAAGACTGCAAAAGAAGACTGCAAAAGAAGACTGCAAAAGAAGACTGCAAAAGAAGACTGCAAAAGAAGACTGCAAAAGAAGACTGCAAAAGAAGACTGCAAAAGAAACAAAGTGGTGCAGAAAACATTTAAAAGATCTTATTCCTCTATGGAGATAGTCGAGTTTAAAGTTTGGTATCATTTGTATAGAAACGACTGCAATCAGACTACACGTGATGTCATAGCCTCAGATTCCTCCAAGTCTTTATGTATTCTATCATATTTTATCCTGTGAATTTGTGGCTTAAAAACCATGGGATATGTCAAAAAAGTAATAAAACTGAATCTAGGAAGGGTATTTATAATATACCACCTGAAGAAAGTTTGAGGGAAAATAATTTAAATAGTGAAAAATAAAGTAAGCTTTCTAAAAAATACATAAAGACTTTGAGGAATCTGAGGCTGTGACATCACAATTAGTCGATTTCAGTCGTTTCTACATAAATGATACCAAACTTTAAACTTCAATATCACCTTAACTAAATAAGATTTTGCAATGCTTTCTTCACCATTTTGTTTCTTGACCACTGAACTAATCCTTTTTTGTCCCATGATTGTCTAGTGGGGGGAGCAGCTTCAACTGGAATTATTCAAATTGTTAAGATTCCCTTTTCTCACTCATCATCTAGCAGAAAAGCCATCAACAGCTGAAGTTGTAGCATAATTTTCAAAGAATGGTGTGTATGTACAAATATATTGCATTGCGTTAGTCCCACCCTGTTTTAATATTTAAATACTTTCAATAACCCCCAGAAATTTTATCAGCCATAAATAATTTGCATTTTGCAATTTCTCAAAACTGTTGGTGATCAAGCAACAAAACTTCTGTAAGCATTTAGCAGACTTGCAGGGGGTAACTGCCAGTGGCGTAACAGACATACCTGGGGGCCCTGGGGTGAAAGATTAGATGGGCCCCTCAAGTTAGTAAAACGATCAACTGTGACATGAGTATATGTGGGTGCAGAAATCAAGGGTTGTACTCCATTTTTCAGATGGGGATCAAAGGGGTGTAAACGTGGAACTGTCCACTAAACAACAGTTTTTTAAGAATAATAGACCTTTTGTAAGCGAAGAATAGTTCACCCACTACCTACATAAGCAATTATGAAAAGTGCACAAAAAAAAGAAGAAGATTTTTGTTGCTAAGTCTAAAAAATCGAAAAACCTTTTAAGTTTACCATGGACCTTCATATTACCAAACTTAAAACCTTTTTTTTCTGGACCTTCTTTCTACATCTGGCACTTCTAAGTCTAAGGTGTGCGACACCAAACACCTCTGAGGGCCCCGCTCCCTGGTGGAATTCTGTAAGTAAGCTTTGTATAGTGAAATATTCAAGTAGGATACATTTCTATACATGTTTAAGAAAGAAGTTGCATTTTGGTTCAAAAAAACCACTTTGGTTAAAAATGGCTCAAATGTATTGATTAAAATCTTATAAGTTGTCCAAAGTTTGATAGAGATAAGCCAAAGGTGATTGATAAATGCCCAGATTGGTTGAAACTTTGCATAACTTTAGTCAAAAATGAAACAAAATTTGGTTAGAAATCGCCCAAATTTGCTCTAAAACAAGAAAAATTTGCTTTAAAATGCCCAAATTTGGTTAGAAGTCACCCAAACTTTGTTAGAAATAGTCCGGATGAGGTTGACAATGTTTTGCTTTAAATGTTTTTTAGAAATCGCAGTTAAAGTTCACAGATAGTGCTTGCATGGCCTAAAGTTTATTAGAACTCCCCAATATGTATGTTGTCAAAAATTGGTGGAAAATTGTTCATTTTAATCAAATTGGCTTTAGTCATTCACTTTTGTCAGTTTTTATCGACAGCTTAGTCACTAGTAGTATTAGACATTTTTAGGTAGAAGTCCGATTATAAAATCATATTTTCGGCACCCCCTCTGGCATCGAAGGCTGGATACATCACTACCACCCAAGTTGCCATGAAAACTACAGTAATGTAATTTAATAATGGCCCCCTACGCACATGGTGATTTCAGACCCTATCCAGCCCTGGTTCTACAAAAAACTATTTGAACTCATACTAACTAAAAATCCAGCTAATTTTCAATATTTAATGTAATGTAATTTTTGGCTTGGGCCCCTAAGGCCTCAGGGCTGCACCCTCTCTCAATCCCCCGGTGTTACGCCACTGGTTAGTCCTTCCCACCCCCCCCCAAAAAAATAGTATACTTACGTAAAGACGTGCTAGCAGTACTCAGACAAAGTTGTGTTCTAGCTAGTGTCAGTACTTAAAGACCGAATCTCGTCTCATGAAATACCTTGACATTCACTAATAATTCTAATCATATAACGTCACTTCCGCTGCAGTAAATTTAGCTTATCGGTGCAAGGTCAGTGATTGTGTAAACATTTTGACCAATCAGATACGCTGGATTGTATCGTATTTCTGATCTCCACAGTATCCACGTTAACATGATATATGGCCTTTAACATTACACTTACATGCAATTTCCATCTGCCCCCAAACAAAATCGTGCCCTTACACCACAGTATGATAAGTGCAGAAAGAAGTGTTCGTAATATAGCAATATGTTTCTTGTTTAAATGCTTAGTTATCTAACTGTTAACACAGATATTAATTACACTAGATGTAAGTATTTTAAAGATATTACAATAATATGAATTAAATATTTGAGTTATCAAGCAGAGCGACATCCACACAAATAACAGCATTCTACCATAACACATAAATGTGTTGGATATGATCGAACACTCCAACATTTCATTGTACCCCATTGTGCCCATGTGACTTTTTCACCCTACAGCAAAAACACTCAGGAATTCATGTGATGTGAAATGTCAATTCATGTAGCATGAAATAATCAACCAAACTTGTATTAGTATGATAAGAAATATGTAGACAGATAATGTTTTTGTTTTTTAAGATAATAATCTGGAGAAATTTCAACATTTTTTATAGCATATTTACCAGACAAGAATGCATCATGATTTATGACCATAGATACAGCAGTGTTCACATTAAGGTGCAGGATTGTGGGATTCCCACACATATTATTAAATTCCTACATAATTGAATAATTGCTTATTCCCCCCTCCCAAATAAAAATGGCTGAAAAATACCAAATTTTGTATTTTTGGCCATTTAAGTTTTCAGTTTATTTTGTTGGTATTTTTCCAAAAAGAAATCCCCTCTTTTTTACCCCCCCCCTCCCCAAAAAAAAGTTGCAGGGGAGGGATGGGTGGGGTGGGGTAGAGTGGGTTGGGGTGGGGATGGGGTGGGGTGGGGTGGGGTGTGGTAGAGGTAGGGTGGGGGTGGGGGAATTCCCCCCAAAATATGAACACTGACATTCAGTGCACTGTACAAGTATATTTCACTTTGTGTGGATAGTACACACTGATGTTTAGGAGATGATGACTATGACTCAGACCCCTAGCTTGATTTAAAAAGGGGCAGGGTGCTATATTTGTTGAGGGGCACATTAATGCATGCGTGTAGCGCTGCGCCTTTGCGGTGTTGAGTCTAGGAGCAGGGTGCCATACTTGTTGAGGGGCACATTAAAGTGCATGTGAAGCACTGCGTCTTTTTGGCATTGAGTCCAGGGGCCCTTAAGGGTCAAGCCCCTGGTGAAGAAGCTCTGGGATTTTAGCTAAAATCATACCTCAGAATGAAACTATTCTGATTGAGTTATTAGCTAAACAGGACAATTTCTTACTATGTTATCATTCTGTATTCATGTAAGAGATGAGGTTCATTAAGATTATTCAAGCTAAAAACAAGATCTAAAAAATACAAACAAATGTTTTTTTACAATTTTTCTGAGGGGCAGGGCAAGCCTCCAGGGGGTGAGACAGACCCCCAGTGGGCGGAACAGACCCCCAGGGTGCGGGACGGACCCCACGGGGCAGGATGGACCCCAGGGGGCAGGACGGACCCCAGTGGCAGGATGGATCCCAGGGGGTGGGACAAACCCCCCCCCAGGGATGGGACGGACACCGAAGGGGCAGACATACCCCAGGGGGAAAGATGGACCCCAAGAGGCAGCACGGACCCCCAAGGGGTGGGATGGACCCACGGAGGGTCGGGCGGACCACTCATGTCAAACAGCAAAGCTAGGGGTCTGTCATGTTGGGATTACATCATTAATGTTGTTATCAATACATTCAACATTTAAAAAAAAAAAAAGTTATTAAATCAAACTTGAATGAGTTCCAGGGTAATGTCTAGGCAAAAGTTAAAAACATGATAAAAATAGCCATCAATGTAGAAGTTTTACAATAAAAAGAACTTTGGAATAAATGCTTTGGAATTTGGAGGCAAAAGTTATCACCATAAAAATGCCTTGAAGACAGGTGTTACAAAAATTATGCTTTGCACCTTAGTTGAGCTGTTGCCGTTTTTACCAAGGTATTTTGTGCGGTTGCATTGCTTGAATTGGCAAATGATACCCTGATCAGCCAGGGAATTGCCACTTTAAATCAACTAATGTAAATTTCTCAACAACTCAAGTTTATCCTTTTTATCTTTCTAAGTAGCGTTAACACCATAAATCATGATTTTCATCATCATTTTAGAGTCATTTGATGAACAAAGGACAAGCAATCAGTATTACAGTATTGGGAGTCATAATCACACAATTAAGAAACTGTACTAAAATTTGTTAGCATAGTATATTGATGAAACCCAAACTTACTAATTGTTGAAAACCCTAGAATTCTATGAGGCCCCAAAAGCAGCCCACCAACAGCAGCAAATTAAATGTATGCCACCTTACCATACACTCCTCAACATGGCACTCGAGTCATGTAGATCTTCAAGTCTCTTGGTACCACGAACAAAAAGTGTCAGTTATGGTGACAAATCTTTTAGAACAATAGCATCAGCGCTCTGGAACAACCTTCCAAGTGATGTCCGAGACTATTCAGATTTGAACACTTTTAAATCTTTACTAAAAACATATCTATTTAAGCTAGCATATGGACTATAACTTCTAATTATATTAATTTATATTATATTTCATGTACAGTGCTTATGAACATATTTTTTTTCTCATGAATTTTAGCACTATAATATTCGGTATAATATAATATATAATATATGGCAATCCCTACTTCAACATGAAGGGCACACCCACATTTCTAGACTCATCAATTCCTGTTATTATTCTCAAAACTTATCCACATGAGATTCAATGTCATCTTTTCCAGGATGGACGCAACTTTCACAACCATATCAGATACCAATCATGACATAAGAAATCAAACAGTACAATTTTCTGATTAATTTTTGTGAAGGGTTCGTTGTGATCTTTCATCAAACATGCCCACAGGCAGGGTCAAGGTTCAATCCTGACTCAACCAGCGGGACCCCCTACGGTGATCGGGGTCACCATCGCAGAGATGGGGACTGTACACTAATGAAGGAATTCGCCTGTGGACTTCAACAATTACAACAAAGATGCAATGACTCAGTATGATGTTGTTATGTGTAATATGGTCTACATTATCAAACTTGACCAACACCAAGCCATTCACCTTTAATGAGAATTTGTTCTTGTAAGATGAACCAGAACCAAAAGGTTTTGTGGTTCAGATACATTTTTTCATATGCTGATTGATTTATAAGTTTTGTATCAACTGCCATGTCATTGCAATACAAAATATTTGTTCCATATTCTTTCATAAACCACACCCACCATGCAGATCAATTACAAGGTTGACAACATGAGCATTTACACAATAACTAACATCATAGCAAGTATGATGCAAAAATGGTTGCTCATTTATCCTATTTCAAGAATTTTTCAGTAAGCCCCGTCTACTAATTATTTATTCATTAATATTCATATTCATGTGCATTCTTCTCTCATTTCTGACTGCAGCAGAATAGCTAGGGTGAACATGTCTTGTCTTGGAGCTAACTAGTTTGCAAGCTAAGTTGCTTTACTTTCTCTAAATACTTTTATCTTATCTGTCAACTCGATCACCTAAGTACCTTTGCTTTCTCTGAGTGCCTGTACTGTGTACTTACGGTTATCATGTCTTTATTATACCATGCACTTTTACCTTGTGTCATTTACCTTTGCTTATATTATATACTGTAAAAACATCAATTCTATGTACCATACTTGTGTGCCAAAGCTAATTCACCTGCTTGGTTATGTTACTTATCGCATTCATTAGGTCTGATGCTTTGGCCATGGCATTTGTGCCTACGGCAAAGCCAATTCATATTATGTACCTAATTATTCACTGGGTATCTTCTGCCCAGCACATGAGCATCACCTGCCCTGCTGACCACACGGGTCTTGTCTGCTCATTTACTTATTCGGTCAATCAACCAACCAGCAACACATTCCTGACTTACTTGGAATGTTCCTAACTTACTTGGATTGTTGCTATGTGGTCATGTTGGTACATCCTATTAACCTACCCCTAGCGCTGTCATATCCCACTAGTTTACTTGCGACATCTCGCTTCACCGGTAGCTTAGGTAAACCAACATGCCCCCCCCCCCCCTCTTGTATTTAATTACCATTACATCTTCATTGTATGGTAGTGTGTACTTAAATCTAGCATGCACACACTGCCTATTTACTTAGTTACGCTTGTATTCATAGGGATCCTCATGCGTTTTTATCTACAGGACCACCAGGGTGACAGCAGCTTCCTGGGCCATACCACGTCATCCAAGCAGGTGGACTATAAGGTCAGTCCCCACATTGGTAAACCCGAAGTGATACTTTAGGTGACGTGGTATTCTTGGCTAGTTTGTCATCCCTTTCTTCTATCATTCACTTCGCTTCGCGTGTGATCTAAGGGGAAGCTACTGTAGCGGTTTCATACTTCCCAGTATGCATTGTTTTCAGGTTGTGTATAGCTATTGTTCTACTCTTTTTGTAACAGTAATAAATGTTACTAACCATGTCCAGCTAAATAATTCATGGAGGTTGAGAACTCAAGAAGGCTGCGCTCTGAGCGTCGCTATACAATAATATGTTGGTGCAGTTTATTAAATAAGTTATCCCCACATATCCACATCCACACACATAATCCTCAATGACGTCCCTATTCTGCTGCAGTCAGAAATGAGAGAAGAATGCACATGTGCATGTAGCCCACAAAGTGAATAAACAGCAAAGACCTAAGAACCAATCAAAACATTCCACAACACGCAGAATTCAACAGAACTTGGGACACAAAAGGAGTGTAGAACAATAACTACACACAACCTGAAAACAATGCAATGCACGGAAGTACCAAACCGCTACAACATCACCACCAAAAACAATAGGGCACATCTATAGACCATGAGCTATCTATGTACGAAATATGACATAAATCCAAGTTACAGTACCATTTTTGAGATACCATGCTTATAAGCTCTTATCAGCAAAATCATATCACGCCCACCCACTATGCAAATTAATGAAATTCAACATTTTTACACAATGAACATGTACATACTAGCTAACATCATAATTGTACCAAATATGACGAAAAAAAACAAACGTGTGATTGTTAAAATATGAACATTTCAAGATTTTTACATTAAGCCCCACCTACTCATTAATATGCATGACATCACCATCAAAAATGATAAGAGCACATCAATGGACCATGGGCTATCTGTGTACCACATATGACATTAATCCAGTGAATCGTTCTTGAGATATCGCATTTACGAGCTGGCTGTCACAAACACAAACTCACACACACACACATACATCCACCCATACATGCCATCATGACCGCATTGGTTCATAATGCTATCACATCGGAACCAATCAAACAGGTGTTTTAATGCAATTGTCCTTATGTATGCTGCCTGTTTCTATGATTCATTTTGGCCCCATAATGCTACAAACAGTGCAAAGGGTCACAATTTGTCCTGAATTTTTGCAGAGTCTGCTCATCAAACAAGCAATATTATGTATAATCAGGATGCCAAGATTTTCTTCCTTGACAACCAGGTCAATTCCCAGTTGTCAAGTTACTTTAAGGCTGATATTTATTCAAAAAAACAAATAAACAATATTTTTAACAAATGTTGCATTTTTATTAGGCCCTAACCAAGGCTTCAGTATTTTGTGCATTGAAATGTTCCAATTATATTTAAGCTTTTAATGATAAAATTAGTGACAAACCACACCTCAATCAACGAAAAAATTATCTCTCTCTACTTCTCAAACTTAGGATTCATTCTTTGAATGTAAAAATATGTATTTTATTTCGTAATATATTCAAAAATAATATGAGATCCCGTTCGCGCATGTTCAGACAAACTTTACATAGCTTGGACATTACAGATATGCACCTTCAAAAAAACTCCATAACTTTTGTAAGCAGAACTGCTTAAACAATCGTGTCCAGATTACTGGTAATACAGGTTTCAAATTTTATAAGCAGAACTGCTTAAACAATTGCGTCTGGGTAATCTGGGTAATACAGGTTTCAAAATTGATTTGAAAGGTTACCCAACTGACAGAAGGTTATGTATTTATACTTAAAGTACCTCACTGAATATATGGAATGTACAAAGATTTGCTTAGGAAACGAAACCAAACTTTTCGTTAGCTACAAAAAACCACATGAAAGAGCATCCACTGATAAGAAGGCTGAAAAGAGTTATGGAATTATCAGGTGTTGATGTAACACAATGTAAAGAACATTCTGTACATGCAGCAGCTAATGTTAACACCCTGCCAATCAATATTGTTTTATCTCAAGCAGGATGAGCTAATGGGAACACTTTTTCTAAATACTACAATAAACCTATTGTGCAAGAACAACAATTTTCATCTGCACTTTCACAGGATTAGCACTGATTACAGAAAAAGACTTCATTCTTCATTTTACCTTTAGACAACATAGATAATGTTTTTTCATGCCTTACTCCACAAGTGTAGTTTCAATGTGGAGAAGTTGAAAACTGTATATAACATTTAAAACATTATTAGAAGTAGACGACCTAGGGGTGGACGACCTAGGGGTGGACGACCTAAGGGTGGACGCCCTAGGGGCGGACGACCTAGGGGCGGACGACCTAGGGGCGGACGACCTAGGGGCGGACAACATAGGGGTGGACGACCAAGGGGTGGACGACCAAGGGGTGCACGACCTAGGGGTGGACGACTAGGGGTGCACGACCTAGGGGTGCACGACCTAGGGGTGGACAACCTAGGGGTGGACGACCTAGGGGTGCACGACCTAAGGGTGCACGACCTAAGAGTGCATGACCTAGGGGTGCACAACCTAGGGGTGCATGACCTAGGGGTGCAAGACCTAGGGGTGCACGACCTAGGGGTGGACGCCCCAGGAGTGGGTGACCCAGGAGTGGACGACCCAGGAGTGGTGGATAATCTAGAAGTAGATCTATTGAAAGAAATACTTTTATGTATTATCTCGTTCAATTTTAGTTTGATTTTAACTGTGATTGAGAAATTTAACCCAGTATTAACAAATTGGACTTTATTGTAGAAATATTCGTCCTGTATTGTTTTTTTTATGTGAGTTATCTCATATTATTTTTGAACGTATTACGCAATAAAAGATCATAATTTTATGAAGTAATGGTGAGTGAGAGAATATTATTCTTTCACTCACCACAACTTCATAAAATCAAGATCAAACATCGAACAGGTAAGTTCTTGTTTAATCTTCCCATTCTATTTATTAAGGTTATAATTTATCTTTAAAAGATATTTTCCATATTTGGACATGATGATAATTGACAAGTTACGTTCAGAAATAACAATTCGTTTACTTGCCAGCTCATGTGGCAAATGTTCTCTCATGCTCACATCTGACAAACTTATGATCACATAAGTGCTGTACAACAACACTTCCATTCATCATATAAGGCCTAAAAAAAGTATTTGTTTGCCAAATAAAAGAAACCTACAATCTGTAAAAGAAGTAAAGTGCTTTAATTCTGTTTTTTAATTGTTCTTGATACTTAAATCTTGATGGAGCATATTATTTCTGACCACCCCTCCCTTACAATTTTCCACAAGATAGGGCAAATATTATTTTTTTTAGCTAAACATCCCTTAAAGGCATTTTAGCTTATGCCATACTTAAGAGCCATACTTAAGAGCCATACTTAAGAGCCATACTTAAGAGCCAGGTTTTCGCCAGGATACATTCGGATTTTTGCAGCGTTTATTATATCCTATGCTTCTTTTAGATATTTTGCTGTGTTGCTATGTTTGGCTTAAATAGATCAATATATTGATGCAATAACAATTCATATTGTTGAGTAATTTTACCAAATTCTGTATTCCAAATTTCATTAAAAATGTTTCAAATACTCAAGATTTCACTTAGCACAATCCGAAGAAATTTAGCATACAGAATAACATTGGCTCGGGAAATACCACCGACCATCTCCAATTGAAAGAAAACTATGTTTTTATTGGCTGGAGCGTTAAAATACAGTCTTGCACATATGCTAATCGAGCTTGATATCCCGTTTGGGATTTCTCTCAATGTGTAGTCCAATTGGGGCATAACTGTTGTAGTTGATAGCTCATTTGGGCTATAAATTGGGTTTAAAAAACCTATTAAAAGCCAAGAATGGCTAAATAGCTTAAATAGGTTATTTCAACCATATAATGCGATTGAATCTCTGGCTGTTAAAGTGTTAAAAACTCACTGATAAAAAAAAACCTTACATGAGTCCCCGAAATGCTTACATGAGTCCCCTGTCGCATTTGAATGTTAGACGCATGAGCTGGCACAATGTCTTGTTTTTGGCAAGGCTACAGACTCTATTACTTGAACTTGTGCATAAATCCAGTGCCTTTTTAAAGAAATTCTTAGTGGTGTGGTGATTGCAGGGAGAATGGAATGGGGACCTTTGATAAATTTTTGACTTGTTATGTGCTTTCTTTTGGAAATTTTGCTTCATGTCTGGACTTTTAATTTTATTTTATTTGTGAAATTTTCTTTGATTTTCAGGAAGATTTCTTTAATCTTCAAGAAATTTTGCTTATTTTCGGAAAATGTTGCTTATTTTGGGAATTTTTTGGCCAATTTTGGGGTAATTTCCTTCAGTTTCGGACAATTTTTTGTTAATTTTCAGAACACTTTCGTTAAAATTTCTTTAATTTTCAGGTACTGTTTTTGAATTTCCAGAAAGTTTCTATAATTATCGAAAAATTTTGCTCATTTTCAAGATTTTTTTCTCAATTTCGGAACATTTTGCTCTAGATATTTTGGCCCTTTTTGAGGTAAATTCTTTCATTTCCAGATAAATTCCTTCGATTATAGGAACATTTTCTCCATTTTCGGGAAAATCACCGTTATCTGTGATGGTATCTAAAGGATAAGTTTAGTGGTCAAGCATGTCCATCTTATATGAAAGAGGACTTCAGAAGAAACAAAACGGTACAGAAAGAATTCAAATATCTTATTCCGCTAAGGAGATATTACAGTTTCAAGCTCTGTCTTATCTGTGTAGAAAATGACATTGTGTAGTAAGTCTACTACTGTATGGAAAGTTGTTGTCTTCATCCTCACATTCTTAACAATTATTCATGTATTTTAAAGAAAGTTTATTTAAATTTTTACTATTGAAACTATTTTTCCACGAACTTTCTTCTTGCTTGACCAATGAACTAATCCTTTAAAGGATTCAGGGGTCAAGTAAATCCATCTTATTTTAAAGAGGACTTCAAAACAAAGTTTACAGATCATGTTAGTTATATTTGTTATAATGATTGCTACAGTACTTGGAAGTGTATTTGTGGGATGCTATTAAGTCTCCATGCTATTATTGATTAATTGTAATTCATTAATTGTAATAATTAATTAATTGCTCAGAATGGCTGATACATTATCAGTATAGTTAAAATCGTGTCTTGTTGCAAGAATCCATCTTGATTTTATACAAAAGTATTTTGCTGTTGGTATGTCTTTGCTAATAAAACTTGCATCATATTGATGTTGAGACTTAGCTTTTTTAGGCTTACAGTACCTGAAAAACAGTTTTCACATATTTAAACAATATTAAACCTCCCATACGCAGTGGGGCAACTAGAGTCTTAGAGCCCGTAGGGATTTTGACCTCTGCAGCAATGTCGGAACCACGGTGGCAAAGGAAGGGGGGGGGGTCACTGTCCCTGGCCCTAGAGTAAGAGGCAGAAGGTGCCCTTTTGAAATTGTGCGGACGGTGGCAGGAGTTGCCTTTTTGAAAGTTGTGGGCTGACCCGTCTGGATCCTGTAGTAGACTGGTCTTGATCCTAGAGGCACCCTTTTAAAACTTATTTAAAGTTATTCTAGATCATTCTTGAAGCTTGAAAACAAATAGATATCAAGTCCTTCTCCCACAAACACTCTTTTCCCATAAACACTCTTTTCCCATAGACACTCTCCTGAGTGCATACTTATGCATGCTTTCTTCCCAGATAAAATTGAAAAATTATTAATATAAAACTGAAAATAATGGTAATTTTTCAGAAAATTTTAGTAAAATTATTGGAAATTTAGAACATTTTCTAGAACTTAAAAAAAAAAAAAACCAAAATGAAGTAAATTTCCCCAAAAATGATCACAGAAATTTCTCAAAAATTGCAGAAACTTTCCCTAAAATGGAAAGAGATTTCCTGATTAGCAGCAATGTGCAAATGTAAACTTTATTTACCAGTGCAATTTTCCAGAAAATTTTAACCAGGAATTTGTTTCGATTGCCCCTCCCCCTGAGAGGTGACTCTTCCTACGCCCATGTGTGGCACATTTCTTTCAAGCTCACATCTGACATACTTGTCCTCATACAAGTAAGACAACACATCATATCAGTTACTAAACACCTGCTGTCAATTTCTAATCTCACAAACGCTCTTAACCAAAAACACTCTTTAAAACCCATCTCGACGATAATATTAACATCTCACTTCACATTACAAGCTCTCACTCAGAAATGCCATTCAAATAATAATCTGCATTTCCAAAGTGCTCAACATTTGGTCACAGTGTAATCAATTACAACCCTGTCTTCCGTATCTCAACCAGTCCCACACAGTGCCTAAATTAACCAGACATGTTCCGCATCTGTGGCAGAGAAAGGAATTTCCCAACAAGTTGAGGTTTTGACAGCATGAGGCCTAGGCTACCTGTCTTGGTTGGTTGTATACACTAATGGGACTAGGCAAATCTTGTATAGCAACGTCTACTGCAGATCTGCTTGCATATGGATGCCACTGCAAGTTATGGAAATAATTATCTTGTCCGATAGCTGGGAGAGAGAAGGGGGGAGGTATTAACTAATACTATTAGCACCAAGAAATGGCTTTTGTACCGAGTCTAAGTCATCGTTATGATGTCATCACAGCACTTCCTGTTGTAATCTGATGTATTTCTTTGAAAATTAATCACCAATTTTTCATAATTCGAATAAAAGTTACAAGAACAGATTAGATAACATTGTAAAATATCATTCTTCACAATTCTTGATATTTTCTTAAGGAAAAAAGTGTTCCTAATAATTTAGAAAATCTGAAACTCATTTTCAAAGAAAGACAAAGATTTATACAGGAAGTGCTGTGATGACATCATAATGATGACTTAGAATCAAACCAACAATCTCTTTTATGCAGACAAAAAAAATCTTTAAAATTAACTTCTTGTAGGAATAAAATAGTAACTTGTTTTTACAGTTTGCACCAAAAATCCTCCCATTTTTGACCAAACAACTTTCATTTTGGCCCAAAAATCCTCAATATTGACCCAAATATCTGCACTTTTAAATAAAAATCTTCGGGCTTTTATCAAAAAATTTAATTTTAGACCAAAATTTTTAAGGGCCCAATCTACAACATAGAACCAAAAACCTTTGGATAGGGAGGTGCAGTTCTTATCATCAGGGTTATGCATGCATGGGAGCCATCATGAATTTTCAAAGCAATACAATTCGACAAATTTTTAGGAAATCTTTATTTTCCCAAAAATTTCCTGCATGTTCGCGAAATCTTCTTCATTTTCCAGGAAAATTCTTCACTTTCCAGGAAAGCACAGTCAATTTCGAGAAATTTTTAGGAACTGCAAAATCGAACAAAATTTCAACGAAATTTCAATTATAATGTTAAAAATTTCACAATTTGTCATCAAAATAAAGCATGCCTGAAACCAGGAAACCCTTTTCGGAAGTGGTCTCTAACTTCCTACGTGCCTCTGTCAGTCTGTCCTCCCTAATCTGAAACTGGCTTCAGTCAGTTTCCCCAAAAACGAAAAGCAAAAAAAGATAACAAGGTGATGTAGCTATTAATCATTTTATCATAAAATAGAATAGATAAATAAATAAAGACATTATAAATAATAAATTGGCCCCTGCTTAAAACAAGAAGAAAGAATACCTGCTTCCATATGCTATGTGAAATCAATAACAATCATTGCCACTGACAATGATAACCTAATCCCAAACGTAATAATCAATGCAAGGAATAATCATGATATATGAATTTCCACGTTACCTATGCTAAAACCATGCAAATACTCCTTCTTCCCTAAGTGCTCAAAAACTAAGAAATTGAAATGCTTTAACTGCCAGACCACCAGACATTGATATACATTCACCAAGTCTAAACTGTTTCAACACTAAACTTAGCCTACTAAACTTGTTAACTGTTTTTTCCCTCATACTTGTTACGATTGGTTGTCGTTCGTGTCCAGAAAGATTATTGCCAACTTAACTTGTAAGTTTGCAATGCACCATTGAATGTTCATATAGTAATGGGCGCTATACTATAAGTTTCCATTACCTTTACCTTAAACTATTCAGATTCAGGTTGCAAAATTACTTCAGCAGATGGAAAGTGGCGTAAGTACCCATGCTAACAATTTCTTAACTTAGCTGTTGAAGTTTCCGGTTAGACTAGCCTCATTCATTTCAAATAATATCATTCTCCTTCACAATATCTCTTTGTGACTCTTCAAAATATATTTTGGTGTAATAAATATTTTCTATTATGTTTCTAAAACAGTACAAAAAAACTAAACGATACCATTCTTCATAACACCTTTTGGAGGTTTGGAGGTGGCTATTAAAATATCGGATTGGCAACAGAACTTTTCGTCTGCATTCCTCAACGTTGCCAATTTACATGATTTTTGCGAATAAAAACAACGCTAATTTTTTTTAAATTAGCATGGCTGAAACCTATTGTAGCATCTAACCATTAAAATACAATCTTCAATAAATAGCACTTAATTTGAAGTCCATATTCTCTTTATTAAATGAAATTTTAAAATTAATTCTCAATTAAAATATGGTATATTTTGAGTCCTGTCCCTGACCAAATTTTGGAGCTTCCACATAAGCAATTTAATACAAGAGTTAGGTGTCACTATAGTCCTAAAAGTTCCATGGTCAAGCATTTATATGAAAAAAGGACTTTAAAAGAAACAAAATGGTGAAAAAAAGCATTCAAAAAACTGATTCCGTTAAGGAGATATTCAAGTTTGAAGTCCTGTATTATCTTTGTAGAAATGACTGGTGTAGTAAGTTTACTATGGAACGTTGGTACCCTCATCCTCACATTCTTAACAATTGTTAATGTATTTAAAGATAAGTTATTTAATTTTTTCACTAATTGAATTATTTTTCCTCGAACTTTCTTTAGGTAGTATATAATAAATACCCTTCCTTGATTCACTTTTACTACTTTTTTGGCATATTCCACGGTTTTTAAGCCACAAAAATGCAGGTCATTTATTTAACTTTTTCACCACTTAAATTATTTTTCCTCAAACTTTCTTCAGGTAGTATACCCTTCCTTGATTAAGTTTTGCTACTTTTTCGACATATTGGACGGTATTTAAGCCACAAAATAGCAGGCCAAATATGATAGAATACATAAAGACTGAGGAATCCCAGGCTATGACATCACAAGTATTCTGATTTCAGTTGTTTCTACACAAATGATTCCAAATTTTAAACTTAAAATCTCCTTCATGTAATAAGATTTTTGAATGCTTTCTTCACCATTTTTTTCTTTTGAAGTCCTCTTGAACTAAACTTGCTTGACCACTGAACTTAATAATCTTTAAATATTTTCTGATTAACTCTTTGGCTGACCCTTACAATCGTGTGTGTTGTCACTTGATCCTGAATATGATCCAATATAAACCGTGCTTAGTGCAATAGAAATTTACAAAAAAAATCAGTTTAATGGTCTCACATGAGTACAGGTTTGTGATCAGACCCAGACCCACTGTAGAGTAGGCCATATGATCACAAGGTACAATGTATAGTAGGCCATATGATCACAAGGTACAATGTATAGTAGGCCATATGATCACAAGGTACAAGCAACCCAAAGTTATATACTGGGTCATTGCAATGTTTACCAAATTGTGTCCACACTTATTGTTTTGTCAGCAGATCAGAACCCTCAGACTGGATCATGATCCTACCTTCCAGTATAAAGACCATCCGGCAACTGCAACCAGTCCCGGTGACTATCCTCACAGCAAAACGTAAGCTGATCTGCCATTGGGTTTGACCCAAAGCTTATGGTCCAGTCAAAACACTCTTCTTTTAAGTCGCTTTCCTCAAATGTCTTCAAACGGCTCTCCTTCCATTTAATGGCCTTGTTGTTCAAGACTTGCCTGAAGTCTGTCACCAAGTCATCCGCCATTGAGGATAAACATTCTATCTCAGCCCGTGGAGGTAGGCGTTCTCACTTGAGAAGGAGCTCACAATCACATCTACTGTGGGCAATCAGATCTGCCAATTATTTACTGTGAATCTGTTTGCATGATCCTAGTCCAGAGAAGGTTCATGATTGGGAGCAGGCAATCAGATCCGCCAATTATTTACTGTTAATCTGTTTGCATGATCCTAGTCCAGAGAAGGATCATGATTTGGAGCAGGCAATCAGATCCGCCAATTATTTACTGTTAATCTGTTTGCATGATCCTAGTCCAGAGAAGGATCATGATTGGGAGCAGGCAATCAGATCCGCCAATTATTTACTGTTAATCTGTTTGCATGATCCTAGTCCAGAGAAGGATCATGATTGGGAGCAGGCAATCAGATCCGCCAATTATTTACTGTGAATCTGTTTGCATGATCCTAGTCCAGAGAAGGATCATGATTGGGAGCAGGCAATCAGATCCGCCAATTATTTACTGTTAATCTGTTTGCATATCCTAGTCCAGAGAAGGATCATGATTGGGAGCAGGCAATCAGATCTGCCAATTATTTACTGTTAATCTGTTTGCATGATCCTAGTCCAGAGAAGGATCATGATTGGGAGCAGGCAATCAGATCCGAAGTTAATCTGTTTGCATATCCTAGTCCAGAGAAGGATCATGATTTGGAGCAGGCAATCAGATTCACCAATTATATACTGTGAATCTGTTTGCATGATCCTAGTCCAGAGAAGGATCATGATTGGGAGCAGGCAATTAGATCCGCCAATTATATACTGTGAATCTGTTTGCATGATCCTAGTCCAGAGAAGGATCATGATTGGGAGCAGGCAATCAGATCCGCCAATTTTATACTGTGAATCTGTTTGCATGATCCTATTCCAGAGAAGGATCATGATTGGGAGCAGGCAATCAGATCCGCCAATTATTTACTGTTAATCTGTTTGCATGATCCTAGTCCAGAGAAGGATCATGATTGGGAGCAGGCAATCAGATCCGCCAATAATTTACTGTGAATCTGTTTGCATGATCCTAGTCCAGAGAAGGATCATGATTGGGAGCAGGCAATCAGATCCGCCAATTATTTACTGTAAATCTGTTTGCATGATCCTAGTCCAGAGAAGGATCATGATTGGGAGCAGGCAATCAGATCCGCCAATAATTTTTTGCGAATCTGTTTGCATGATCCTCGTCCAGAGAAGGATCATGATTGGGAGCAGGCAATCAGATCCACCGATAAGATTCTCAAAAAACATGCGTCAACGCATTATGCAATATCCTGTTACAACGTGTTTATTTCATGTGGATGGTTGGTTTAGTTTGTTGATGTTTAACAGCACCGGGACAGCCAGAGTCAAATGTGCCAAGAGGGTGTTAGAAACCACGGAGCTTGAGTCAGGACAGAGAGGAAAGAGAGGTGGGATAGGAGGGAGAGAAGGTGAATAAGGGAAAGAAGTTAAGGTAATAAAAGGAGGGTGAGGAAGGTCAGGCAGAGAAGGGAATAAGGAAAGGGAGGTTTAGATCAGGTGGAATAAATTGCTGTTGCGGAGAAAGGTGATGAAGCTGGAGGTAGGATTATTCTTGAAAAGATCGGAAATTGAGATGGAGGAAGGAGGAGGGGGGGGGAGGTATGATCTGGAGTTCAGGTTTATGTGGAAAGTAAGCCTACTGGTTACATTTCAAACAGTTTTTTAATGACCCACCTTTCGAATTGTGATTTGCTCATGCCCCGCTATCAAATCACTTCTAGCAGTCTGAGAGCATCATGATAAATAGGGTAAAAAAGGCGGCAATGAATTTCAAAAGGCAGCCATGAAAACTTTTAATTATTCATATCCGACCAGCAGTCAAAAATTTCACAGTAGCCAATGGAAGTTGAACAATCCAGAGCAGAAAATATAAACATCCCTTAAGAAATCGTGCATGTTAAAATGAGGTCACATGACAATTTCCCCTATTTTAAGGGTTATTTTACATATTTTGAAGTACCCTATTTTCTGGGTTGCATCTGGACTGTTCAAGTGAGTCTGATGAATAGCTCGCACTCAATTCAATGTTTTTTTATCATCATCAAGCTGGCTTATCATCAGTGGATCATCACCAGAGATAAGTGAGGACACAGCTATAGACTCAATTGGCATGAAATATAGCTTCAGTCAAGTTTACGAGTGGGTGGCATTTATGAGCCATGATGATGAATGAATTTGTACTGTGAGGTGTGTAAGAATATAGTGAAGGTGAAGTTGTAGAGATATTTAAAGGAATATGGACAACAGTAGCAACAGCGTGAGCTTAAATGCTTTAAAATAGACCTCCGTGGTGCAGTGCTTTGTCCTAACACCGGCATGAACCGGGTTCCGTATCCCTGGTGGGTCTGCCTGCAACAAGTTAGCTCACAACTGGTTATCAAAAGCCATGGCTGTCTTGATATAATGTCTAGCACTGGATGCTTTCGGGATGTTAAACCTTGCTATGCTATATGCTTTGCTAAATGCTATGTTATATGCTATGCTATATAGTGTAAACCATGCAACCAGCAGGTCCCATCAAAATAAGTAATGTAATTGCATCCAATTTACAGCCTTCTATAACTTAGATGCTTAATTAGCATAAATTGTACAATAATTTGTGATTCAGAATGAGACAACCAGAAGATTGTTCATCATAACTTTTTGCTTTTTTGTCCATCCTCATTACATTTTGAATGGGAGAAGTTGGCAATACTGAACAGGAAATTGGATAATATTTATAAGCTTGATCCAGATTAAGCTAGAATGCAATTTAAGAACCTGGGAAAGAATAGAGTATAAATAGTTTTTCCTGTATTCCTTTTGCACATGCTGGAAATTCTTTAAAACTTTGATTTCTCATCACTCAGAAACTGTTAATGCTGTGACCATTTCAAGAAATGATCTGCTCAGAATTTAATGCTCTTTCAGTGGGGTACAAAATCTGCACCTGTCTTTATACCTTTAAGGTGAAGGTGCAGAGATCATACTGCATAAAAATGGCAGGGATGGCCAAAGGATGTAGTCCATGCTGAAGCTATAAATAATTGTACTTCCCATCTGTGAAAGTTTTGTCTATTTTGTCAGGGGATTTAGGTAGTAAGTAACTTTCCCAGGAAGGAGTGAAATTGATTCATCTTCAATATACTTTAATGGTCCATGCCAAGGAAACAACTGCTAAATTGATTTTAAAATTATAAAGCACCAAGGAAATAGTGTCTCAGTAATAATTGGTCAAATATGGGTCCTCATTTATGCAGGTATTTTGTTTTTCAGGTCTTATTAAAGGAACAGCCCAATATCTCTATTTTTTTTGTAAATTCTTGTTTCTTATTCTTCTGGCAAATTTCCATAGAGCAGATTCTAACATTTGAAGAACTTTTGGATCTTTCCACAAGTGTATGCTAACAGTTCAGTTCCCACCACCAATTAGGAGACTCAAGCATGCACACTGAGCTTACAGTGATATATGGAACCCGCCATTATAATTGTGAAGTTTCAGTCATAGATGCTTATCAGCCGTTTCATTAAAGGTTTGTAACAAAGTATGCTTTGTTCATCTTCAATTTCGAAAGTAAAACAACTTTGTTTAATCACGCAGTTATTGCTAAATAATTTTCACAAATCCCAAAGTTTTTTAAATAATTTTAGAAAACCTTGTAAAAGCGAGACTGCCTAACAGTAACACATAAGAATTCATCAATTTTCTTCAAATTTCTCGAAAACCGCACGGTGAATTTTAAAAGCGCACTCTGAAAAGATAATCAATATGCCATTATTTTAAATCGTAAAGAAAGATTTAAACCCTTTGCAGTGGTTAAGTTCCCCACGCTCAAAATGTGTCTGATTCCCATGTTATTCCTTATACAAACTTTGAATTTGGATAGATGCATTGTGGGATACTTCTATATAGGATCCTCGATCGGGAGAACAAAACCTATTCGCCCGATCGGGGGTATGAACCGGACTGGATAAAGGGCAGGAAGAATTTCCCCTCCCAATGCTGGAAAATCAGGAAAAGTCAATGGACAAGAAGGAAGTGAGTAGATCCTAAAAAGCAAGCAAAAGCTTTAGAAAAGTCATCAGCATAATTTGTTGGTATTGAAGGTTTTGAATTCTGGTACCAAGATGAATCATTATCAATTTTCTAAGAAAATTAAGATCTCATTCAGGCAAAACACTCTTCATGTAAAAGAAGTAGTTATAGAGAACTAAAAGTGATCAATTCTTATAATAAGGGTGTTGAACCCCTCCCCCAACCTACCCCTGATCTCACCCCTGCAAATGTGGGGTGAGACGATTGTACTAAACAAAACTTTTCACTTAGATACTTCCTCTTGGTTTATACAAACATGCTCATCTGGACCTCATATGGGTCACATTTACGGTCAGCAGAATGTCAAAGCCCTAACGCCACTGCTTATTTAACATTCAAAGGCTTTTAGACAATGAAACAGGAAATGATTATTGCTTCCTTATTGCCATACTTTGTCCCAATATGGTCGCAATCTGACACCCAAAGCTACTGTGTGTAGTAAGTAATTTACACAATCACATTTGTATTGCATATCCACTAAAATGCACAAAAAGTAGTTAAGTGAAAATATGGGTGTCCCACCAAAGATAAACATGTATACATGCCAAGATTCATGCAATTCTAGTAAAATAACTCCCTTTCTACAGTTTTAACATAAGGACAGTGTAACATATCTGTAAAGAAAACTAAGCCAGGATTTGCAAATATAACTCTTGTTCCACAACAAAGATCTTCGTCGTGTGGCGACAAGGAGTCAGGTACAGTAGCTCAGTTGGTAGAGCACACAGCTGAAATGCTGAAGGTCCTCGGTCAGGCCTAACCAGTTTTTCCACAGCTATGCAGACAGATGCGCCGATCTTCAAAGGGAAAGTACATTGTTTGCAGCTCCTGCTCCTCATTTAGCTGTTGAGAAAAGTGGCAATGGTTGAATGGGGCTCGCTGTCCTTTGGAGGGGACGTTAAGCCGTCAGTCCTGATGGCAGGACAATCACACCCTACCTGGTTCTCTGGACACATCTCGAAAAGAGTAGGGTGAAAACCTGGTGTTTATCCACTTCCGTCCCGGTCGCACGAGACTGGCATCTGCTATGCAGGCTCTAGCTTGGCGTCTATGCTCCATATAGGAGTCTTGCCGAGTTCCCGTTAGGGAGGATTATGTACATACATACATAGTAGACTCTCTACCGCAGCCTTTTTGAAACACTTTTAACTTTTTATCTCCCGAATGAAACAAGATAGAAAAGCATTGTCTTCACATTGTTGTTGCACTATACAATACAGGTGTTGCACTATACAATACATTGCAGACACGTCTTGACCACTAGACGTATTCTCTGTGTCTCCCCTTATCACTTGATGACCGTTGGCTTTCACAGATTGAGGTAATTAGCCTCTGAGTGATCAAAAGAATCTCACCATAAACTACTGACCAATTGACACTATTCCTGTCGTCTTATCACGATTACAAACTTATTATCTTACTAAATACAAAGTTAATTATTCATCAGTATCACTGTCCAGTTAACACAATATTAAGATTTTCTTAAGATTATATTACATGGAGATTCTCTAACATTCAAAATTAAAATAAAGCACCAATTGACACTATTCCTGTCGTCTTATCACGATTACAGACTTATAATCTTATTAAATACAAAGGTTAATTATTGACTAGTATCACTGTCCAGTTAACACAATATTAAGATTTTCTTAAGATTATATTACAGGGAGATTCTCTAACATTCAAAATTAAAATAAAGCACCAATTGACACTATTCCTGTCGTCTTATCACGATTACAGACTTATAATCTTACTGAATGCAAAGGTTAATTATCGACCGGTATCGCTGTCCAGTTAACACAATATTGAGATTTTCTTAAGACAATATTACAGGGAGATTCTCTAACATTTAAAATCAAAATATAGCACTAATTGACACTATTCCTGTCGTCCTTATCACGATTACAGACTTATAATCTTACTAAATACAAAGGTTAATTATTCATCAGTATTACTGTCCACTTAACACAATATTAAGATTTTCTTAAGGTTATATTACAGGGAGATTCTCTAACATTCAAAATTAAAATAAAGCACCAATTGACACTATTCCTGTCGTCTTATCACGATTACAGACTTATAATCTTACTAAATACAAAGGTTAATTATTGACTAGTATCACTGTCCAGTTAACACAATATTGAGATTTTCTTAAGACAATATTACAGGGAGATTCTCTAACATTCAAAATTAAAATATAGCACCAATTAACACTATTCCTGTCGTCTTATCACGATTACAGACTTATAATCTTACTAAATACAAAGGTTAATTATTCATCAGTAATACTGTCCAGTTAACACAATATTAAGATTTTCTTAAGACAATATTACAGGAAGATTCTCTAACATTCAAAATTAAAATATAGCACCAATTAACACTATTCCTGTCGTCTTATCACGATTACAGACTTATAATCTTACTAAATACAAAGGTTAATTATTGACTAGTATCACTGTCCACTTAACACAATATTGAGATTTTCTTAAGATATATTACAGGAGATTCTCTAACATTCAAAATTAAAATATAGCACCAATTGACACTATTCCTGTCGTCTTATCACGATTACAGACTTATAATCTTACTGAATACAAAGGTTAATTATTGGCCGGTATCACTGTTCAGTTAACACAATATTGAGATGTTCTCAATATTACAGGAAGATTTTCTAACATTAGAATATAGCACCACATCCCACTCAAACTTAGTTAGAACTACTGCACTGACAGCTTTAGAGCTCTTTTAAATTTTCTGTTAGAATGTATGCAAATTTGTGATGTCATAAAGTGAATAGCACTTTAATCATTTTCTTATCAAAATTCTCCACCAACATTGAATGGGAGCAGTTGAATATGGATAACAAAGAAGTTTTGAATCTCCATCAATTTTTTTTATCAATTTTGTTTATCAAATTTTATCAAATTTATCAGGAGAAAACAGTCTGATGATTTTCAGTGACTGAAATATTAGGATATAAATTTTAAGAATTGCATTAAAGATTTTGAGCTGTCCTCTTTCCCATACAACTTTCTCTCTTCCTCTCTTCTATCACAATTTTTCCACACATTAAAAATCAAAATTCTTCAACCTTTGATTAGCTAGAACTAAGATACTCCTTTTGACATAATCAAAAGATGAAAGGATTAGTTCAGTGGTCAAGCATGTTTATCTGATATGAAAGAGGACTTTAAAAGAAACAATATGGTGAAAAAAGCGTTTAAAAATCTTATTCCGTTAAGGAGATATTTAAGTTGAAAGTTTGGTATTATTTGTGTAGAAATGACTGAAATCAGACTAGTTGGGATGTCATAGCATCAGATTCCTCAATGTCTTTATGTATTCTATCATATTTTGTCATGTGATTTCGTGGCTTAAAAACCATGGGATATGTCAAAAAAGTACTAGAACTGAATCTAGGGAGGGTATTTAAAATATGCCACCTGAAGAAAGTTTGAGGGAAAATAATTTAATTAGTGAAATATGTAAATAAACTTTCTTTAAAATACATAAAAAAAACTTTAAGGAATCGGAGGCTGTGACATCACAACTTGTCTGATTTCAGTCATTTCAACAGAATTATACCAAACTTCAAACTTGAATATCTAATTAACGGAATAATATTTTGCAATGCTTTCTTCACCATATTGTTTCTTTTGAAGTCCTCTTTCATATAAGGTGGACATGCTTGACCACTAAACTAGTCCTTTAATGCTCTTTCTAGTAAGTAAATCTCTATATGCCTACATAGGCCTATATGTACTTTGTTTTTTGGAGTTAGAGATGCTATTTTACACATTTTAGCATCTGCATACCTGCATACTATTAAACATACAGGCATGAAGCCACACAAACTACAGAGTTACTTGAGCAAAACCAACATGTCCGAACATAACACACAAGGTTCAGCCCTTGTTGCTAAGCACCATAAATTCCCTAAATCCTTCAAACCATAATTCTCCCCTCCTAGCTGATGCTATAACCTTAAACCAAATAAATACCACAAGTACAAGCTGTGAAGAAATTGACTACAAGATGAATATACGGCACCACTTGAGCTCAAACAGGATCATCCTAAGAATGAGCTGAGTAACAAGGATCATCCTAAGAATGAGCTAAGTAAATGGCACTTGATAGGATTCCGTGAACTAAGTCAGTGATAAACTCTTAAAGGAATATGCCCATTTGGTACAAAAATCAGGTTGATATCATATTCCGTTCAGGAGATATAGATTTTTAAAAATTTCCCAATTGCATTTAAAGTTTTTGTACAGTATGATGAATTCGTGTTTGATGATGTCATAGAGGCAATTCCATTACAAATGTTTATGTATTTATTGAATGTTAATTGGTTGTTTCTGCATAAGAAAGAATTTTCCAAAAGTTATTGAAGTAGGGTATATTTGGCAATGTGTATCCATGAACCATTCTTCATGACTTCATATCCATGAACCATTCTTCATGACTCCATATCCATGAACCATTCTTCATGACTCCATATCCATGAACCATTCTTCATGACTTCATATCCATGAACCATTCTTCATGACTCAATACCCATACTCATTCAAAAGCTTAGTATTCTAATGATATATAACAGCACATGTATTGGGCAAAATACCTAACTTTCATCAATCTATTTTTCTAGCAGGTTTTACTAATAAAAGAGGATGATATATTTGAATGAAATACATCAACTTTGTAGGAGAGTGTGTTGCTGTGATGTCATACTGAGCCTTTTCCTATTTGTTTATTAGCATTTTTGTGAACCTTAAAATTTGAATATCTCCTGGTAGGAATAACATATTGACATGATTTTTGTACTAAATTGTTTCTAATATTTTTCTCTTTCTTATGAAAGGTTACGAAAAAACATGGGAATATTCCTTTAAAAACATGTGAATATTCCTTTAAAAATATGGGAATATTTCTTTAAGGGTTCAGTGATAAACTTTAAAGTCACTGGACATCTATAAATGCATGCATTAAAGATCTATGGGGACACATCAAGTTTGGTTTGTTGATGGCACCGTGGCACAAAAATTTGGCACCGACAGCCAGAGTTAAATGTGCCAAGAAGGTGTAAGAGTTAAGGCAGAGAGGAGATGGAGGATTGAGAGGGTGGAAAAGGGGGAAAATAGGTGAATTTGGTAGAAAAATTAAGGTGAAAAGAAACAAATTAAGGTGAAAAGAAACTTGGGGTGTGTAAGGTTAGGTGTAGAAGGGAAGAGAAATGAAGATTAGATATGGTGGACACATCAAGTGTAATGGTATATTAAAAGAGCTTTGAATTCTAAGAAGAGCAGTCTTTGAATTATGATGACAAGTTTCCAGTTCTGGCTAAAAAGTTTGAAAATTTTCATAATCTACCATAATTTTCAATTTTGCACAATGTGCAATTTAACTTTCATCAACTTTACTTCATTTTTGACTGGCATCATATACCCTTAAAATGTATATAATCATGTACGTATAATTCATGATGTTCTGCATCTGTATGGAGCCAGGAATACAAAAATTTCAACCGATTTGAAGTCAAGTGCATATACACAAAAGTGCATTGCATATATGCACCAACATCACTGGCCAAAATTGTGAAAATGGCTAAAATTTCTTATGACACAGGTTGTACCTGCATCGTAAGATTTAGATATAGTATGTGAAATTTTACGCTATAGTTTTTCATTAACTTAAATAAAAATCATGAACATCTTACCTGTCTGATGCGATTGAAAGATTTACTTCATACAAAAATGATTTTGAATTACTCATAAATAAAAGAAAAATGACACAACTACAAGACTTACGGCCGAATGATTCAACATGCCCCGTACAAGACTGTACAGAGACACATATAGGCTAGTTCATGGCCCTATACATGTAACATACACTGTACAGTGTGCGTGAAAGTTTTGATGTTGTTTTTAATGAAGGCTGTCAATTGTCAACGATATTATTGATTCTACTTTCCTCCTGTATTGTGTTGATGGTGTATCTGTGAATTGATTACAATCTGCAAGTCAAGTTACAATACTGTAAAAAAGTAGGCATGTTCGAGATCTGAATAGTATATTATCGTTGACTATTGGTCAAAGTTCACTAAAACCTCATGAAAGTTTGGATACGATAAACAAAAGTATTTTCTTGTTTATTTTGGGATTGTTAACCCAAATTTCATGATTTAACAATCAACGTTATTACAAGGATTGGGGTATGAACTTTTTCTAATATTTTTTATGATAATAATAGTCTGACTTTTAATGTTTTTGGTATTTTAATCACAATTTTCATTCACTTTAGCAAGGCAGGCCTACACAATTCATGCAAGCTTCGCTAGTGCGCAGTGCACTGTACATTACGCAGTGCCCTGTACATACGACAGCAAATTACAAAATATGCCGAAAATCAAGGGCTTGGCATAACCAAATACGCCAGACAAAAAATTCTAGTGCAACCTCTGGCTGAGCACACAGCAAAGAAACTAATGCAATTCTGTGTATTTCTCTCATAAAAATTCAGTTTAAAAAAAATCTTAATGATCTTATGCAGATTAATATTTATTGCCATAGGAGTACGGAACTATTTTCAACAGTGGGGACTGAGCACTTTCACCCAAAAAGTTTTGTGGTACCTGCAGTGTGTTACTCAGGGTTTTAATGTAAATTTTCAGGAAATATCATTTCTATATTTGGTAAATCTCTTCAATCTTTAGGAAATTTCCTTCATTCTTGTGCCATTTTTGGATATTTCCTTCATTTTGGGACAATTTTCAAGTTTTAGTAACTTTTGTTCAATTTTCGGGAAATTTTGTTCCATTTTCCTAAAATTTCTTTCATTTTGGAGAATTTTTGGTCAATTTTAGGGAAATCTCTTTCAATCTTTGAGAAATTTCTTTCATTCTCATGCATTTTTTTGAAAATTTTCTTTTAGGGCATTTTTCTTTGATTTTCATTAAAAAAACTATTTTTTTTTTTTTTTCTTTTCAGAAAATATGGTCAATTTTTTCAATTTTTCTTTTTTATTTTGATTTTTTGGGAAATCATAAATTTTTCTTTTGGGGTTTTTTTTTAATTTTCGTTTTTTTTCAGTAAATATATGGTCAATTTTCCTTCAATCTTCCAAACATTACCTTCATTTTGGGACAATTTTTTGAAAATCTACAATTTTTGAGAAATTTTCTTCATTCTCGCATAGATTTTTCTTGGGTTTTCGTAAATTTTCTAAAATAGGCATATTTGGGAAATGTCTTTCAATATTTGGAGAGCTCCTTCGCTTTTGTGTAATTTAAGTTTCTTTAAAGTCTTTTTTTAAGAAGGAAAATGTCCTTTATTTTCTGGGAAATTTTTGGTAATTTTCACTAATTATCTGAAAATTTTGCCCAGTCTTACAAAATCTCTCAATGATTTTACCTAACTTTTAATATTTTGTTAACAATTTTCTAGTTTTCAGTTGCTTTCGTCGTTTCTACATTGATGATATCAAACTTTAAACTTAAATATCTCCTTAACGGAATAAGAGTTTTGAATGCTTTCTTCAGCATTTTGTTTCTATTATAGTCCTCTTGCATATCACACATATGCTTGACCACTGAACTAATTCTTTAAGCATTTTGAGTCTTCAAATTAATCAAATGAATTATCAGTCAAAATATTTTGGGTGGGTGCTTATTAGAGCCAGGAAGGGGAAGGGGAGGTACTTAATACATGGAGTATCTAGTTTTCACTAAGTTATCACCAGAGTTACCTACTGTAAATTCTGTCATTTCCACTATATTTCTGTCACTACCAGAAGAGATAAGTGACTGACCTTGAATCCTTCATCCTTGAGTGAGGGCAAATCACTATTATAATCACAAATGAGCCTCCTCCCAGGAGAAGGTCAATCACCACTGGGGGTCCCATGAGGTTATCAAACTAACTCTTTACCTTCAGCACAGTGCAGTTCCACATGTCCAAATGGCAACTCCCTGCTTCAGACTACTGTACTAATACGTCAATACAGATTTTAAGGTTGGGTTAAGTGGTGGGAGCTGGTAATGATTAAAGACTGTGGCACTGGCAATTGTCAGAAACATAAGAATTAAAACTTTTCAAAATAAACCGGTTTTGGTACACATGATATACCCAAAGATGTACAGTAGTAAGCATGCACGGTTTTGCCCTGACGTGAAACCGGTCGGTTTCCAAAACCAAAACCGATCTTAACTGGAAAAGCAGTTTTTCACCCGTAATGTAAACAAGATTTTAACAAAGTGCAATAACTGCAGTGTACTACACTGTTATATGATAGCTGCCAACAATGTTTGTTATCACAGTAATTTTGGGAAATAATGTTGAAAATGATAACGGAGGCAGTCATAAATAAAATGTATTAATAAACTGTAATGTTGTTTGCGTGTAAAGTGATTTTATATACCCCATTTGCCCCTCAAATGATGTCAATTTGATCCTTTGTCAGGGTGGCGTTGAACAGGTTCATATGTTGTAAAAAAAAAAGGCTGTGTTGACAGGCCATCTATATGCCCTTATCTGTTCACGATTTAATTCATAGTTATGATATCAATTTTTCTTTCATATGAAAAAAAGAAATTTGTCTGATAGTTGCAAAACAAATAAATCAAACCTCTAAATGCATCTTACGGTGCAATGCTAGCCATCATATACTTGATCATGCAGTACAATTGTTGCTGATTTGCATATAGCCTACAGTGGGAATATATTACTGTTCAGATCCACCCACCTGATATTCAACATTTCTTTGAAACATTAACCATGGCCAGGCCACGTGGCTTCTATTTGAGACAAAACAACAACAAACTCCTCATAAATCATCCATACCTCTGTTATTTTTCAAGTTCAATAATCCTTCTTGCTATGCTTTAACTTTAAATAGGCCCAGTTTGTGCATCGCGGTGGCATTTCTCTTACACTTATGCCACCAAGGTTCCCACCCTGCAAGCTGAATTGAAACTCAAAAAACTTGAGCCCAAACACATTGAATAATGGTTATAACTTATACTAGCCTTATACAGTACATGCATAGGGTCAGTCAGTAGAGCGTGGTTGGGTGTGAATTCGTAAATGGTCTCGAATACGTACGTGGCTTCAATTTGCAATATATTTGTCGGGATTTATAATGGATTCCAAAGTATCTTAAAAGACAAAAGGACTCAGGAGAGAATGGACAAGACTTCAAATAAAGGGATTATAAAAGAATGTTGTGGTCAAGGAAATCAATATTAGCCCAGAAGAAGAAACAAATACATAGATAGCATCATCAAACCTGTTATTACAGGTACATTATGACTATTTATTTCCAAACATTCTCAATTGTATTTAATGATTGAATCTGCATAAATATTACTTATTTTTACAAATATATCAAAAGATACTACAAAAAACATGTTGACAAAAAGCATGAACTTTCTTTTCATTCAAATAAAACAGATTTTTACCATTTTTGGCAATTTTTTTTGTAGTGATTTGGTTATTTTTAGTACTTCCAATTTTTCATCAAATATTAATCAGACCGAAACTGCAGTTTCGCGAAACTGGTTTTAGTTACAAAATCGGTAGACCATGTAAGCTTATACAGCAGTATTGCCAGCATTTACTATATAGATTTTCAAAGATAATTAGATAAGTTGAATGGGTGAATAAAAACAATAGGCATACAAGCAAAAAAAGTGTGTTTTATTTTAATTACAATTTAATAATACCCGCATAATCCACATGGTACAGTAGTTTGGATTTTCTGGAAAATTGAACACATTTAATAGGTCAATTCCGGATAAGAGTTGAACATGCATAAATTTTCAAAGTATATTTTCAAGGTGTAAGTCATTTTTTTCTTAGATAGTACACTAATCAAGCTTTCAGAAACTGTTTTTGCTTTTCTTCTACTGCACTTATGATTGATTTCTTCATCAAGGCTTGCAGTTTGGGGAAACAGAAGTAGCATTTCCACCAATTTTATGATGGAAATTTGAGTTGCCCTCTGTTCCAGTTTTTATGCTTCAAAGAAAATCATTATTGGTTGACTATGAAGTATGATACCTTTCCTAATCCACCACTAACAAAATTTAGCCCAAAAGATGAAAAACGACAATCTTGTATCATTTTGAAATAATCACATTGCCATGTCCCGTCTGTCACAAAAAACATGAAAAAGTTGTATGCTTTTTACATGCAAAGATTGTTTTGCTTCAAAGATAAATTCCTATCTTCTATCAAGGTGACCTAACCTAGAAAGTAAAATAAAAATAACCTGTGATGCATAGTTGATCTGATATTCCACGTCAAAATCTGTTCCGTCTGTCACAACTTACCCATTTTGTCCCGTCTGTCACATCTTTTTTAATCATCTCTAGGTTGTAAAAAATGGTAAACAGACTATTTCACTTATAATACTCCATGTCTGTTATTAATTTATTTGATAAATTTATCAATTAAGATATTAACTAAATATTAATTACAAAAATACACACTTCGGCCTTTAGGACAGTGATAGCTTGCCTACCTTCTTGACCCTTCTTTTTGTCTCGGTCATGTCAGTCATACAGTAATAATTGCTGCAGCACATGTACACTACATGCATGTTTACTGCATGTACATGCGATGTGCAGAGCATGTGATGTACATGCCCAGCAATATTTTATGACAAGGGGTGCAATGATGGTACTTGGGGGTGAGGAGGAGGGGTCCCTTAAGGGACATGTGTCAGAATATGGGATGGCCAATGGCACCAACAGGAACACCAGAAATTGCACAAAAAGTGTGCAAAAATGAACATGTCTTGTATCACTTGAGGATGTATGTAACTCAACACATGCAGGATATGGATGCCTCATGGCAACCAGATGGTGCAGAAATTCATACCCTTCCTAGAAACAGTGGTGTGCACTATTTTTAGAGTGGTACCTCCTTGGTGGAACCTTATGTTATCTGATATGCAATGACAGCATCCCAGTGTGAAACTGACAACCACTTTCAGAGAGCATTAAACCAGATGACCTACTTGCACAACCTCAGAAAGGCAATTCTGAGGAAGATGAGCCATCATCGCCAACACCCTTGTGTATGGTAGAGAAACCTCACTTAAAGTACATGTAATAGTAAACCTACTGTACATGTATGATGCTCACTGTATTCCTACATATCAAGTTACATTGTTTGAAGTAATCTATTTTTGGAAAAAGAAACAGAAAAACTGAATTAATTTTAATGCAAAAGTGCCAAAATTAAAATGTAAATGTTAGACTTTCACTCAGATTGTAAGACTAATCTAGTGCATATTCTTGATTGACTTCTTTTTGCACATACTTGTCAGTGCCAAAATAATAACATATTATGAAAAATTGCCTTCTGAAGTGAAATATTGATTAATCATAGTTGACCAATGGAACAGGCAAACCAAAAATAGATTCCATTCAGGCGTTAATGAATGTACTCCAAATGACTGAATATTAAAGGGGTACTTAATGATTAATTATTGTTTAACGTATTTTATTATTACTTTGTAATGTTAGTTCTTGTTGTTGATTGAGAATGGACTCTAGAAAAGACATTTAATCATCACTTAAAAATGTCATTATTAAGTGTGCAAAAATGTCCCGTCTGTCACTTCCCATCTGTCACAACATTAATGGGCCTGGTATTTCCAATTACATGTCTTGAATAACTAAGTCAGTGGCGGATCTAGGATTTTTGAAAAGGGGCCCACACCCACACCAGGGGTCCTTGCTCTATGACCTGGACCAATTACCTTTTTTCCCATTTTTTTAATGAATGAAAAAAATATTAAGGAGCCGAAAAAAGAGGGTGGCCACCCACTTTTAGCCAGTCGTTAAGGTACATAAATATCATGATGCCGTTTTTCCTTAGGGACGCAGCAAACACTCGTCACCCTTGTGAAAAAATGGGGAGCCATGGAGAGACAGAATGGCAGCTGGCTCTTAAGGTGTTATTGTGCTCCTCGAGAGGAAAGCCAGCAAGTGACTATGTTCCCCAGTGGATTGAGATGTGAAGGAAAGAACTTGTTCTAGGGCCGCAGATTCAAGATGGGTCTCCATTTGCTGTTTTTCTTGGATCGATATTTCTTCTCGGAGGAGCCATTCAGGTGTTCGATCTTGTGGTGAGGAAGTCTGAAGGAAGACTCAGGGAGGTGAACTCTAGACTGTAACTCTCCAGGATTATCCAAAGTACCCAGGACCTCGACGTGATTTCTACACACATCCTTGCAAACTTCCCCAGGCGCACTGACCACGTGAACATTCCAAGCCATGGGGGTGGAAGGTTCATTGTATTCGGGAGGCTGCCAAGGGGGATCTCCACTCATTTAAGCCAGAGAACTAACTGAGGGTGTATCCTTATGATGGAAAGCTACTCTCATTGCTGACCAACAAAGGGCCAACCTGAGCTGAATGGTTGGAGGTGGTGAGGTGCAACTGTAAGATGGGATGTGGAACAAGAAAATGTTTATGAAGAGGCATGGACTTAAGTGTTCCACTGGTTGTGAACACTGCAGGGGAATATATACATAACTTCATCAGATGCAAAGAATGATGAAGCTACAGATGACGGTTTTCTGTCTTTAAAGATTTCTGTATAAATCTGAAGGGACAACAGAAACTATCCATGATTCCAGACTATTTAATGTTGGTGGTATGACAGATCAAGTATTGAAGCAGCTCCTATCATAACTTACAGTAGCAAGTGAATAGGCCCAGCCACCCTACTGAGAGGTCTAGCAATGTGATTCATGACCCCCAGACATGCCTGGACCCCAAAAAGTTGAAAACGTTTGGTGCGCAATAATAAGATCGATTAGCCATTTTTAGGCCCTTAAGCTCACGGACTATTACCCCATTAATACAGCATCAGATGTCAATCATTAAATGAATTAACTACAAACATTCCCATATTGATTTTTGAACAACATTTTAAAAGTTTCTAAAGTCCAGGTCACCTACAGTAAGTACAGTGTGTACAGCTTTATCCTCACACTTCTAAATGGCATTAATTATATTATCAACACCTGATCCCTTATATTATCAACAACCGCCCCCTTATATTATCAACACCCGATCCCTTATATTATCAATACCCGATCCCTTATATTATCAACAACTGATCCCTATATTATCAACAACCGTTCCCTTATATTATCAACACCCGATCCCTTATATTATCAATACCCGATCCCGTATATTATCAATACCCAATCCCTTATACTCTTGGGTCAAATTTGAGGAATGCTGATTTGATAAGCAAACCCTTCAGGCTTTTTCAGGATAATAACACTAATTGGCATAATGAATCACATTTGAACTTCATCATGATCTCATACCAGAAGTACCCACAAAGATTTCTTGAGGAGAAATTTGTTCATTGATAGCATGTACTTACTGCATGGTCAATTAGTCAAACTGGAATACAGTAAATAGAGAAGAAAAGGCGGAAGCAGTTCAAATTGCGAGGAGCAAGAATCATGTCTATAGGGGCCAAACTTATCTGGGGAAATGAAATTTCATTCAAAATTGCAATTTCATTTGGTTGAAGAAAGATGAGGTACTTATAGTGTTAAAAAAAGATCTTGCCAAAATTTCTGTGTGTCCTGCTACAGTAGGTAATGTACATCTTGTCTGAAAATGAATTAACGCAAACCAGAAAGGGACCTGGACACATTCAATTCCAGTCTGAAAATAGTTACAGTAAGTCTATTATTGTAGGTAAAAGGAATTGGGCAGAAATGACTGAAATCAAACTGAACATTGTGACATCACATCCTCCCATTCCCCATTTTTTTGTTTTAAATCTTTATCCTGAGATTTTGTTTGTTTGTTTGTTTATTTGATGAGGGCTTAACAGCACCACGACAACAAAGGTCAAATTGTGCCTGAAAGGTCAGATCTTTCTAGAGGTAGGAAGGTAAGGAAACAGGGGGAGAATGAGAGAAATTCAAGAACAAAAGGTCAGAAAGCTGTGATTGAGAGAAGGGGTGCATGGTTAAGATTTTGTGGCTTAAAACAACTATAGAATATGTTAGAAGTGAAAGTACAGAATCTACAGTATGTGTAATAATAATAATTTTTCACCTGAAGATAATTTAAAGAAAAAATATCAATAGCAAAAAGTTTAGTTTTCTGAATGTCATTTCAATGAGAGAAAAACTTAATGTCTTCAAGATCATCGAAACAAAATAAAATTATGCAGTAGTTTCTTCACTATTTGTTTCTTTTTTAGCTTCTTTTTGGCTAAAGTCCTATTTCATAAAAAAAGAAACTTGACCACTGAACCAATACTATAACTCATACACCACTAGACCAAGGAACTGCTCTTTGGAAAGCAATTTCCAAACTTCTCAATAAATCTGTCAAGCATTATAAAGCACTGCTTAACTATTTTTACTACTGGACAGAAATAACAACTAAAATCTTAGCTGGATACGTGTCATCAGTACTAACCAATCATCAGCTTGGGTGTGTTAACCAAGACTAATAAAACTTGACCTACATAATAAAACTTGACCCACAATAGGACAAATGTACACTGGACAACTGGACCTTATTTATAACTGAAGGTCAGTAGTATTATGCAATTGTTTATCCGAGTTCAAAATCCCGAACTGCAATACTAGGGTTTAAACAGGAACTGATAAAGACAAAGGGTTTGTTGAACTTTCACCTCCAAACAGAAACAACACCTAAGAGTAAGAAGAAAATAATCAAGTATTACTCCGCTGACGAAAATGATAACCCACAGTATAACCTAACACTGAAAACAAGCAAAGAAGCAAATGACATGCAAATTGGAAAGGCACAGAATTAGGTTGGAATACTTCAAACAAGAACACCCTTTAAAAAAGGGCTGTCATGGGATTTAATTTTTTCTATAGTAATAAAGAAGCAGTGACGTGTCTAAGGGGGATACTGGGACACCCTTTTAAAGGGCTGTCATAAGATTTGATTTCTTTTATAGTAATAAAGAAGTAGTGATGTGTCTAAGGGGGCTACTGGGGGCTTTGCTTCCCCCTCATCTCCCAAAATTCTGTCGAATTAACTGAAACATCAAATGAACCATGTGTGGCATTTTTTGCAATCATATCGACTGCGCTATCATTAATTTTGGACCAAACCTTTTACACTTTGCACCAAAAATCTTGCTATTTTCGACCAAACATTTTTCATTTTGGCCTCAAAATCTTTAATATTGACCCCAAAATCTGCACTTTTGGGGAGAAAGCTTCAGGCTTTTATCAAAATTTTCAATTTTGAACCAAAATTTTCAAGGGCCAAAATCTACAATATACCTTTTAATACAGAGGTGAAGTTCTTATTATTGGGAGCCATAATGAACTTTCAAAGGAATACAATTTCAAAATAGGTTTTTTTCTTTTTGCCCATACTAATTGGGAAAAATCATAGGACATTTTTAGGAATTCTCCTTAAATTTACAGAAATGAATCTTCATTCATTTTCATGAAATTTTCTTCATTTTCATGAAACGTTCTTTAATTTCAGAAAATTTTCTTCAATTTCTGTGAAATTTTTATGAATTTTAATAACTCTCTGCAATTTTCGAAGTCTCCTTAATTTTTTCCAAGAAATTTCCAGCATGTTCGTGAAATCTTATTCAATTTGCAGGAATTTTTCTTCAATTTTCAGGAATATTCTTCACTTTCCACTGGAAAGCAATGTCAATTTCAAGAATTTTTTAGGAACTGTTACCAAAATCGAACAAACTCTCAACAAAATTACAATTCTATGTTAATAATTTCACAAATTGTCATCAAAATAATGCATGTATGCCAACCAGGAAACTTTTTTCGGGGGTACCTCTAAAATACGTGCCTCTGTCAATCTGTCCTCCCTAATCTGAAACTGACCCTCAAGTCAGTTTCCTCAAATACGAAAAGCAAACAAAGATGACAAGGGGATGTAGGTATTAATTATTTTATTATAAAATAAAATAGATACAATAAATAAAGACGACATAAATAATAGATTGGCCCCTACTAAAAACAAGAAGAAAGAACACCTGCTTCCATATGCTATGTAAAATCAATAACAATCATTGCCATTGATAATGATAACCTTATCCTTCACGTAATAATCAGTGCAAGAAATGATCATGATATCTGAATTTCTACGTTCCCAATGCTAAAACGTATGTAAATACAGCTCAGACACTAACAGATTGAAATGCCTTACCGCCAGACATTGATATACATTTACCAAGTCTAAACTGTTTCAAAGCTAAACTAGCCTACTAAACTTGTTAACTGTTTTTCCCTCATACTTGTTACGCTCGGTTGTTGTTCACGTCCAGAAGGATTTTTGCCGACTTCACCTGTAAGTTTGCAATGCACCATTGAATGTTCATATAGTAATGGGCGCTATACTATAAGTTTCCATTACCTTTACCTTAAACTATTCAGATTCAGATTCAGGTTGCAAGATTACTTCAACAGATGGAAAGTGCACATGGCGTATGTCCCCATGCTAACAATTTCTTAACTTAGCTGTTGAAGTTTCCGGTTAGACTAGCCTCGTTTATTCAAATTTCAAATAATATAATTCTCCTTCACTATCTCTTTGTGACTCTTCAAAAAATATTTTGGTATAATAATTATTTTCTATTATGTTTCTGAAACAGTAAAAATATCTAAACGATACCATTTTTCATATCACGTTTTAGAGGTGGCTATTAAAATATCGGATTGGCACCGGAACTTTTCATCTGCATTCCTCAAAGTTGCCAATGTGCATAATTTTTCGAGAAAAAAAAGAACGCCATCAATTTTTGAATTAGCATTGCTGAAATTTATTGTAGCGTCGTAACCATTAAAATACAATCTTCAATAAATAGCACTTAATTTGGAAGTCCATATTCTCTTCATTAAATGAAATTTACAAAATAATTCTCAATTAAAAGATGCCAGATTTTAAGCATGGAGTTTACAATACTAAACCTGTCGCATCCTTAGGGCCATGACAGAAAATGTTTTCTGCTGGTCAATTACATCATGCGGGGTGGGAGGTGTAGGGTTAACCCTTAAATGCCTGAGCATTTAGAATGTGCATTTTTGGGAAACTTTTTAGATAATGCTTTTCTTCCACATTTTTCTTTCCTTTGCTATCATTACAAGTATGTGTTAACTGAAAGGTAATACTTTGATCTTCACAATGGCCCACATAAGTGTATACTGGAATATGCAAATTTATGCAAATTAGCTCATTTACTATGCAAGCCCAGTGAACAAAATGCCTAACTTTATGTTTATGTACTCTCTTGTGGTAAGCAGTTGTGGCATTTTGTATACAATTTATGAAATGTTGATGAAAAGTTCTTTGCAATGATACCACTCATGATTGTTTTTGAAAGTAGAAACAATTGGAATATGCAAATTAGTTCATAATGTCACATTTTGATATACATCATGACCCATTATTATCAATTTTTACAATATTAGGGAAAGCTACAACCTGAAAATGAAGTTTTCTTGTTTGTAGGTCCTTGGAAATGTTGAAAATCAATTGTATATTCATAAAGTTTATTATATTTTGCATAATAATTAATATGCAAATTACCTCAAAATAATTCAGGAATGAAATAAGATAAGAGAATAATTTCATGGTTGAAAAAACACAAATATCATCCCAACTTTCACTTTATTTTCTTATAAAAAGGAATTTCATGACCCAGATAAACTTGTCATTCTAAAAAGTTTGTATATTCTCACCCAAGATGGTGGATTTATTTGTAAAATAACTCAAATATACTCTATTATTTACTGTAAAAATGTATAAAATGCTGCGTATGGTCATGATTTCGTGCAACAGGTATAGGGGATTTACAAAAACTAGTCAACAGGCATAAAAAGAATTTAAAAAACATACTGATTTACCTTAACTGCCTCCTTCAGTGTTCACCTCTTTCAAAGTATTTTATCATAAATCCTACATGTAGATAATCAATTACATTTTTTTTTTACACAACTTTTTAGTAAGAAAATGTGTGTTTCTTTCCGTCAACCAAATCTTCGCAAAGTTACGTATCATCGGAAAGTTGCAATGGTATTTTTTTTTTTTGTGAGGGGGCTATGCATCAACATAGTAGCTATTTTAAAACTGCCTTCAAGGTCTAAAAGATGGCGGAAAAAGATTCTGTTCTGATTTTCCATTCAAGAGCTAGATTCTTTTTAAAATGTTGCTTCAAAATGGAACAAAAACGGTAAATAACAGTGTAAAATGTCTCAAAATTTTAAATTTGAGATAGGTTTTGACAAATTTTGATTAGAATTACAGTATTTGATATTCATGAATGACTTTGACCAAAAATAAAGTTAAAACTTTTTTTATATTTAAGTTCATCCTGAACATTTATCAATTTGTAGTGAAAATATGAAAATTACTCCCATTTGGCTCTATATTACTCTGAATATCTCAATATAAGCCCCATCAAAACGGTTAGAATATGAAAGAATCAAAGGAGTTCTTTCAAATGACATACAAATTACCTCTGTATCAATTTGGAATGGTACCGAAATTATCTAATGAAAATTGCACTTCCAAATCGACAAAAATAATGTCGATCCAGCGTTTAAGGGTTAATGGAGTTATGCTCGTATTTGAAAGATACAGAGTTGAATTCGCGCCATGAGCGCTGCATTGTGTCCTTGACCAAGACACTTTACTCTACTTGCTTCAGTCCACCCAGCTGTAAAATCAGTAGAGTGCTGAGTTAATCTGCGATGGACTGGCGTCCTATCCAGGGGTAGCAGTGTACTCTCATCCGCTTGTGCCATGAGAACTGGGGATATGTCTCGGATGGATCTAGCTTTTTTATTACATCATTTACCAAAACTGAAAACACTATTATCTGATGAAGATACAGCATTTATCACCATCTGACATCGTTCTGCAAAAGGGTCAAAATCTCATGTGAAGCCTAGTGAAATTACCCTCATTAGAATCTAAGGTACAAGTCTTAGCCTTACTGGGTGGCCCACAATAATGCAGAAGAAAACAATACAAAATTTATTTTCAAACACATAAAATAGGTCATATACATATTTGAATATGGGAGAGAAGTCAACTTCAGTTAAATATTGGTGGTTATTCTTACGCACTTTTTAAAAATTCTAAACAAACAGTGATGCAAAAAAACTAGTCAGTGTTAAATAAGAACTCTCTGTCACCCACAAACCCCAATGACCTGATTATGACGAAACTATATTGTCAATTCAAAAGGTGGCATGCCCTGACACATGGACAATAGTGGAAATAATCTCCCAAAACCTTGCAGGTTACTTCTGCCAGCAGGGTCATAATTTACAGTGGTTTTTGTTAAAGAAAATAGTAGACATATATCACCAGACGTTCTAAACACTTATCTGCTAGTCATTTCCTGCAAAGGGCAATCACATCATCAAATTCCTATTCATCTGTTGTCTATGGGCAAAAAACTAACACATTATTGCTTGTTGGCAGTATTAGAAGTTTTTGGACATGAGGAGAGGCTTCACTAGCTACTACATTGCTGTAAATCTCTTAGAAACCATGTTTATTGCACAAACTTTCAGGAGAATTGGTTATGAATTGGGAATTTAACAGCATCTGCTAGGAACTTGGAACAAGCTGCTAGGACAGTCTAGTCCTGTCCATGTTTTAAATTTGTAACAAAGGCCTTGAAAACCTAGGGTCCATCCCACACAAGGTTCAGCTACAGCAACCCAGATCCAGCCAAACCATGATTGTACAAACCCAGAGTCCAGCTAGTTACATGTAGGGGCCAGGTGTAGCAAATACGATAAAAGAACTTCCAAATAACTGTGTCAAAATCTGCAGTAGTGAAGCAAAGGTGGTTTTTCTGTGTGTGTGTGTTGGTGGAGGGGGTAAGGGGAGGAGGGGGGGGCCTGGTGGGGGACACCCGTTATTAGCATACCTAATATTCCACACAGTAGAGGTCTAACAGTAGATTGTGATGTCATCATCCAAAAAGTGGATGGAACTTATGCAAATAGACCACATCATTTCTAAAGAATTAGTGAATCAGGACCCCCATTCTACCCATCCCTCAGTCTCTTTTATCTTCCAGTTTTTAAAGAATTACCTACACATAACAAAATCTTACATTTCCATATCACATTAATGGAAACTTATTAGTTGTGACTTCCTGGCCACTACAATTTTACTAAAAAGTTGAACAGAAGTACTGGACAGAAACCTCAGGTGTTTTAAATTAGGACCTCTTCCAAACAGTCAAAATCTATCATCTTTCATATCCCTTTAATACATCAACAAATAATGACCACATCTGGTCTCACCATTCCTAACTACCATCGTCATCCACAGGTGCAGGCAGTCGTGACCTGACCATGGTAGAGGATGAGTTATTGTAGGAACCCAATGGCTTCCTGGAGAGACCGTTTCCTGCCTCAATCCAAACGAACAATTGGAACCAATTTATTCTAAAACGAGGCTACTTGGCTTTGTATGCAGTTACTTGCTTCCCACTGTAATTAACAGGCATTTTGAAACAGCAGATTTGTTTGTAATTAGGGACTACACAATAGACTGATGGCGGTCCTGCAACGTTAGAACCTCTGGAAATAAATTATTGTTTTGGGTCATTCTGTGAAAAATAATGCATGATCTTACAAATCAAGACAGAAATTGAGCCTTTATTCCCTTTACTAACATATAGACATCTTTAAAATAATTTATCTCCTTTATGTCAAAATTTGACAGAAGGGAGTCAATTTTGTATTGCTTTTATTTGACAAGACTCTAATCAGGATTTAGAAGCATTATCCGGTACCTTTAAACAGTCTAATTTTGCAATCTACTGTACAAGCAAACAATGGCGCTGACATTTTTCAGCTTTTCAAGCTTTTTTTTTTTTTTGCTGCCCAAATATCATATTTGGGCAGCAAAAAGAAAAAGCTAAACGGTCACAGCTCTACAAATATGCTTATCACTTTTGCTTGAATTTATCTCAGAGTTTGGGGGCATATGCCCCCTACTTACGCCATCACATACACTTATTGCATGGGGACACGTGACACGAGACATATTTTTCATTGGTCAGAATTCTTTTGAAACCATGCAAATGTACGTTACATTGCAACTCACAGGTGTGGTAAAATATTAGTTTAGAAACATACTGTACATCATCATTGGTGAGAAAACTATATAAACAGAAAACTGATCATTTCAACAAGATTTAAGCCATATAACGTTTCTTGAAAACTACGTTGTTTTTTGTATTCTTCTTTTTAAGTGCGGAAAATGGAAAATAAAATGTTACAAAAAATAGTTTCTCAAAAGTATTTCAATAAATTCAAGAGACATTATGCCACTTTTAATATGATAGTTGGTTTGGTTTGTTATTTTTAACAGCACCGCGACAGTCGGAGGTAAATGTTCCAAGAGGGTGTTAAAAACTAAGGTGCTTGAGTCAGGACAGAGAGGGAAAACAGGATGGATAGAGGGAACGAAGGAGAGAAGGTGAATAAGGGAAAAAAGTTACGGTAACAAAAGGAGGATGAGGAAGGTAAGGCAGAGAAGGGAAGGAAAGGGAGGTTTAGATCAGGTGGAATAAAATGCTGTTGCAGAGAAAAGTTATAAAGTTTGAGATAGGATTGTGCTTGAAAAGATCAGAAATGGAGATGGGAGGGAGAGAGACTTGTGATCTGGTGTCCAGGTATATGGGACAGGTTAAGAGGATATGCTTGATCGAGAGATCGGTGTTGCATGTTGGCAGAGAGGAGCAGGGGAGCTGGAAAGTAGGCAAGAGTGATAGAATGATGATAGTAATTAGTTGATTATCTGAAACTGATCTGACAATTCCAATAAAGGTGTTTCAGCTGACGTCTCAAGGTCACATGACTTTGTTTACATCGTCGGGCAATGCCATTGTCGCCTGCTGTACACTTAATTAGACTTGTAAACGTTTGTATGTTGTTATATAAGATTATTTTTGTAAGATAATTATGCCAGAATCTTGCTGTGCCCTTGGTTGCACTAATGGATGTGTGCGGGAGAATAAAAAGACATTTTCCCAATTTCCAACTGACCTTGATCAACGTTCAAAGTTTCTGCTGTACGACGTGACAGTTTCAACCTACGGTTCACACTAGGATTTGCAGCGAGCACTTAATATCAGGTGTGCAGGTTTTTTCTGAGTATGACGAACATACAGCTATCGTTAACCTTATCGTATACCCAATGAAAATATAAAACTTAAGGAAAATATGAAATAAAATTTGAAGCGACCATAGAATTGCACTTAGTAAAATTCGCTGAACTGGTACTGGTAGTATAGCATGTAGTATGTTTGTTGTACGTGTGATGTGACTGAGCTGTGTGAAGACGAGTGAAACGCAACGACACTGATGCCCTGCAAAATTGAGTCCAGTTGAGTTAAGAGTCACGTGATTAAATCTATTGGAAATATGGTAGTGTATATAAACGATTAAAGCTTTACAAAATCAACGCAATGTCTTTTGTCACATAAACATAACTCACATTATGTTTGTCATGTATCATTTTTCTAGTGATGTACATAAAGCAGTTAACCTGATGTAAATAACAGCTCACTGCTATATATAACCTAACATTCTCTAAGCTAGCCTTATTTCAACATGACATACAGAACACAACAAGCAATTTCCTCTCACACTCTGCTGCTTGATTACCAACCAATTTATCACCAAATTAGAAGTTTCCCAGCCACAAGGAAAGGTAAATCCTCCATCAACACTGTTATATAACTTGAATGGAGAAGTAAACAAGCGTTGAATGGGGAGAAATTGAGGCATGTATACATAAAGCTTATTCTAAAATGGGACCTAGGGTTATAGACCAGTCCTGTGAATGCATGTTTCAAGCATCTCTTCCTCTTCTTAATCAATATGCTCCCTGGGAGCACAAAAGAGGCAGTGGATCATATCCATGGAAGAAAGCCTAAGCTGTTGAGAGCGCAGTAAGGCTCCAGTGGTGCTTAATGGGTGGTTGCCTGTAAGTGACTCATCGCAGGTGGACCTTACATTGATTGATGAAAGATGCTTTTTATTACGAATTGTAAAAAGTTTTAAGTAAAAAACACTTCAAAATAGTTTTGAATAAGTTTGATAGTTTGATTAGTTAAATGTAAAATAATGTCAAGTTGAGGTACAGTACACCTAAATCAGTGTCTCATTTTCAGGTCTTTCGGATGGCTGAAAAAGTTAGTAAAATTCTCAGCTTACAGTTCAATGAAACAAATACAGATTATCTATTACTGTACATGTACATGTATGTACTGGTTATTAAAGGATTAGTTCAGTGGTCAGGCATGTCCATCTTATATGAAAAAGGACTTCAAAAGAAACAAAATAGTGAAGAAAGCATTCAACAAATCTTGTTCCGTTAAGGAGATATGCAAGCTTAAAGTTTGGTATAACTTCTGTAGAAACGACTGAAATCAGACCAGTTGTTTCTTTTAAAGTACTCTTTCATATAAGATAAACATGCTTGACCACTGAACTGATCCTTTAAGCATAACTGAATAAAGTATACACATGAAAGGACTTCAAAAGAATGAATTCTCAGAATGAAGTCGCAGAATTTCAACTTGTTGTTATACTATAAACATGTACAGTAATATGAATTCCTACAGTTCGTGCCCCTGCATTTCCACTTTGCTATTCTGAATTTTGTTATATGTACCTCGTGCCGAGAACGCATCTAGTTCAAAGTATGTTAATACTCCAATTAGAGACCTGTACTTAATTGGAAGAAGAAGAATAACCAAGCATTCGATGATAGGCACTACTGTACATCAAACATTTCATTTGGTGAACGTAAATCATAAAGCTTTTTGGAATTCCCCAGGTCAACAATAAATCATCTATTAATTTGTTTCGCCTTTGCTGTTTGTACTCAAGTGACAATGTGGGCATCAAAAGAACTTTGTCAGTCGACTGTCATAGTACTGTATGTCCAGTCAAAGTTTAAATCAAGACAGAGAACCAAATCTTTAATGCTGGAGGAAGGGAAATCAGTGGGGAAAAGGAAATGGTGGAGGAAAACAGTAGAAGAGAGGATATGGGTGGGGGTAAATCAATGGTGAAGAAGAAATGAGTGGGAGAGTAAATTAATGGGGGTAAAATTGGTGGGGGAGAGCAAATTGATGGAGGAAAGGAATTCTGGAGAGGGTAATTATTGGGGAGGAGAAAATGTAAGATTTGTAGAATTTTACCATTTGCTTCCTAATCTGTAATGCACGTTAAAATCCCATGTTATTTCAATTAATTTATTATTGCAATAATTAAGCATGTATCAATAAATATAGTATAAGGCATGATTAGAATAACAGAAGTGAACATGAGCATCAAACACAAGTCCTTCTGAAACTGTTTGTTTGTGGAAGATTATAAAGCACAGCGACGCCGAGAGTCTATCAACCTAAGGTAAAACTGAAATCACAGTGCTGAAAGAAAAGGATGAAGAAGGTCACAGTAAGAAAACTAAGTGAAGTACGAGGAGAAAAGAAGAGGGAAGTAAAAGGAAGCAGTAAAGGGAAGGGGAGGGAAAGGAGTACAGGGAGTAAGGGAAGGAGTAGAGGGAGTAAGGGAAGGGGAAAGAGTGAAAGGAAAGGAGTAAGAGAAGGAGAGTAAGCGAAGGGGAAGGAGAGGAGTAAGGGAAGAAGTAAGAGTAAGGAAAAGAGTATGGAAAAGAGTATGGAAAAGAGCACAGGAAAGAGAAAGAGAAAGACCAAGGGAAAGAGCCAGGGAAAGAGCAAGGGAAAGAGCCAGGGAAAGAAAGGGAAAGCCAAGGGAAAGAGCAAGGGAAAGAGCACAGGAAAGAGCAAGGGAAAGAGCAAGGGAAGGAGAAGGATTAAAGGAAGTGGAAGGAAAAATGGAAAGAGAAGGACCAAGGTAAAGGGAAGAAGTAAGGGAAAGGAAATGAGTATAATAAAGAAATGAATAGAGAAAGGAGGAGGAAAGGGAAAGAGTAAATGAAAGAAAGGAGGAAAGGAAATAGAGGGGGGCAGGAAGGAGAGGGAGTAAGGGAAGGAAAAGGATTAAGGGGAAGGAGTAAGCGAAGGGGAAGGAGTGGAGTATGGGAAGAGGAAGGAGTAAGGAAAGGAGAAAGGATACAAAACTTCATTCACACATTTACAATCAATGCTGGAAGGTATATAGACCTACAATTATGTTGCCTATTTCTTATTCAAAAGAGCTTACAATTCTGAGTAGCACATCCAGAACATCCTTTAAAAATGGAAATAGTAGCATTAATTAGTTTTGTGGTTATGACTGAATTACAATTTGAACTTTGAAGATGTAGAATTCATACAGTACAGCATGAGCAGCAAGATAGCTATATTTCATTCATTTCATTATTCTTTTTATTTCAACTTTTAAAATGGTGAACACATCTCCTCCTCCCCTACCCTCATTCCGCCCTATTTGTTGATTGTGAGTATCCATGACTAAGTGCTTTCCTTTAAAGCAACTGTGGAACAAAATTAAAAAACTAGATGCACACATACAGTAAATCAAAATCATTTTAATCTGGCCCTTAAATAAAACAGTGTGAATGATCAATTACCAATTCCGAAAGACAAAATAACTTTAAAGTAATTTCTATTTCAGCATTTATTTCACATAGGCTTGAAATTGCTAGGTGATACCAAAACTTGAATCACTAAGCAACCAATACAAACACATCAATAAAGGTGAGCTCAACAACATTCCCTCACTCCACCCCCACCTCCCACATTAGTTGTATTGACATAAATATAAACCTCTACAAGTCCACACGAAAACAAATACAAACTTGTATGCATCGATCACCAAAACACCAAACACGTCACAGGATTTCCAATACAACAAAAGTGGATACATTACAGTGATTCTAAAACAACATTTTCATTATAATGACTTCATAAACTTTTCTCAGAATAAGGATAAAGTGGGCAAATAGATATACATATTCAATTCGATAGAAATCAAACTAATTTATTTGTTTGACACTTAAAATGACAGAGAGGGTTATTTCATCAACATACAGATCAAATATCTAGGAATATCATCCAACAAAATAAAGCGGAAAATTCCACAAGTGTACAACCATTGAGCTTGCAGTAAATAATAACGTGAGTAATATCACACAAAATAAGAATCAAGTACAAACAAGAGTAAGTCTCTAGACACCAAGCACCCAATATATCAAACATTGATACAATGCTCAATTATTTTCTAGTTTCACATCTTATACAGTAAGTTAAAGGATTAGCTCAGTGGTCAAGCATGATATCTTATATCAAAGAGGACTTCAAAAGAAAAAAAATGGTGAAGAAAGTATTCAAAATTGTTATTCTGTTAAGAAGATATTTAAGTTTAAAGTTTGGTATCATTTGTGGAGAAACAACTGAAATCAGACTAGTTGTAATGTCATAGCCTCAGATTCCTCAGTCTTGATGTATTCTATCATATTTTGTCCTGCAATTTTGTGGCTTAAAAACTAAGTGATATGTTAAAAAAAGTAGTAAAACTGAATATAGGAAGGGTATTTATAATATACCACCTGATGAAAGTTTGAGGAGAAATAATTTAAATAGTGAAAAAATTAAATAAACTTTCTTTAAAATACATCAGGATTTAGAGGAATCTGAGGCTGTGACATTACAACTAGTCTGATTTCAGTCATTTCTACAGAAATGATACCAAACTTTAAACTTGAATATTTCCTCAACTGATTTAGATTTTGAAATGCTTTTTTTTCACCATTTTGTTTCTTTTGAAGTCCTCTTTCATATAAAAAGAGCATGCTTGACCACTAAACTAATATCCTTCAAATCTTTAGAAATAAGAATAAACTGGAAAAATTCAACAAGTGCACATAATTCCACCGCTCAGTAACTCCCTGGTATGACCATAGAGATAAATAGAATCTCCATGGTATGACTATGTGGCATAGGTATGCGAGGTGTCTGGATCATATCCAGAGCTGCCCAATTCCCTTCTGTAAACACTGATCAAAAACAAACCCATGGGTTGTTTTGGTAAACTGTTTGAAAGAATGATAATGTGGGTTGTGATGACTTCCTAGTTTCTTAGAGGATGTACATGTGTATTTCATTGTCCTTTTTGTTATTGAAAATAAAGTTTTCCAAAGTTGGCTTCAACAAAAAATACAGAGGGAAGAAACATTTATGTCATGTTTGTGGGAAGGATCCAATGCTTTTTAACAATATTTCACATCCCACATTTACAATATTTGCATTGTCTTTGAAAAACATAAACATACATATATATATATATATATATATATATATATATATATATATATATATATATATATATATATATATATATATATATATATATATATATATATATATATTTATATATATATATATAAATATATAAATATATAAATATATATATATATATATATATATATATATATATATATATATATATATATATATATATATATATATATATATAATATATATATATATATATATAAATATACATATTTATAAGTTTATATATATTAAGTTTTATATATATATATATATATATATATAATATATATAGGTAATATATATATATAATATATACATATATATGTTTAAGTTTACACATTTATATGGCACATTATCTGAATAACTTATTCTAATGCGCCTTACAAAATTGCATATAAAGAAAATAAATACATGTGTAAATAAGATAAGCATGAAATATAAAGAAAACAAAGAACAAGAAAATTATGAAGAGGACTTGAAAGCACAATTAAATAAGTAAGTCATAAGCAAGGTGTAGAATTTAACTGAATATATATATAAATATATATATATATATATATAAATATATATATATATATATATATATATATATATATATATATATATATATATATATATATATGTGTGTGTGTGTGTATATATTATATATATTGTATTATTCAGGGACATATAACCAGAAATTAAAAAGGGGGCAGGGTTGGACAAATCATACTGTACATTTGGCTGCCCAGAACAACCAAAAATCTTATTCAGGCTGTGATGCACTTAAGATATTTGCTTGACCTGCCAGAAGAGACTACTATACCAAATTTTTCAGCAAAATTTGCATTGCATGTATATTTACATTCAGAACAATCACAAATTCAGATACTCCTGCCAGGCAAGCAAGTTGATTTTTTGCTAATTTAACAATTGCTGGCAAACTCCACACCTAATTTTTTAGTCTATTGGGAGCTAGAACTCGACCATTTTCAACTCATAGGGGACTCTGAACAATAAGATTTGTGGACAAAACCCTGTTTTATTTCCTTCTTTCAAACTTTCATAAAATGTTTATAAATATTGCAATGAATGTCAGTATTATGAGTACCACATCTTTACACCCTATGAATGTTCTATTTAACTTTTTCGATGTTGTGGTTTTACACTTTTACACCTCTACATTACAGTATTTTTGTTGGGTTGTTTACATTCCAACCAAAGAAAGAAAAAATACCTCAATGCATCCAGTGCAAAATTGGCTGTGTCCCTGAAAACCAATGGAAGGGTCTCTTTTATATGGCAACCATTACAAATCAGGGTAGCATAGCACCAATCACAAAAAAAATTACAATCAAAAGTTGACAAGAATAGTAGTTGAGAAAGTTATTACAAATCATCCTTTGAGGCTATTTTAATGCTTCTTTACTTGACAACCAAGGAAATCCTTCTATTTTCTTCAATTACCAGAATAGAAGATTTACAAAGATTAAACATTCCATGGGAATAAATAGTTCCAGGGGTATAAATACTGGTATTGGATAAGACTTCTGCACTTAGAGACTGCTTATAGAAGATATGGTCAACTCTGGCAGTTAGTTTTACAACCTTGAAATCAATGTTTTCAAAAGACTGGGAAGAATATTTACTTCAACAAACTTTTGAATTATTTGGGATTTTGATGAAAAGTATGATATTTTATAAAATGGGATAGGTCGCGGGTTTCGGACATTTTCAAACAACATTTAAACTAAAAACATGAGAAAGTGATTGAAAATAGCTGTACATACCTGTACAGTACTGTATGCTTAGTTGGACTGTGGCGGTTTACAGTAGATGAAACTTATCCTTGTTCTGTGTAATTAGGGAAGCAAAGGGTGGTACAGTAAAGGCACAGTACACGTTATCCCAAGGACAAGAAAATTAGAAGGGTGGGAAGCAGATGTAGAATGGGAATGGGTCTGCCCGCAGGGTGGGAGAAAATGAGGTACATAGGGAAAAGGGGATAATGCAGAGTAGGGTGAGAGGAGTCAAATGAAAAGAACAAAAAATTGGAAGGCAGAAGGAAACAAGGGTACAATAAAACATAATGATATGGCAGAGGGGAATAAGGGTTGAAGGAAAAGGGGATTGACACTGTAAAACAAGGAAAGGGAGGGGAAACAGAAGAGGTATGGGATGGAGGGTAGAGAAAGTAGCAGCATCACGAAAGTGGTACGAAGAGAATGGATTGATGCAATCAACAAAATACTCATTCATCCTATTTTTAAGACATATACTTCATTATATCTAAACTGTTTTTTTCTACTTATCGCTTAAACTAAAAACACCAGGCAAAAGTCAAAACTTTTGACTTTTGGAGTCTGTGGGAAGACCACAACCAATCACAGCTGTGATCTTTGTCTGTGGGATATCCTGATTGCTGTTTGGTTTAGCAGCAGACAGTCAATATCACTTTCAAGTGCGTCCTTTCTCACAATGAAATGCAAGGTATTCTATTTCAGAAGTGACATTATTTTGAAACTTTGGGTATCATTTAGTCAATGTAGCTTGTCAACAAAACTATTTATGTAAACAATTTTGTGGTTATTCTGTAAAAACAAGAAAAATCCTCCATATTGTGCACAATGCGAACACAATTTAAATTGTTCACATTTGTAATTAAAATATGATTCAACTTTATTCAAACAGGTCTTGTGTGTTTCAAATGAGATGATAGGAGGCAGGGATGACAAGTTCAACAACACTCATTCCGTTCCATTCTGGGACAACTATTAATCACACCCAGGCATTGTCAATTTCCATCTGCCTGTCAAACAACCAATTTTTTAGCACAGTTCTCACTAAATGTGTATCAATTCACATCAATTTCTCAGAGCAAACTGATTTTCTTTCTGGACAGAGTTCAACGCCCGGTGGTCAAGATGCCATCAGAATGATTTGTCAAAACCTGGGCTATGCTATACAGAGTTGCAGTTTTACAATCAAGTGCAGGGGCAGCGGAGCAAGGGGGGCTAGAGAGGCTTCAGCCCCATTCCCCCCCCCCAAAAAAAAAATTTGGTAAACATGTTTCATCACGTTACCCGACCTCATTAATCCCCCATATATTGTCGTGACATGTCACCTGACCTCGTTGCCCCCCTCTCCAATATTTTGAACGCCTTAAAGTAATTGGGACATGGGTCACTTACAAGACAATACATGTGTTACAAACACTCATGATCAGTGCTTGAATCTCTCACATCATAATTCAGATTAGAAAGATCAAATCTTGCAATGTTTCATAGGACAATTTAACACCACTGATTTTATTTCAGTATTACTGTACAAATTGGGAAAAGTTTCTGGAATAACCCTGGGGAATGTCACATATATCATATAACTTTTAAAATCAGAATTAAATTTAATTTAACCAACATTAGTTTTGGATTCATAACTTTCCATTTATAACTCACATGCGAATGTCACCTGAAATACAGTACACTCAAAATGGGAGAAAAGACATCTTTCTTTAATTCTCACTGACGACTAGCGTTAAACATAGACCGCCTTTCCTTTGAAAGGTCACCCATCTTTTACACCCACTGAGAACAGGAGGGGAATCTCATTTTCATCAGTTACACAAAATGGAAAGATACACCATTCACTGAAATATTTTGTAGCTGTTTTTTAGACATACTGTACATCTTATTTTTTTGTTTCTTCATTTTGAACATAATGTATAAAACGAACACTCAAGCAAAAGGTATGACGTTGACACACTGTACATAAAACTGTAAGTTCCTATTTCATTTTTCAAGCTAAAGCTATGACAATAAGATGGTGACATCAGTTTACTAAATAGGAATGGTGATTATTGCATTTACAGGAATACTATATTTTGGATAAAATCAATTGTGGTTGATTGGCTTTTTAACATTAACAATCAAAATAATTAAACCATATTCAAACTATAAAAATAATCAGAAAGGTAAAAGAATTTCCAATAAAATTCAGACAATTTTACATTTCGCTGTTTAAAAGCCCAGATATCGTGTTACCGTGGAGATCAGAGATAGAATACACTCCAACATGTCTGATAGGTCAAAATGTTTACACAATCACTGACCATGCACCAACAAGCTAACTAATTACCACCATGGAAGTGATATTACTTGTATGATCCGATTTATTGGTGAAGGTCAAGCAATTTTCTTGAGACGAGATTCTTTGCATTTTGATCAATTGATAAAACTGCACTTGAGTTCAATTTAGCCATGTTTTCAGCTAAATGCAATTCAACTACAGTTGAAATTATTTTCTGTTCATTTATACTTGGTTGTTGTATTGCAGGAATTATTTTCACATCTGTCCTCTACAGTATAAAAAATATATCCTTCTGTACAGGCAGGGAGTTGTTCTTAACAACTCCCTGGTACAGGTGACAAATTACAACAGTACAGCAATTAAAGCATATAGTCACGATCCACTGGTCTATCCCCAAAGATTAGGAAGTGTTGCATGATAGGTCAAGGACTCATGATAAAGTTTGCAGCAATAACTAACGAGGTCAAAACAAGCTATAAATCAACTGCCTTGACTCCTACCTCAGGAGGATCACTGTCTACAACCACAAATTGTGTATCTGTAGTACTACTGTACATACTGTACGGGAACGCACATAAGCTTAAAGAACCAATAAGGTTGCATGAATAATAAGAGAAGCGAGGCAGGAGTGGAAGACAAAAGTAAAATTCAGAGTGATCCCGGAGAAGGCGAGCTGCTGGTATTTAGTGGTGACAGAATGTGAGCAGAGCAAGCCATGTACGTGTGGGGTCCAATTTGGCTTATTTTATTTTTAGGGGAAATGGTATGTACATGTAGCGGTGGACATACAGGGGAAAATCCCCCTCCCCAGCTCCTACCCTGATCCTAAAAGATTTGCATTCTAGCATGCCAACACATAACCACTTTATTTCCAAAGAAGTTTCCGCTGGGCAATGACCTATGCATTTATGGTTGTTTGAGGAAAATCTTGTTGCGCCCTAAACATTTTGCACAGTATACAATCTTTGGCTAGAGAATTGGTTGTTTGATGGGCAGACATAAAAAAAATATGACTGCCTATATATGATTTTGGGTTGTTCCAAGCAGCTGGATGAGTGAATTATCAATCCCTGCTCAACAGTCACTAATAATTTCTTGTGCACTCCATAGACATACTGAAGTATATATACTGTAACTACATGTAATATACTGTGGTATGAAAGATATCATGATCTTGGCAACTAACTATTCAAATACTGCACAGAACCTCCTTCCATAAGGTTAAATACAGTACCATCCTTGTCCGTTTGCTGTAACCCTACCCACCCCACATAATTCCTACCAACTCAAGTGTTTCTTTGAGTGTTTTGTGCAGTATTAAATGACAATACTTTAGTTTGAAAATATTGTAAAGGAAAAAATAAATTTCATTTTTTTTTAAAGTTATATTAAAGGAAACACACAATGCTTCCAGGATGGTCTCAAACCTCTTTTGTAGCTACTGTAACACGACAATAGTTCACAGGAACAAAGATCACTGTCCATGGGTGTAGCCAAGAGGGGGAGGCCGGTCAACAGTAGAGATCGCGTTAACGACAAATTTGTCGTATATTACGCCATGGCTGAAATTTCTTACGACACAGGTTGTACCTGCGTCGTAAGATTTAGATATAGCATGTGGAATTTTACGCCAGAGTTTTTCATTAACATAACTAAAATCATGAACATCTTACCTCTCTGATGCGACTCAAAGTTTTATTTCACACAAAAATGATTTTGAATTACTCATAAATAAAAGAAAAATGACACAGCTACGAGACTAACGGCCGAATGATTTAACATGCCCATAGTGCTGCCATAAACACATATAGGCTAGTACATAGGCCCTATGCATGATGTACATACACTGTACAGTGTATGTGAAAGTTTTGATGTTGTTTTGAATGCAGGCTGTCAATTGTCAACGATATTATCAGCTAGGATTTAACTTTCCTCCTGTATTGTGTTGATGGTGTATCTGTGAAGTGATCAGTCTGCAAGTTAAGTTACTATACTGTAAAGAAGTCGGCGTGTTCAAGATCTGAATAGTATATTATCGTTGACAATTGGTAAAAGTTCACTAAAACCTCATGAAAGTTTGGATACGATAAACAAAAGTATTTTCTAGTTTATTTTAGGATTGTTAACCCAAATTTCATGACTCAACAATCAACATTATACAAGGACTGGGTATGAACTTTTTCGTAATATTTTTTATGATAATAATAGTCCGATTTTGTAATGTTTTTGGTATTTTAAGCACAATTTTCTTCACTTTAGCGAGGCAGGCCTACACAAGTGTGTTGTGTTAACAATTACTTGCATGCTTCGCTAGCGCGCAATGCCATGTACATTACGCAATGCCCTGTACATACGACGGCAAATTGACAAAATACGCCAAACTTCAAGGGCTTGTCGTAAGCAAAAACGCCAGGCAAAAATTATAACGCAACCTCTGGTCAACAGGGTCATATAACCCCAAAAAAAAAATAAAAAAAAAAAAATGGCAAAGGTAGAATGGTAGAAAGGTCCAGAAAATAGGTCCAAATAATTCCATTGGCGAACCCCAATCCAAAAGGCTGGCTACACCCCTGCTGTCTCCCCGGTTTCAAGCGAGAACTTCAAAATAAAGTACGAAAGTTTTTTGAAAGAAAAAAAAAGTCTTTGAAATAATTGGATTTGAGTAGTGCTCCATCCTCAGTACCCATTGCCACCAGAACACCCCCCACCCCACACACACAGCCCTGTACAAATAGGTTGCATGTACTGTACTTCCTCAGTACCCATTGCCACCAGAACACCCCCTCCCTCTACCTCACACACACAGCCCTGTACAGTTAGGTTGCATGTACTGTACTACCTCAGTACCCATTGCCACCAAAACACCCCCCTCCCTTTACCTCACACACACAGCCCTGTACAGTTAGGTTGCATGTACTGTACTTCCTCAGTACCCATTGCCACCAGAACACCCCCCTCCCCCTACCTCACACACACAGCCCTGTACAGTTAGCTCCCTACCTCACACACACAGCCCTGTACAGTTAGGGTTGTATGTACTGTACCTGTCCAAAAACATGTTTTTCGGTTGTTTTTTAATGACCAGATGACAATAAAAGAAAGAATACAGTTACTGTACAAGTTTCTAGCGCTTGCAACAAGGCTTACCATCTTCATAAGGGATGCATAGCTCCACTCGACGACGACAACATTCACTTGCACCAGACCCTTAATTAAATCACAGACCAACAAAATCTCTCTATTAACCAACATATACTACTTTGTGTTTAATTTTCTCAGTGTCCAAATTTGCTCTTCTGAGATAAGCAAACAGTTTTAAGTTCAATGTGATTGCTTAACAAATACCGTATTTATTCTAGGACTCGGAATGGTTATAGATAAGTATGGTGCTTCACCTAGGACTGATTAATCGGCCCTCACAACACAAAGCAAAGGTTTCTATTGCTATAAATAAAGTATGGTAAGAAATCACTTTGGGACATTACTTTTGAACTTATCTTTCTTTTTAAATAAATCTTAAAGGATTAGTTTAGTGGTCAAGCATGTCTATCTTATATGAAAAGTACTTCAAAAGAAACAAAATGGTGAAGAAAGCATTGCAAAATCTTATACCGTTAAGAAGATATTCAAGTTTAAAGTTTGGTATGATTTCTGTAGAAAGGACTGAAATCAGACTAATTGTGATGTCACAGCCTCAGATTCCTCAAAGTCTTTTTGTATTTTAAAGAAAGTTTATTTAATTTTTTCACTAATTAAATTACTTTTCCTCAACTTTCTTCAGGTAGTATATAATAAATACCCTTCCTAGATTCAGTTTTAGTACTTTTTGACATGTCCCATGGTTTTTAAGCCACAAAATCGCAGGACAAAATATGATAGATTATATAAAAACTTTGAGGTATCTGAGGCTATGGCATCACAACTAGTCTGATTTTAGTTGTTTATACACAAATGATACCAAATTTTAAACTTAGATATCTCCTTAACGGAATAAGATATTTTGAACGCTTTTTGAATGCTTTCTTCACCATTTTGTTTCATTTGAAGTCCTTTTCATATAAGATAAACATGCTTGACTATTGAACTAATCTGCTTTAATTCAAATTGGCTCTTAATTGGTCCTTTTCTAACACAATATATTATATTATTTCTTAGTCTCTTTACATTTATGAATCTACTGTACACACTGTAGCAATGTAAACTTAGGGCGGTGAGGGATAATAGTGTTTTCTAGTTCTTTTCAACAAATCACAGAACTGCAGTATACATTAATTGATTGCTGGAAGAGAACTCAATTCCAAATGAACTGTAATTGGATAAAACACTATTTCAAATTGTTATTCAAATCAAGCTCTTCATATAATTGTTATATGTTCAAGATCTGAACTGCAGAAATGTTCAGAAAGGTTGCAGCATGAACAAAAGAAATGTACAATTAATTATTCTTGCAAGGTATCTCATCCATAATGACAAAGCTAGAATTGCATTTCCAGTGGGCCCAAAATCTAAACAGTGGATTCAAAGGTTTTGTGCAATAATTTGAATTGCTGTTTGAATTGCTATCAGGTACATGTTACACTGAATCTTATGGTTCAGATCCTCTTTCTAACAAAGAAATGAGCCAAGCAATAGACCACTTTTCTCACCAATCCCCCCCCCCCTCCCCCATGCTCCCATTACCAGACCCTTAGCTTTGCTGTTTTACAGGAGCAGCCCGCCCTGCCCCTTCGTGGGCCCGCCCTGCCCCCTGGGGTCTGCCCTGCCCCTCATAATATTTTTTTTTTTTTTTAACTTAATAATCTTAATTAACCTCATAAGAATACCTTACATGGGTACAGAACACAGAATAACAGCATAGTAAGCAATTGTCCTGTTTGGCTCATGAATATCAATATCAGTCAGAATAGTTTCATTCTGAGGTATGATTATAGCTAAAATCCCAGAGCTTCTTTGCCATGGAATTGAGCCTTAAGAGGGCCCCAGAACTCCATGCCGAAAAGACGCAGCACTTTGCGCGCATTTATGTACCCCTCAACAAGTCTAGCACCCTGCCCCTTTTTAAATCAAGCTAGGGGTCTGATTACTAATTCCACTTGTGTGGTAGGGCTGTAATTCTCCTTCAATGTATGGCCATAATTTTCATCCACAAAGTAGGGAGCAGTTTTCTTCACAACCTTATGTATTTTTTTTTAATTCTGCTGAAAAGTGTGAAAGACAAGTACCTATGTCTTTCCCATGAATTACAGCCTTGCTTCAGTGCAAAGGTGAGTGGAAAAACACAATTCATGATCTTACCTAAAGATAGCGTGAGGTTGACCGACTCTGGGTACTGGATGCCCTCGTACATGGTCTGACTCTGCCACCATGTCATGTTCTCCTCCTCGTGGAGGTCGGTGAGGTACGAGGGGGAATGAGTCTCATCCAGGAATCTTTCATCACAATAGGAGCATTGCTTCGTGACGCCAGTGGCACCAGTTTGTCTGCAGAACCTGTTCATATAACAAATATGATAATAATAGTAATGATTTTTTTTAAGACTTCTATTTTAAGTAAATTTTACAGATTTGGAATATAAAGCATGTACTGTAAGTATATTTTCACACTGTTCAAAGGAAAAACATGAATTAAACTGGTGTACTCACTTATCTTTAATCTAAGTCTATAAGCAGCTAGACCATGTACAGTATATCTTTCAAAGTCTTAAATTAGGACAAAAGTGGAATACAAATTTGTTCAAAAATAAAAGCTTTTTCTTCTTAACTACCCCCCCCTCCCCACCCCCAAAAAATAAGATTTGAAAAATAAGACCCCAGAGCTCCAGAGGTCTTGACATGAAAATTCCAACAAGATAAATTGCCTATGGTCTAAGATTCCACGAAAGAGGTCCACCATGCATATACAGAGTACAAAAGTTTTTAGCTTTCATTGAAATTCTTTCTGTGTTGGAAAAGTTTAAATGGGTATGGTATGGCATGAACTAGTAAGGTTGATGTACATGTACATTGACTTCCCTGTGCTGTGTGAATGACTCCAATCACACTCAAAAGATCATGTCCAGACCCCTAGTTTTGCTGTTTCACAGGGGCAGCCTGCCCCGGCCCTCCATGGGCCCACCCTGCCCCCTGGGGTTCTGCCCGCCTCTCATTATAAATGTTTTTATAATAGATTTAAAAAAAAAAAAAAACTTAATAATCTTAATTAACCTCATGAATGAATACCTTACATGGATACAGAACACAGAATGATAGCATAGTAAGCAATTGTCCTGTTTGGCTCATGAATGGTCCTTATCAGTCAGAATAGTTTCATTCTGAGGTAAGATAATAGCTCAAATCCCAGAGCTTCTTCACTATGAAATTGGGCCTTAAGGGGGCCCCTGGATTCCGTGGCAAAAAGACGCAGCGCTTTGCACGCGCATTAATGTGCCCCTTAACAAGTCTAGCACTCTGCCCCTTTTTAAATCAAGCTAGGGGTCTGATGTCTGCTGTGATAGCCTAATAACAAGTATACCATAGTGCTACTGTACTTGACATGCCATGTATTAAACTGGGATATTCTGTGGTCTGTTCCATATGACACAGACTGCGGAATGGCTCTCGCAGATCCCTAGGGATCTGCTTGTACAATATACTGTATCTGTTAAAGGACTGGATTATGTAGCAATTTTGGTATCATTTATGTATTTTTAATTTAAAACAACTTTCTAATACATATGTGCTTTGCAAAATGTCTGTCTTTTACAATCTTAAAAAACCTTTTTTTAGGGCTCATATAAATGACTAAACTTACTAGTCTAATTTCTAATATTATTATTAACATTTTGTGATGTATTAAGGTGGAATGCAGTGATTTGATTTATCTCTGACTGCCCATACACATACAATGTGTGTATTATATGTATTTATTACTACTAGCTGGAATAGGCATAGACCTTTGCGCTTTCTTTTGGTGATTTCTAGGAAATAGATGGTGGTATAGCTTAGACGAAACAGAGAAAATTGTATGAATCAGTGCATGTACCAGATGGGACTGAGAGGCATTTCCAAATGTATTCATATGTTACCTTAAACCTGCAGTGTTGTGAAGGCGTTCGCGAAGGGTTTGTTGTGATACATGTACGTAGGCCTGTAGGTCGAGAACTTCGCATTCAGCCGGCTCAGAGTGGCTAACTTCCCCGGTAATATTTTCAACATTTATGGTTGAATTGCATCTTCAGGTATACTATGGGGGTCTATAATGATTGCATCTTTAGGTATACTATGGGGGTGTATAATGATTGCATCTTCAGGTATACTATGGGGGTCTATAATGATTGCATCTCCAGGTATACTATGGGGGTCTATAATGATTGCATCTTCAGGTATACTATGGGGGTCTATAATGATTGCATCTTCAGGTATACTATGGGGGTGTATAATGATTGCATCTTCAGGTATACTATGGGGGTCTATAATGATTGCATCTTCAGGTATACTATGGGGGTCTATAATGATTGCATCTTTAGGTATACTATGGGGGTGTATAATGATTGCATCTTCAGGTATACTATGGGGGTGTATAATGATTGCATCTTCGGGTATACTGTGGGGGTCTCTAATGTCTCCGTCAAGTTCTCAAAAGGAATCTTTTGTATCTGGGGTATCAGAGAATGGAGTTTCCAAACTTTTTGCTGATGATATGTTAGGTCTGGCTGTAATTACTTTGTATGCATTTACACAGGCAGTTCAGCATGAAGGGGAGGGGGTCTACAACTTGCAACATCAACATATTTAAATGAATTTGTGGACGTTGTTGAAAGTTGTTATTCTGAACTTCAAAATAACACAATTTTCACTTTTCCAATCATTTTGGAGAATTAGGGTTACTAAGTATTCAGTTGAATGTCAAACATCAGTTTAAAGCAAACTTGCTTCTACATATCAACAAGCCAACCTGTGCAGAACAGAATTCCGAAAACAGTCTTATTACCTCCGCCAACAAATTTGACGCAGGTTATGTTTTAGCCTCCTTTGTTTGTTTGTCTGTCATCAAGATGTCTCCACTAAGAACTGGATTTGGATCAAATTAAGTGTTGTTTTGTTACTGCTTTAGGAAGACGTGATACAATTTGGGACACAATGGAACAGGTGAAGGGCACAAATGGAGGGGTGGGACATTTTAAGGTGAGTTTGTCTGTCAAATAGAATATTTCAAAAACTGTTTTTAAAGGAACAAGTGGTTTAAATTTGGGAACATATCAGTACAAGGGGTGGGCAAAATTAGGGGTGGGGATGTATAGGATCAGGTCTGTCAAGACAGCTAAAACTTCCCGATGAATGTGATGAACAATGAATTTAGGCAATAAACAGAATTCAACAATCAATTTTCTGGAATCGTTGAAAATTAAATCAAGTGGCCTCTACTATCAATGTAATATGAACAATTGGTTTCTGCCGTGAATGGAAAATGGTGGAATGTCAATCTTAATTAAATAGAACTTAAACAATGAATGCCTGGTCTGAATAAAACTGAAAACAATGGTATGGCCTTGGAATAAATCTAGTCAGAAGATAATCTTCAAGTGTTCAGAATGCATATGACCATTACAAATTACAACTTGGGGATGAATCTTGGTGGACCTAGGATTTCTGAGGTAGACTAAATTGGGTATGGGGATTAAATCAACTCTACAATTATTCTGGGCATGTTGGAATTGCAAAGGGGCTGAGGTATGCGCTCTACACAGTGCCAATATTCTAGTTATTTATGCATCACTTTTTTTTTAAATATGGATTACAGTACTTCTAAGGCCCTATGGAATTACATAGGGGTACAGAAAGCTACTGTTTTTTAAAGTGGGGAGGGAGGGGAGCCCAGTGGTTGATAAAGATTATAAATGTTTTTAGGCAATGATATTATTTGCGTGTTAGCACAAATCCAGTAAGCGTAGCGTGAGTTTCACGCATGTGGTCCAGGAATCTGATTAAGGGCCCCTGTTGGGGTCCAGGTGAAACCCCTGAAAAATTATCAATTTTAGCATTTTTAGGGTTATTTTTAGGCTTTTCTAAAACTCAGTTGTAATTTTTGAGGATCATAAATGTTTTCCTTGTCCAGAAAAAGTCACTATATTACGTATACCACGACCACTCCTTCCTTCAGGATTGATGTCCATTAGTGGAGGAAGGCAAGTGTTTGTGAAAAATCTTACAGCTTGTGTGGAATCTTGGAACTGACTGGTGCAAGAATATTTTCAAAAATTGTGAGATAGTGAGTGGCCTTGAGTCTAGCCTGTCACTTAAAGAAATCCTAGTGGGACATAGGGGTGAAGCCCTAATAGAGGACCAGGAGACAAAGTCCCTGGAAATTCTACAATCTGAGCAGATTCTAAGGTAATTCTTGACATTTCTAAGACTCTGCAAGACTTTTGAGGGCCCTGAATGGTTTCTTAGGAGTGGGAGGGCTGTAAATTTCTTAAGGTACAGTACCTTCAACCTTACAATGTCATTAGTCTTTTTGCTATAATTTCATAGATTAAATCCTATTTACAACATTGATGGTAAATACAGTCTATTCATTCATGTGGCATACAGTAGCGAAGAAGCGCTGCCCTCTCTCACTGCTTCTATTATTTCTAAAAAGACTTGCTAAGTGCCTTTGTCACAAGTTTGTCTGATTCCTCCTTGTGAATATTCACAAGCAATGCATTGTTCAAGCACTTCTGTGTTATATTGTAGAGCAGATATGTTTTTATTATACTAGGAGTTGAAGAAGATCTTCTCCTGAGGCTGTAGAGACTGGTAGGGGTGAGATATATATGCAGTGCGAGATATGTACGCATCAGCTTATCTACTTCACTGCGTTTGATTTCCATCCCCCTGCTCCCCAACTCACAGAACTTTCGAGGAGGCTGTGGTGACTGGTAGGGTGACGTATACGCACCACTACTTCACTGCGTTTCATTTCCATCCCCCTGCTCCCCAAATCACCGAACTTTCAGAGAGCAATTTGACATGTCCAAAAGTGTGGAGGGCAAAAGATGACATCTGCCCCCACCCTTGAAAGTGGAGGACAGTCACCCCAGTCGCCCTCCCCCGTCTTTTCCTACACCACTGAATTACCTATGATGGCAATGACTAAGTTATCATACAATTTTGGATTTAAGGGAAATGGTAAATTTAGGCCCTTAAAAAGCAGGCCCCTAGTTTCCCTTTTTCAGTAGTGCTCTACCCTTCCCCTTCTCACTACACAGTTTACATACTGTTCACAAAAACATACTTTCAAGAACTATTTTGCCTTCTTTTTGTGCTGATTTTACTAAGTACCCCAGTGATGTAGGGACACGTACTTACAGTATTGTATTGATTACTCCCGTATTTACATTTTGAGTGTCCTCAAAGGCTTATGATAACTTATAACAGACCCCCAGCTTTGCTGTTTCACACGGGCAACCCGTCCTACTCCTCTGTGGGCCTGCCCTACGGGATTGAGCCTTAAGGGTGCCCCTGGACTCCACGCTAAAAAGATGCAGCGTTTCGCGTCCAGAATATTGTGCCCCTCAACAAGTCTAGCACCCTGCCCCTTTTTAAATCAAGTTAGGGGTCTGTATAATATGCCCCTTTGGTCAGTGACCCCTACTCCTTATTTGCTCAAGCCAGGGGTTTGCAAATCATCAGCAAAAGATGTTTCTTTATTCAACTTTGTCACTCACAGCCAGATTTATCAACTGTATATTGAAAAACCTCAATACTATTTGATTATACATTTGTAAACACCTGCAAAACGTGTGACGTTCCAGTTAATTCTAAGTTTCTGTGGTGTCAATCACATATTCATCACGTTTGTAGGAGGAAAATGTTGGTCACACTTTCACTCGTAAAGTCATATTGACTATGTAGCTGATATCAATCCAATACATACAGTAAATAAGCACACTAGAGAGGAATTACTGTAGGTATATGCTTAAGAACTTAAGTAGTTAAACTTTAGTTTGTATTAAATAATGTAGCTCTGTTGTTTAATTTATACTGCTACCAAACTATTGTCTATATTTTCAAATGTTAATATCAGGGACATCTAATATGCAATTCAACTGGTTATTTGTATTTCATAACTTTTCATTTAAAAAAGTTTTAATATTTTTCTCTCTTTGATCATCCAAACATAGGGCCTGCTGCAAAAATGTTCACACAACATTAAACAATTAAAGGCAACTTATAGCTACGTACAAATACAATGAGTTGTCCATTATCCATTGATAAATAAAAATACTGATAATTTTTGGTCAGTTTAAGCCTAACAACTTACATGTATGTAAAAGTGAAGTAATTATAGTTTACTAAAACACTGTAACCATTTCTAAAATGACAACTCCCTGTTGCAACTACTATTCAACTGTAACGTAAAACATACATGATTTATTAAGTTTTCTGAATGTTTTGCCCAAGGTCCTAAAATTGTATTCATTTGAAATTGGACTAATGTAGGCCTAGTTATTGTCACAACCCATGTACACATAATGTATGTTATCAATGGGACATTTGTTTTGTGCAATTAGCTTGCTGCAGATACTGTGTTTCCAATTTGAGTCACACTTACATGTAAGCAAAATGTCTTTTCCAAAATGCAATAATTTCACTTCCTTTGCTCAGTATGGTGGGATTTCACCTTCTTCATTTGATTATCCGAAAAAAAAATGTTCATTTAACAGAAGAATTTTGCCAAAGCAGAATTCCACCAAAGTTTGTTGGCGCCATGTTTCAAAACTTTTGTTGAGTGTCACGCCTGCACATTTGTACTCAGTCAGGGCTTCTTCATTACAATAACAAGTGGAATTTTTTTTTCATGTGCTGTATCCATGTGTCATCTTTAACAGGGGGCATATTCCCCCCCCCACACTTTTCTCAAAACTTCAAAAGTGCTGTTTTTCAAAGAAGAAAAGTGCCCTTTTTCTGAAGGAAAAAGGCCCTTTCAAACAGGACAAGTGCCTTTTTAGAGAAAGAAAATACCCTTTCAAACAATGAAAACGTTTTTCCTTCATATATATCTGATGTTTAATTAAAAAACTATCTACCTACTGTGGTGTAGCGGTTTTTATACCTGTCTACAGACCACGAGGCCCTGGGTTCAAGCCTGGGTTGGGTAGACATGCCAGTGTACCACAACTGGTTATTAAAGGCAATGGACATTGACTTGGTTGTCGATGTTATGTCTGTCCGTCATCGTACCTGTGTTCTCATCCGGATCGTATTAACCGTTTCGTGATAGCATTGTTACTATTATAACCAAATATGCAGGCGACAACCCCGTCATTATAATTGTGTGTTCATTAAAAAACTGACACAATATTGCCTTGAAAAGACTAAAAATGTGAAATTTTGCAGGCATATACTATTCTCAATTTTTCCCTAGAAAAATTTGGGGTCCAACAGCCCTATACATATATTGCACAATATTGGACTTTTTCATACTTAAAAAGCCTTCGCCTCTTCTTACCTTTTGTTTTTCCAGCTTATAATTTGTGATTTTTTTTTAAAAGTAGGCCTTTTTATATTATGTGAGTCACTCCAAATTTCATTAGTGGGGTATCATTGAAATGGGCTATGCAGGGCAAAACCTATTAATTAGACCCGGGCCATTGTAATGACATAAACTGACGTGCCCTCTCCCCATCTTCTTTGTAAAGTTTTAAAGGTGCCCCTTTATGGAGATACAGAGATAAAAAATAACAAAAGTGTTATTCAAAATATTGAAAAATGTTAAGTCATAATTGATCTTTTTATTGACAGATTAAAGAAAGTAACACAAGCATCAAGCAAAATACCCAAAATTTCGCTCGCAGAGTGCCTTTCATTTTAGGGTTCTAAAAAAACATAAAATGAGGATACTTGCCACCGATTCGCTGAAGATGGGCCAACTGATCTAATTTATACTAAAAATAGTTACATATTTTATTCTCAGCTGCAAAAAAAAGATGGCCTCTATAGGGACCCTTTTGCTTTTCACATTATTTTAGACATTTAAGTATTTCAAATCATGAATAATACAATTGGCTTAGCTATTAGTCATATCTCTTAATTAATACACTTTTTGACATACTTGGCATGTACAGTGGGTTATTACAATTTCCATACATAAAGAAAAAGGTGTGTTGAACATTAGGCTACCAAACTTAGGCCCATCATCAATGGGGCGAAATTCCCTCCAAGCTTGCTATTTTACCATATCTATGTACCTTTCTTGCTTTAATTCTTATACGTAGTTCTCTGAAGTTGTTTTAGTTCTCAAAAAGACAAAATTAAAAGACCCTTTTTGCTTGTTTGGTGAAGTTTTTCCCAGTTGGACCTTCAAAGTTTCTGTCACTCATAATTGCTTTACGTTCAACGTCCTATTACTTCTAATAGTTGTTGTACAGCTGATTGGCTTACAACTCATGCACATTCAACTAACAAGTAAACATTTTCATCAAACTTTTACCTCATAAATAAAAATATATAAATTCTACCATTTCCAAGTTAAGTTTTAAAAGGCGGGATTTTGTGGATAAACGATTAAATCTGTTGTGAACCTTGTGATAATTTTTTATTTTTCATTATTCTCAGGAAAATTGTGTAAATTAGAATAAACTTAAGAAATTTTTTTGTCTTTTATTTCCTAATAGCGTGCATATAAGAAAACCATAACTTTCGAGATCAGTAAACAACAGCAATCACACAATGTCAGCATACCGAAACGGGACATTAAAGTGAAAGAAATTACAGCCAAACAATGGTAAATGATTCCATAACTACAATTGGCTAATCATGATCATCTAATCATGATCAAAATCCTACCGATTTCAAGACTTTTCAATTCAGCAACTGTTGTAGATTTAAATAAAATTGTTAAAGTTTTGAACCACAATATCTTGAATTTTTGAAGTTGTAAATAAAAAAAAAGGGGAAAATGGGTAATCAGTAATGTTTGAACCTATAAAATCTTATAAATTTTCTGAGGGTGGCAGGGGAGGGGGGAGGAGTAAGGATGACTATATAAAGCTATGTTGCTGTGCTACATGCTTTTGAAAATACAAGTTGGAAAGTGCCCCTCAGATCCTATAAACCCCCCCCCCTCCTCCCCTTCACACACACTTTCAAACATCTTCTGCCTCCTCTGCATAGCCTACAGTCACATTACACTTTGGATAACACCTTTTTAATTTTCAAACATTTGCAAACAACTCTCTATTCTAAGCCTTTACTCAGAAGTGAAAACATGTCAGGTGCTGAAAGTTGACCGCAAAAACTTATAACGTTAGTTAGCCTATACTCTATAGTTTTATCAATTAAACTTACTTTTCTCGCGTGAGAACACCGCATGTATTGGAAGCCTCTACACGGAGCTGAAAGGCTGCGTTTTCGAACTCGGGAACACATCTTTGTGGCCTTCCTTCATCATCCACACAAGGAACAGCTCCATTTTGAGAAGACGCTGAATTAATCCATAAAACCAAATAAATTACACATATCCTAAATGGAAGTCCAGATAATGTTGAAAAATGGAGGTTATTCCGTCTCGAAGACCTGTACCCTACCGCCATCTTGAACTCCTTCGCGACTTCTGCTATCATCAGTACAGTGGCAAAGTGCATTGATCACATTATCCCGTATTGATTGATTTCCCCATTATTCCTCTATTCAAACTTTTTCCGGGTTAGTTCTTCCGGTAAAGCTTCCTCGTCCTATATATCAGTCAACAGGTGAAATGCACTTTGTCTGAAAGTCGGTAACTGTGATGTACGGAAATTTTTCTTTTTCTATTTATTTCGTAACAGTGGTGTAAGAAAGTATTACTTATTTCTCAAGGCTTTTTAGCAGTATTTTTAATTGATGAGTTTTTATGATTCTGTGATTTCTTCCTTGGAAGTTGAAGAAAAATTAAGGGCAGCCAAAAAAGTTTCTTCTTCGAGTCCGAAATTAAACCCTTTAATTTCTGAAAATTAACGATTTAGTTGGTAAAAATTAAACAGGGGTTGCGATGGTCTATTCATGGTATATTAATGAGTGGATATTTTCTGAAAGTGTCATCACCATGGGAATTACTAAAGTAGGCCTATACGAGTATAGGAACTTGCGAATCCCCCTCCCCCTCTCCCTATCTCCCCTCCTCTCCCCCTTTCCTGTCCAGTGAACAAAAGGGTGATCAGAGTAAAAGTGCTTTTTGCCTTTCAGTTTCAGAAAATATCTCACATGAAAATTTTGGGTAGGCCTAAAATCCACAATTCTGCCACTGTTGATCGAGGGCAAACTAACACGAACAGAAGAAGTTGTGGCGTTGCTATAAACGTAGTGGGTGTCCTGCGGAGCTTGCTATGTGTAAGGATCATGAAAAGTTCACAAAGGGTTTGATAAAAGATACTAAAGTGCTTTTTGAAAAACGTTTGTCTAAAAAGGTTAAGATTAATCTTAAGTCGTTTCATTCGTATGTTCGCTCAAAGCAAAAAACCAAGAAGGTTGTTGGTCCCCTTGAGGGTAATGATGGTATCAATATCATTAGTGGTAGGGATATGGCTGAGGTTTTGAATGACTACTTCGTGTCTGTTTTTACTAAGGAGTCCCCTGCTCATGATGTTGTGGATTATCTTAGTGTGCACTCTCCAGTATCCATTAAGAATGTTGATTTTTCAGTTGATGTTGTGTCTAAGACGTTGAAGGGTTTGAATTCAAATCAAGCACTCGGTCCAGATGGAATACACCCTGCTGTCTTACGTGAGTGTTCTGATGTTGTTTCTGTTCCCCTGAGTATTATCTTTTTAAAATGCAATGTTGTTAATGTTGTTCCTAGTGATTGGACAATTGCAAATGTCACTCTTATTTAAAAAAAAAAAAGGTGACTACATTTTGCCCTGTAATTATAGGCCAGTGAATCTTACTAGTGTTGCGTGCAAGGTTATGTAGTCCATTGCTAAGGTAAGGATGTTGTACTAGATTATTTACTGGTCAATGGTTGGTTGAATTTGTCCCAGCATGGGTTCTTACCTAATCGGTCTTGTGTTTCTAATTTATTGGAGTTTTTGATGATGTTACTAAAGAAGTTGATTCTGGTCATAATGTGGATGTTATCTATTAAGATTTCTAAAAAGTATTTGATAAGGTTTCATTAGGCAGGCTCATGATGAAACAAGAGCACTTGGTGTGGAGGGAAAGTGTGCCAGTTGTATATATTCTTGGTTAGTTGACAGGTCACAAATAGTTGTTGTTAATGGTGAAGTATCTCCATGCAAGAAGGTTACAAGTGATGTTCCTCAGGGTTCTGTATTGGGTTTGCTCCTTTTCTTAATCTTCATTAATGATATTGATGGTTCCCTTGGCTCCAGGATTTGTAAATTTGCTGATGACACTAAGCTGTACAGGATTGTTGACGATGCTAGGGATGCTTCACTTTTGCAAACTGATAAGTTAGTTCTTTGGTCCCAAACATGGCAGATGTCATTCAATGTTGATAAATGCAAAGTTATTCATTTTGGTCAGAACAATTTGGCTTTTGATTACTGCATGAATGCTTCAAATCTTGGTTGTGTTGATCAAGAACTGAAGAAAGGTATCATTACTAGCAATCTGAGCCTTCTAGACAGTCTGACAGTGTGCTTTAGTAGCTGCAAGGGCAAATAGGATGATTGGTTTGATTATAAGAAATTTTTGTTTTCTTGGTAGAGAGGTTGTTCTTAGTTTCTATAGGCAGTTGATCAGGCCTTACCTTGAGGCTTGGAGTCCCTTTTATTAGAAGGATAAGTTCATTTTGAAGCAGGTTCAGCGAAGAGCAACTAGACTTATTTCTGAAGACTTATTTAATCTCTCTTATGACGGTTGCGAATTTTTGGTTTGACCACGCTTGAGTTGAGAAGAGTATATGTGGCGATATGATTCAGGTTTTTAAGTTCCCATCTGGTAGTGATGCTTTGACTTTCTGTTATTTCTTGCATGTTTCAGCTAATCCTCATGTGACACGTAGTAATAGTTTGAGGTTGACCAAAGAGTACTCACGGATAGATATTTGACGTTTTAGATTTCGCAAAGAGTTGTTAATAAGTGGAATGGTTTGTCTGAGTGGGTAGTTAGCTCCAATTCTGTTCACAATTTGAAGGTTAACATCGATAAGTTTTCTACTAACTCTGGACGTCTTTGATTTTTTTATTTATGATTTTTTACGTGGTGGTGGTGTTAGTTTGGGCTTTTTATGGGGTGACTAATCCTTCTAGTGTAATCTTGTTATGTTATGTTCCTACTGCCGCATCTTCCAGCTTCCCCCTCCTTTCCACTGCCCCTCCCTCCCACTGCCGCTCCTTCCCACTGCCCCTCCCTTCCCACTGTTCCTCTCGGCGAGACTGCTGGACTATAAAGCAATATTTCATCTTTATACAAACTCAAAAGTTTATTCAAAAGTTGTTCAATCTGTCAACTAAAACATGAACACCCGCCGCTCCACTGGGCCAGCCTACCCTCTGAATAAAATGGCCTTAACCCTGTCCATGGGTCTTCCTGTGTGAAGTAGCTATTGTAAAAAACACTGACGGCTGTGATTGATTCACACTGACATGCTATCGAACGCCACGAATGCTTAATGCGTATAATCTCTATTAGTGTAATTTATCGCCTTAATCAGGCGTATCTTTATTGCTTCCCCATTGATGTCCTATTCACATCTTCATTAAATTAAATGCATCTGGTGTTTGTCATTTGCTTTCTTACAGCATCCCTGCTAAGTTCTTATGTATTTTATTGGGCATCCATGACCTGACTTAGTTTTCTTCCTAGCAATGGCGATGATGATTGGAGACATTTCGATGGAGGAAGGCATTTATGCCGAGAGAATCGCGGGACCCGGGACATCTGGTTCTCCATATCGGGAAATTAGAAAGAGCAAAAAAACAAAGTCTTTATCTGTTTCTGTTCCAATTTTACCACCAACCCCTTGTTTAAAAGCACATTCCTTTTTCTTAATTTTTACGGGCCCTTGTCTCCTGGGCCCCCTAGAACCCCGGACCCTGGGGAAATTCCCCCTTTCACCCCCTCTCGGCGGCACTGGGGGAACCGGGGTAGAGGGGAAGTATGCCGTCCGAATTCTTAGTATCAAATTTGTGACACATCCTGTAGGTTATTGCGACAGTCTTTAATCTTTAATATATTTTAATAGATCTCAGGGGTGGTGCACGCAAGTGCAAAAATTTCCCGACGTGGGGGTCCCTTCCAACAACAGTGATTAGAGTAACATATAGGCACAGGAGTATTCCTTACACTTACGATCCAGTTAGTGAACTGGTTGGAGGAAACTCGCCCCTTGATATTTTAGGATTTTTTGATATACCGTGCTTTTGGTAAAACGGACTGAAATTTGTTGCTGTGGGTTGGGGGTAATATAGGGGCAGCTGTGTCACGTGGGCTGTAGACCAGCAGTGTTTCTCACTAGCACCACTCCTAAATGCCTAATGCTATGATTATAAAATATGGTAAACAATGATTTCATGACTTTGGATACTATAAGTTATGGGGTTTATGCAGACTTGTATTAGAACCTCCGACGCGGTTTTGATATATTTTTATTTGGCAAAATTCACTCGTGGAGCGCTGTAAACCATGGGAGGCTGCCACTGACTCGCTGAAGACTGCGTGCGAATTTGGGCCATCACATCTAATTCATACTGATATACCGAGTTACATTCATTCTTAGCAAGAAAATGAAGGACTCCTGAATAATAATCTAAGGACCTCTTATTTGCTTTTCACATTTTTTAGACATTAAATAAATTTTGATTCATGACCAACCAGCCAATACAATTGGGTAATTATGATCTATAAGTCTAAATCCTTCCCATTTCAAGACTTATGATTGATAAAATTTCCAATGTTTTGTAGATTTTGATATAAATTTGTTATATTTTACCGAATTTGGACCATAATATCTTGATTATTTGGAACTGTAAATAAAAAAATAAAGAAGGAAAATGGGTTACCAGTAATTTTCGGACCGATAAAAATTTCAAAATTTGCCGGTGCGAGGGAGGGAGGGGGAAGGAGGGGGTACTGCTGTGCTACATGCTGTTAAAGTACGACAGTTGGAAAGTGTCCTCAGATTCTGTTCCCCCCAGATTGAACATCTTCCGCCGCCTGTGCTCTCCCCCACCAAAAGATTATAGATACGCCACTGACATACCCCAGTCTTTAGGACAACTACATGGCCTTTGAGGTTCGTTCGGAAACCAGTATTAACATAGTATTAGTATATATATATATATATATATATATATATATATATATATATATATATATATATATATATATATATATATATATATATATATATATATATATATATATATATATATATATATATATATATATATATATATATATATATATATATATATATATATATATATATATATATATATATATATATATATATATATATATATATATATATATATATATATATATATATATATATATATATATATATATATATATATATATATATATATATATATATATATATATATAATATATTTCATGCAAGCAATGGAAGAAGTAAATATTTCAAGGTTCTAACCATAGATTGTAACGTTTTTACATATTAATATGAGTTAAAATGTGTTGAGATTAATAAATTAACTGCACTTTATTATCCTTTAAGGAGTTCCCACCCCCTCCCCCCACCCCTTTCCTTCAAATATATGGCTCTACGCTCCTGGAGCTTCGTGCTCGTTTTTGTAATTAAGCAAGAATAATGTTTAAACCCTCGAAGACTGGAACAAAAGCTTGTGGCCAAATCAGTTACCATGCCACCAAGCGAACAAGATTCTTACCAGATGTATCTAATTTCTTCTGATACGGAATGAGTGGGTGTTTTTATGTGACCCAAATCCACCCTCTCACAGAACCGTTCATTGTCATATGTTTCAGTTATCCACTAAATGTATTAAAGCTGTGAGGCATTCATTTAAAAGAAAACAAAAGAAATTGCAAAATCATGCAATCCCAAACTCAAAAATGAGGGAGCGGTCATCATGTTTGTAGTATGCCTGTTTTAAAAATAATTTGTGTTTTTCTGGTTATTCAAAATGGCTGAAAAAGTTTAAAGCACAAAAACACATAAAAACATTTGGAAAGGTAAACAGCACTGACTTTAACGCACACAGTATGTAAGGGTACAACATTTGTTGGCCTCTAAAGAGGAAATGAATGGAGAACAGGGGTGTAGATGAAAAGAATAAATAGGGTGATGGGCAGAATTCCTAGGTGTTTACTATGGAAAGGCAGGGGTTAAGTTCCTTACCTAAATTTAAAGGTTACTCTCGGCCGAAAAGTGAGGGCATTAGTTTTGCTAATTTCATAGATATATTTTAAATCTGTGGCTAATTCATGTCAATTTGAACCAATAAAAGTTGCATCACACGGTTTGCTTTTCAAAGAAATTTTAACCCATCACGCAAGCTAACAAATTCCAAAATGTCAATTGGAAAGCATGTACAAATTTTGAGTACTCGGGTCGGGATTTAGTTATATTTATGATATTCCGTACCACAAAGGTATTCAATTAAGTGTAAGACTCACATTAAATACGCCCTCACTTTTTGGCCAAGAGCACCTTTAAAAATGCAAATGGTGATGGCAGTAATTACAGGTGTTGGGAGCAGGCCACAAGTGGAAGCGGGCAGGAGGTGCCCCTTTGATATTGATAAGAAACCTCATTGATAGGGAACAAATTGTTCATAGTTTAGAACTACCCTTGCAGGCCTTTAATGCTGTGTACACACACCCCCCCTCCCCTCCCCTCCCACACACACACACACTTTTCTCAAAAGTTACGTTACGACCAAAAAACCTTACATTCAAATTTTTCATAGTGATAATTGTTTGTTTGTTTGTTTGATGAGGGCTTAACGGCACCACAACAACGAGGGTCAAATTATGCCTGAGAGGTTAGATCATTTTAGAGGTAGGAAGGAAAGAAAACAGGTGGAGAATGAGAGAAATATAAGAACTAAAAGTCAGAAAGCTGGGATTGAGAGAGGAGGTGCAAGGGTGAAAAAAAGTACAGAGAGAGGGGGGGGTGGGGGTGGAGTGAAGAGGAGGACTAAATATGGTTGTAGAGGGATGCAAGATGAAGGAAGGAAATGATTTTATCCGAGGGTTTTTCTGGAAGAACTCGGCAATTGAGTTGTGGGGAGCGAAGGAAACTCTGGGAAGGTTGTACAAGGGGCAAGCAATGAGAGCGTGATGGACTGTGAGGGTGCAATGGCAATTGTTGCAGAGGGGTTGGGGGAGCCAATAAGGAGGTGGGAGTGAGTGAGGTTGGTGTGACCTATTCTAAGACGGGTAATATGAACGTTGTTGACACGAGAGAGGTTGTTGATGGTGGGTTTGATCAAAATGGTGGGCTGGATGACGTGGAGTTTCTTATCAATTTAGGAGTCCCATGAGGTTTGCCAGCGGTCACGAACAAGGGAAGCGATAAGCGGTTTGATGTTAGAAAGGGTTTGGGGAAATGGGGTAGGGGGGAAGTTGAGGGTAAGCTTAGTGGCTGCATGAGCCCTGTCATTCCCAGGGCTGCCAACATGGCTGGGTTTTCAGAAGAAAAGAAAACGTTTACTGCAGAGGGTGGGCGAAAGGAGTTTCCGGAGGAGGAGGAGGTGGGATGTAAAGTTATCCCATTTAAGATTGAGTAAAGAAGTAAGAACAGCCTTTGAGTCGGAGAAAATGGCAAAGTGGCTGAGCGGAGAGTACTCAATAAAGTTGAGGGTGAGGAGAATGGCCTTTGCCTTGGCTGAAAAGATGGACTAGTAGTCGGGTAGTCTGCTACTGAGGGTGATATCTTAGATGACGGCAGCAGCAGCTGTCTTGTTGCCTTCCTTGGAGCCATCAGTATAAATGGAGGTGTAGTTTGAGAGTTGGTCTTTGATTTGGTTGTGGAGATTGATGAAAAGGTTAGGGTGGGTGTGGGTTTGTGATGAGTGGAGAGGCCCAGGTAGATAGATGGGAGGGGGGGGGGGGGTGGCCCAAGGAGGAAAAGTAGGCCAGAAGAAGGTGCCAAGAGTGGCGGGGTTGATGCGGAGATGGGAGAGGTCTGATTTAATGCGTAAGCTAAAGAGAGAGGATAGGATTTTAGTCCTATCAAAGAGGGTGCAGAAATTGGGGTACCTAATAAGGTTGTAAACAGGGTTCTGGGTGTTGGTGAGGACTCTAAAAGCATAGGAGAGGCTAAGCTTTCTACATCTAAGTAGAAAGGGGGATTCGTTGGCTTTAACATGAAGGCAGGTGATTGAGGAATTTTGGATGGTGTTGATGTGGTTGAGGTATGAGTTGTAAAACGAAAGCATTCACATCTGCTAGCATGCATTTTCCAGTGAAGTATTTCACTTGAGTTATAATGCTGTCGTACCATAAATGCTTTCAAGATATGTCAGCCAAAGAAGGTATCCCCAGATTCAAACATCTTCTGCCACCACTAAAATGGAATGAAAGACTTTTTTCCTTGTTCAGATCCTCATCAGAAATTTTGAATAAAGCAAGTGCCCTCACTGAGCCGGAGTTTCTTCCGACACCCCTGGGTGGAACAGAAGGAGAATAACGGTGATGCATGGGTAAGCCTGGTTTGAAGTACTGCTGACACCACTAGTGGAGAGGTACATTAAAACATTAAACTTGATTTGGGTCAAAGTATCACGAAACTTGCTGATTTGTTGTAAATGCCAATGACAACTCTCAAATGATGCTGCGGAGTATGCCCCAACCTGCAACAATTGATGTTTTTGTGTAAATTAGGCAGTAAAAGGTCAAAGCAGTCTAAAAGCATAAACCACGAGCATAATTTGTAAGTAGGTTGCCGATTTTTGTATGAAAAGTTGATAAACATCACGCAATATTTCCCTCTCTTCAAAACAATTGATTTGGCCCCCACCACAAAACAATTAATTTTTCCCCCTCCCCAAAACAATTAAATTGGCTTCTCCCAAAACAAATTAATTTGGTCCTCTCCCAAAACAAAATAATTTGGTCCTTCCCCAAAACAAATTAATTTGGTCTTCTCCCAAAACAATCAATTTGGCCCCCTCAAAAACAATTAAATTGGCCCTCCCCAAAACAAATTAATTTGGTCCTCTCCCAAAACAAATTAATTTGGTCCTCTCCCCAAAACAAATTAATTTGGTCCTCTCCCCAAAACAAATTAATTTGGTCCTCTCCCCAAACAAATTAAATTGGCCCTCCCCAAAACAAATTAATTTGGTCTTTAATTTGGTCTCCCAAAAAAATTATTTTGGTCCTCTCCCCAAAACAAAAATTAATTTGGTCCTCTCCCCAAAACAATTAATTTTTCTCCCTCCCGAGAACAATTAAATTGGCTCCTCCACAAAACAAATTAATTTGGTCCTCTCCCAAAACAAAATAATTTGGTCCTTTCCCAAAACAAATTAATTTGGTCCTCTCCCCAAAACAAATTCATTTGGTCCTCTCCCCAAAACAAATTAATTTTGGTCCTCTCCCCAAAACAAATTAATTGGCCCCCCAAAACCTCCCAAAACAAATTAATTTGGTCCTCTCCCAAAACAAAATAATTTGGTCCTCCAAAACAAATTAATTTGGTCCTTCTAATTTGGTCCTCTCCCCAAAACAAATTAATTTGGTCCTCTCCCAAAACAAATTCTAATTTGGTCCTCTCCCAAAACAATTAAATTTGTCCTCTCCCAAAACAAATTAAATTGGCCTCTCCCAAAACAAATTAAATTGGTCCCCCAAAACAAATTAATTTGGTCCCAAAACAAATTAAAACAAATTGGTCCTCTCCCAAAACAAAAACAATAATTTGGTCCTCTCCCCAAAACAAATTAATTTTTCCCCCTTCCCAAAACAAATCAATTTGTTCCTCTCCCAAAAACAAATTAATTTGGCCCCTCCCCAAAACAAATTAATTTGGTCCCTCCCAAAACAAATTAATTTGGTCCTCTCCCCAAAACAAATTAATTTGGTCCTCTCCCCAAAACAAATTAATTTGGTCCTCTCCCTCTCCCAAAACAAATTAAATTTGTCCTCTCCCAAAACAATTAATTTGGCCCTCCCAAAACAATTAATTTGGCCCTCCAAAACAATTAAATTGGTCCTCCCAAAACAATTAACATGGCTCCTAAAAACAAATTAATTTGGTCCCTCCCCAAAACAAATTAATTTGGTTCTCTCCCCAAAACAAATTAATTTGGTCCTCTCCCAAAACAAAACAATTTTGTCCTTTGGCCCCTCCCAAAACAATTAAATTAAATTGGCCCTCCCAAAACAAATTAATTTTGGTCCTCTCCCCAAAACAAATTAAATTGGTCCCCTCCCAAAACAAATTAATTTGGTCCTCTCCCTACTCCTCCCCAAAACAAATTAATTTGGTCCTCTCCCAAAACAAATTAATTTGGTCCTCTCCCCCTCTCCCAAAACAAAACATTAATTTGGTCCTCTCCCAAAACAATCAATTTTTGCAAAACAAAATTAATTTTTCTCCCCCCCAAAACAATTAAAACAAATTAATTTGGTCCTCTCCCCAAAACAAAATAATTTGGTCCTCTCCCTCCCCAAAAAATTCATTTGGTCAAATTAATTTGGCCCCCTCCCAAAACAAATTCTTTTGGACCTCCCCAAAACAAATTAATTTGGTCCTCAATTAAATCCCCAAAACAAATTAATTTGGTCCTCTCCCCCCAAAACAAATTAATTTGGTCCTCTCCCCAAAACAAATTAAATTGGTCCTCCCCAAAACAATCAATTTTGGCCCCCCTCCCAAAAACAATTAAATTGCCCCCTTTAAATCCTCCCCAGAACAAAAATTGGCTCCTCCCAAAACAAATTAATTTGGTCCTCTCCCCAAAACAAATTAATTTGGTCCTCTCCCCAAAACAAATTAATTTGGTCCTCTCCCCAAAACAAATTAATTTGGTCCTCTCCCCAAAACAAATTAATTTGGTCCTCTCCCAAAACAAATTAATTTGGTCAAAACAATCAATTTGGCCCCCTCCCAAAACAATTAATTGGCCCTCCCCAAAACAAATTAATTTGGTCCTCTCCCAAAAACAAATTAATTTGGTCCTCTCCCAAAACAATTAATTTGGCCCTCCCAAAAACAATTAGATTGGCCCCCACAAAACAAATCCCAAAACAAATTAATTTGGTCCTCTCTCAAAACAAATTAATTGGTCCTCTCCCCAAAACAAATTAATTTGGTCCTCTCCCAAAACAATTAAATTGGCCCCTCCCCAAAACAAATTAATTTGGTCCTCTCCCCAAAACAATCCCCTCCCAAAACAATCCCAAAACAAATTAATTTTCTCTCCTCAAACAATTCATTTGTCCCTCCCCAAAACAATTAACATTGGCTCCTCCCAAAACAAATTAATTTGGTCCTCTCCCCAAAACAAAATAATTTGGTCCTCTCCCAAAACAAATTAATTTGGTCCTCCCCAAAACAAATTAATTTGGTCCTCTCCCCCCAAAACAATTAAATTGGCCCCTCCCAAAACAATTAAATTGGCCCCTCCCCAATTAACAAAACAATTAATTTGGTCCTCCCCAAAACAAATTAAATTGGCTCCTCCAAAAAACAAATTAATTTGGTCCTCTCCCCAAAACAATCAATTTGGCCCTCCCAAAACAATTAAATTGGCCCTCCCCAAAACAAATTAATTTGGTCCTCTCCCCAAAGCAAATTCTTTTGGTCCTCTCCCCAAAACAATTAAATTTGTCCTCTCCCCAAAACAATCAAATTGGACCCCTCCCCAAAACAATTAATTTTTCTCCCTCCCCAGAACAATTAAATTGTCCCCTCCCCAAAACAATTAACACGGCTCCTCCACAAAACAAATTAATTTGGTCCTCTCCCCAAACAAAATAATTTGGTCCTCTCCCTAAAACAAATTAATTTGGTCCCCTCCCCAAAGCAAATTCATTTGGTCCTCTCCCTAAAACAATTAAATTGGTCCTCTCCCCAAAACAATCAAATTGGCCCCCTCCCCAAAACAATTAATTTTTCTCCCTCCCGAGAACAATTAAATTGGCTCCTCCACAAAACAAATTAATTTGGTCCTCTCCCCAAAACAAAATAATTTGGTCCTCTCCACAAAACAAATTCATTTGGTCCTCTCCCCAAAGCAAATTCATTTGGTCCTCTCCCCAAAACAATCAATTTGGCCCCCTCCCCAAAACAATTAAATTGGCCTCCCCAAAACAAATTAATTTGGTCAAAAATTAATTTGGTCCTCTCCCAAAACAATCAATTTGGCCCTCCCCAAAACAATTAGATTGGCCCATCCAAAAACAAATTATTTTGGTCCTCTCCCAAAACAAAATAATTTGGTCCTCTCCCCAAAACAAATTAATTTGGTCCTCTCCCCAAAGCAAATTCTTTTGGTCCTCTCCCCAAAACAATTAAATTTGTCCTCTCCCCAAAACAATTAAATTGGCCCCCTCCCCAAAACAATTAATTTTTCTCCCTCCCTAGAACAATTAAATTGGCCCCTCCCCAAAACAATTAACATGGCTCCTCCACAAAACAAATTAATTTGGTCCTCTCCCCAAAACAAAATAATTTGGTCCTTTCCCCAAAACAAATTAATTTGGTCCTCTCCCCAAAGCAAATTCTTTTGGTCCTCTCCCCAAAACAATTAAATTTGTCAAAACAATTAAATTGGTCCCTCCCCAAAACAATTAATTTTCTCCCTCCCCAGAACAATTAAATTGGCTCCTCCACAAAACAAATTAATTTGGTCCTCTCCCCAGAACAAAATAATTTGGTCCTCTCCCCAAAACAATTAAATTTGTCCTCTCCCCAAAACAATTAAATTGGTCCCCTCCCCAAAACAATTAATTTTTCTCCCTCCCCAGAACAATTAAATTGGCTCCTCCACAAAACAAATTAATTTGGTCCCCTCCCCAAAACAAAATAATTTGGTCGTTTCCCAAAACAAAATAATTTGGTCCTCTCCCCAAAACAAATTAATTTGGTCCTCTCCCCAAAACAAATTAATTTGGTCCTCTCCCCAAAACAAATTAATTTGGTCCTCTCCCCAAAACAAATTATTTTGGTCCTCTCCCCAAAACAAAATAATTTGGTCCTCTCCCCAAAACAAATTAATTTGGTCCTCTCCCCAAAGCAAATTCATTTGGTCCTCTCCCTAAAACAATTAAATTGGTCCTCTCCTCAAAACAGTTAATTTGGCCCCCTCCCCAAAACAATTAATTTTTCTCCCTCCCGAGAACAATTAAATTGGCTCCTCCACAAAACAAATTAATTTGGTCCTCTCCCCAAAACAAAATAATTTGGTCCTCTCGCCAAAACAAATTAATTTGGTCCTCTCCCCAAAGCAAATTCTTTTGGTCCTCTCCCCAAAACAATTAAATTTGTCCTCTCCCCAAAACAATTAAATTGGTCCCCTCCCCAAAACAATTAATTTTTCTCCCTCCCCAGAACAATTAAATTGGCTCCTCCACAAAACAAATTAATTTGGTCCCCTCCCCAAAACAAAATAATTTGGTCGTTTCCCAAAACAAAATAATTTGGTCCTCTCCCCAAAACAAATTAATTTGGTCCTCTCCCCAAAGCAAATTCATTTGGTCCTCTCCCTAAAACAATTAAATTGGTCCTCTCCTCAAAACAGTTAATTTGGCCCCCTCCCCAAAACAATTAATTTTTCTCCCTCCCGAGAACAATTAAATTGGCTCCTCCACAAAACAAATTAATTTGGTCCTCTCCCCAAAACAAAATAATTTGGTCCTCTCCACAAAACAAAATAAATTGGCCCCCTCCCCAAAACATTCAATTTGGCCCCCTCCCCAAAACAAATTATTTTGGTCCTCTCCCCAAAACAAAATAATTTGGTCCTCTCCCCAAAACAAATTAATTTGGTCCTCTCCCCAAAGCAAATTCTTTTGGTCCTCTCCCCAAAACAATTAAATTTGTCCTCTCCCCAAAACAATTAAATTGGTCCCCTCCCCAAAACAATTAATTTTTCTCCCTCCCGAGAACAATTAAATTGGCTCCTCCACAAAACAAATTAATTTGGTCCTCTCCCCAAAACAAAATAATTTGGTCCTCTCCCCAAAACAAATTAATTTGGTCCTCTCCCCAAAGCAAATTCTTTTGGTCCTCTCCCGAGAACAATTAAACTGGCCCCTCCCCAAAACAAATTAATTTGGTCCTCTCCCAAAGCAAATTCTTTTGGTCCTCTCCCCAAAACAAATTCTTTTGGACCTCTCCCCAAAACAATTAAATTTGTCCTCTCCCCAAAACAATTAATTTTTCTCCCTCCCTAGAACAATTAAATTGGCTCCTCCACAAAACAAATTAATTTGGTCCTCTCCCCAAAACAAAATAATTTGGTCCTCTCTTCAAAACAAAATAATTTGGTCCTCTCCCCAAAAGCAAATTCATTTGGTCCTCTCCCCAAAACAATCAATTTGGTCCTCTCACCAAAACAATTAAATTGGCCCCTCCCCAAAACAAATTAATTTGGTCCTCTCCCCAAAGCAAATTATTTTGGTCCTCTCCCCAAAACAAATTAATTTGGTCCTCTCCCCAAAGCAAATTCTTTTGGTCCTCTCCCCAAAACAATCAATTTGGCCCCCTCACCAAAACAATTAAATTGCCCCCTCACCAAAACAATTAAATTGGCCCCTCCCCCAAACAAATTAATTTGGTCCTCTCCCCAAAGCAAATTATTTTGGTCCTCTCCCCAAAACAAATTATTTTGGTCCTCTCCCCAAAGCAAATTCCTTTGGTCCTCTCCCCAAAACAATCAATTTGGCCCCCTCACCAAAACAATTAAATTGCCCCTCACCAAAACAATTAAATTGCCCCCTCACCAAAACAATTAACACGGCTCCTCCACAAAACAAATTAATTTGGTCCTCTCCCCAGAACAAAATAATTTGGTCCTCTCCACAAAACAAATTCATTTGGTCCTCTCCCCAAAACAATCAATTTGGCCCCTCCCCAAAACAATTAAATTGGCCCCTCCCCAAAACAAATTAATTTGGTCCTCTCTCAAAAGCAAATTCATTTGGTCCTCTCCCCAAAACAATCAATTTGGCCCCCTCCCCAAAACAATTAGATTGGCCCATCCCCAAAACAAATTATTTTGGTCCTCTCCCCAAAACAAAATAATTTGGTCCTCTCCCCAAAACAAATTAATTTGGTCCTCTCCCCAAAGCAAATTCTTTTGGTCCTCTCCCCAAAACAATTAAATTTGTCCTCTCCCCAAAACAATTAAATTGGCCCCCTCCCCAAAACAATTAATTTTTCTCCCTCCCTAGAACAATTAAATTGGCCCCTCCCCAAAACAATTAACATGGCTCCTCCACAAAACAAATTAATTTGGTCCTCTCGCCAAAACAAAATAATTTGATCCTCTCCCCAAAACAAATTAATTTGGTCCCCTCCCCAAAGCAAATTCATTTGGTCCTCTCCCTAAAACAATTAAATTGGTCCTCTCCCCAAAACAATCAAATTGGCCCCCTCCCCAAAACAATTAATTTTTCTCCCTCCCGAGAACAATTAAATTGGCTCCTCCACAAAACAAATTAATTTGGTCCTCTCCCCAAAACAAAATAATTTGGTCCTTTCCCCAAAACAAATTAATTTGGTCCTCTCTTAAAAGCAAATTCATTTGGTCCTCTCCCCAAAACAATCAATTTTGCCCCCTCCCCAAAACAATTAGATTGGCCACTCCCCAAAACAAATTATTTTGGTCCTCTCCCCAAAACAAAATAATTTGGTCCTCTCCCCAAAACAAATTAATTTGGTCCTCTCCCCAAAGCAAATTCTTTGGGACCTCTCCCCAAAACAATTAAATTTGTCCTCTCCCCAAAACAATTAAATTGGTCCCCTCCCCAAAACAATTAATTTTTCTCCCTCCCCAGAACAATTAAATTGGCTCCTCCACAGAACAAATTAATTTGGTCCTCTCCCCAAAACAAAAAAATTTGGTCGTTTCCCAAAACAAATTAATTTGGTCCTCTCCCCAAAACAATCAATTTGGCCCCCTCCCCAAAACAATTAGATTGGCCCCCTCCCCAAAACAAATTAATTTGGTCCTCTCTCAAAAGCAAATTCATTTGGTCCTCTCCCCAAAACAATCAATTTGGCCCCCTCCCCAAAACAATTAGATTGGCCCCCTCCCCAAAACAAATTAATTTGGTCCTCTCTCAAAAGCAAATTCATTTTGCCCCCTCACCAAAACAATTAAATTGGCCCCTCCCCAAAACAAATTATTTTGGTCCTCTCCCCAAAACAAAATAATTTGGTCCTCTCCCCAAAACAAATTAATTTGGTCCTCTCCCAAAACAAATTAATTTGGTCCTCTCCCCAAAACAATTAAATTGGCCCCTCCACAAAACAATTAATTTTTCTCCTCCCTAGAACAATTAATTTGGCCCCTCCCAAAACAATTAACACGGCTCCTCCAAAAACAAATTAATTTGGTCCTCTCCCAAAACAAAATAATTTGGTCCTCTCCCCAAAACAAATTAATTTGGTCCTCTCCCAAAACAAATTCATTTGGTCCTCTCCCAAAACAATTAAATTGGTCCTCTCCCCAAAACAATCAAATTGGCCCTCCCCAAAACAATTAACTTTTCTCCCTCCCCAGAACAATTAAATTGGCTCCTCCACAAAACAAATTAATTTGGTCCCTCCCCAAAACAATCAATTTGGCCCCCTCCCCAAAACAATTAAATTGGCCCTCCCCAAAACAAATTAATTTGGTCCTCTCCCTTCTTTTGGTCCTCTCCCCAAAACAATTAAATTTGTCCTCTCCCCAAAACAATCAAATTGGACCCCTCCCAAAACAATTAATTTTTCTCCTCCCAGAACAAATTAAATTGTCCCCTCCCAAAACAATTAACACGGCTCCTCCACAAAACAAATTAATTTGGTCCTCTCCCAAACAAAATAATTTGGTCCTCTCCCAAAACAAATTAATTTGGTCCCTCCCCAAAGCAAATTCATTTGGTCCTCTCCCCAAAACAATTAAATTGGTCCTCTCCCAAAACAATCAAATTGGCCCCTCCCCAAAACAATTAATTTTTCTCCCTCCCAGAACAATTAAATTGGCTCCTCCACAAAACAAATTAATTTGGTCCTCTCCCCAAAACAAATTAATTTGGTCCTCTCCCCAAAACAAATTCATTTGGTCCTCTCCCCAAAACAAATTAATTTGGTCCTCTCCCCAAAACAAATTAAATTGGCCCCCTCCCCAAAACAAATTAAATTGGCACCCTCCCCAAAACAAATTAATTTGGTCCTCTCCCCAAAACAAATTAATTTGGTCCTCTCCCCAAAACAAATTAATTTGGTCCTCTCCCCAAAACAATTAAATTGGCCCCCTCCACAAAACAATTAATTTTTCTCCCTCCCTAGAACAATTAAATTGGCCCCTCCCCAAAACAATTAACACGGCTCCTCCACAAAACAAATTAATTTGGTCCTCTCGCCAAAACAAAATAATTTGGTCCTCTCCCAAAACAAATTAATTTGGTCCTCCCAAAGCAAATTCATTTGGTCCTCTCCTAAAACAATTAAATTGGTCCTCTCCCCAAAACAATTAAATTGGCCCCCTCCCCAAAACAATTAACTTTTCTCCCTCCCCAGAACAATTAAATTGGCTCCTCCACAAAACAAATTAATTTGGTCCTCTCCCCAAAACAATCAATTTGGCCCCTCCCAAAACAATTAAATTGGCCCTCCCAAAACAAATTAATTTGGTCCTCCCCCCAAAACAAATTCTTTTGGTCCTCTCCCAAAACAAATTAATTTGTCCTCTCCCCAAAACAATCAAAACCCTCCCAAAACAATTAATTTTCCTCTCCCCCAAAACAATTAAATTGTCCCCTCCCAAAACAATTAACACGGCTCCTCCACAAAACAAATTAATTTGGTCCTCTCCCCAAACAAAATAATTTGGTCCTCCCTAAAACAAATTAATTTGGTCCCTCCCAAAACAAATTAATTTGGTCCTCTCCCCTAAAACAATTAAATTGGTCCTCTCCCAAAACAATTAAATTGGCCCCCTCCCAAAACAATTAATTTTTCTCCTCCCAGAACAAAAAATTGGCAAAACAAATTAATTTGGTCCTCTCCCAAAACAAAATAATTTGGTCCTCTCCCCAAAACAAATTAATTTGGTCCTCTCCCCAAACAAATTCATTTGGTCCTCTCCCAAAACAATCAATTTGGCCCTCCCCCCAAAACAATTAAATTGGCCCAAAAACAAATTAATTTGGTCCTCTCCCAAAACAAAATAATTTGGTCCTCTCCCCAAAACAAATTAATTTGGTCCTCTCCCAAAACAATTAAATTGGTCCTCTCCCAAAACAAAAATTAAAACAATTAATTTTTCTCCTCCCAATTAAATTGGCTCCTCCACAAAACAAATTAATTTGGTCCTCTCCCAAAACAAAATAATTTGGTCCTTCCCAAAACAAATTAATTTGGTCCTCCCCAAAGCAAATTAATTTGGTCCTCTCCCAAAAAAATTAAATTGGTCCTCTCCCCAAAACAAATCAAATTGGTCCCCAAAACAATTAATTTTTCTCCCTCCCAAAACAATTAATTGGCTCTCCACAAAACAAATTAATTTGGTCCTCTCCCAAAACAAAATAATTTGGTCCTCCCCAAAACAAATTAATTTGGTCCTCTCCCAAAACAAATTAATTTGGTCCCTCCCCAAAACAAATTAATTTTGCCCCCTCCCCAAAACAAATTGATTTGGTCCTCTCCCCAAAACAAATTAATTTGGTCCTCTCCCCTAAAATTTATTTGGTCCTCTTAAAAACAAATTAATTTGGTCCTTATGCCAAAACAAATTAATTTACCCCCTCCCCAAAACAATTAATTTGGCCCCTCCCCAAAACAATTAAATTGGCCCCCACCCTAAAATTGTTTGGGCCCATACACCTACAGTCACCTGTATCCATAGGCAGGATTTAAGGAGGGGGGGGGGGAGGGAGCATGGGTATTCCCCCTCCCCCACACACACTCACTTTTTTCCAAATTTGTAACTTTTTTATGGTGATTTTTGATCTTGTAGCATGATTTTGTCTCCACTGATGACTTTCCCCCACTTTACTTTAGACAAGTCCCACTATGGCTGTACCTCAGTGTTACAGCAGACATGCAAAATAATGACACAAACAGCTTCTTGTGTATTTATGATTTAATTATATTTTTGCAAGAAAAAGTACAGATTCTTTAGAAAAATATTTAAAAAAAATTGTACAAGTTATACAATAGGAAAGCACAGCAATCTTATGTGGCAAGGATTTACAGAAGAAAAAATAATAACAATATGGAATAAACCCCATTTAAAGCACAAATGGGAATGTATTTATCTTATAATAATTTACACAAAAGTATCATATCAGTAAAATAGACTTCCTTGAATATACAGTTCATTGATTGATTTATTTATGTAAATCACTCATCTGACATACATTGATGGATACAGTAACATAAACATGCATGGAGGAGGCATGTTCCTGAATGAATTTATACTTTCTTTATCAGCTGATCTATATCTAGGTAACTTGTGTAATCTTTTGTTTACATTACTAACAAAAAAGGTGGAAGGCAAGGAGGGAAAGAGGGTACCTAAATAAATGATCCATTTTTGCTTAAATCAGACAATCTCTTGTTTTAACAGTATGAAATCTTACATTAATTTCTAACATACTGTCCAAAGATGAAATGCATAGGGAGGGAAGCAGGTCCTGATGAAATTTGATTTTATCCTCTTTGTTCCTTTCAAAACGTTTGTGACGCCAAAGAAGAAGGTTCATTATAAAACGTTCAAAAAGAGAAGGGCTGCACAAATATTACCAACAAGAAACAAAACTTGTGATAATTTTGTTTTTCACAGACTATAGGAGTATAAAGAGACCAATTAATTGGTGTTGGTATAGAACCTCCAGCTTGAGGTATATCTCAGCCCTGATTGATCAATTAGGTTGATTTAGATGACATTTTTATCCTTACAAATAATCATATAATTATGTATTTTCTTTGGAGGAGATTGGGATGGGGGGGGGAGGGTGAGGATGGGGTACAATTACTTTTAATCACCTCTTGATTAGAAATCAGCTGATAAAAACACTATTCATAGAAAGTAAACTGTGTCAGCATCCTGACACATGTTGATCATAGTAATGCATAAAAAAAATGGGATTTGGAGGTTGGAGGGGAAAAGAATTACAACTTCTGAGAGACATGATCACCAAACACTTATCATATCTGAAAGTCTCTACCAGTCAATTTACTCTTCTCCAATTACATCTCTCTTTGCGTAAATAAGTCTTTTCATATACATATTCACATAATAATGATGTCGTGTGTTACACCAAGATCAACAAGCATTAACTATTTTCAAACTCCATCTTTAACAGAAGTGCCCTCTTTACTTGGAATTAAAGTTGCTAACTACACTAGAAACAATATAAATAATTTAATCAGATGCAGGGGTGGCACAGCCAGAATAATTTTGGATGAACATGCATCATCATGTTTCCAGACCTCATTAGCCCCTAATAATTTGATCACATGTCACCTGACCTCATTAGCCCTCCCCACCCCCAATACTTTGAAAACTCTGCCACCCCTGAGATATGTTTAATGGTTAAAAAGTATGTAACGAGGAAAGATCTATTTCCACACTTATAAACAGCTGCATTACTGTCCACTTCACATGATTCTATTTATGTACCAGATTCTTAAGATTAACTTTCTACCATTAGTTCAGTGGTCAAGTTTATCAATTGGCTTGTATTCAAACTTTTGTTAGGTATTAAGTTATACCATACTAGATTCTGATTTACTACTTTCCTGACAAATCAAACGCTTTTAAGCCGCAAAATCTACAATCAGAAAAACTACAATCAAATACCTAAAGACTTTTGAGGAATGTAATGTCAAAGCTAGTCTGATTTCAGCCATTTGTAACAAATGAGGGAGAACTTGACGGGATATGATATTGAATGAAACCATTTGGTTTCCTTTTTTCATATCAGGTGACTTTGTTTGACCACTGAACCATTGTTGTTTCAAATTAATTACAATTACATAATATGTTTAGCAGCAATAAAATGCAAGTTTGATAACAAATGACAAATCTAACTTGTACCAAGATTTGAGATGAAACCATACTTGCTATGCATGCCAAGTGCTGCAACAAGGCCTGCCTACATGTTATATGTACAACACCAATAAATACAAGCTATTTTGCAGTTAAAATTGAAGCTTATTTCAGTTGATTTTCTTCCAGCCTCTTTAAATTCACATTGAAACTGACGGCATCAGTTCCAAGAATACTCCCACCCATAATTCAAACATAGAAATTAGCTTCCACATCTGTGATGATAAGACAGACTACAGAAATATACCAACATCACAAAACCATCACTGCAATAATAATTTACATACAAAGAAATTAATATACAAAAATTATAGCACAACAATCTTAAGGTGATATAACAAGGTGTAATGGTGTGGAGGGAAAGGGGGACCCATAACACAAATAATATTATCAAGGTTTATCAGATTCCCATGTTTTAGATGTTGATGTCACACAGGTCATGGTTGGACCCCCACTTTTTTGATCATGGCTTAACCAATGGCTGGACCTTACTTTTTACACAGGTCGGATGTTGATGTCACACAGGTCATGGTTGGACCCTCCACTTTTTGGATGGTTGGGTCCCCCATTTTTTACACGATAGCTAAACCCCTCACTTTTTGGATGATAGTTTGACCTCCCCAAGTTTTAGATGATGGCTTGACCCCGCAAGTTTTAGACAATAGCTTGACCCCCCAAATTTTAGACGATAGCTTCACCCCCCAAGTTTTAGACGATAGCTTGACCCCCTCCCCCCAAGTTTTAGACGATAGCTTGACCTCCCCAAGTATTAGATGATGGCTTTACTGCTGACAAGGTGTGTTTTAAGTGATAATCTAAAATACTATCTATTCACTACTATCTATTCAAGGTGTGACCATTTATTACGCCCACTAAACTATTTGAAAGACACAAAATATTAACAGGGCCCACTTCAAGGTGAAAACAGGGAATGCTTCATAGAAAATTGTAGAAACCATACTTAATGAAATTTGATGAGTGGTAAATAAATAAAAAAGCAGTGTATATAAGATTTTTACTTGTCCAGATCAAATGATCTTCTCTTGAATGGACAATATTTATAAGATAACTTTACCTTTTGGAATTAAACTGTTCAAAATGTAAAAACAGTTAGGGAAGGAGCCATGATCATGTACCCTTAAAAAAGTCTTTGTGCCCAATAAAAAGTGACTACAAATTTGATTTGTTTCAAGGACTATGGACATCTAGCAGATTTTAGATATGTGAAAGAGCATGGAATTCTGAGTAGAATAGTTCTTAAAATTTGTAAAAAGCTTATTTAGTTTTCAGGTTATGACTAAGCAAAGTTTCATGATTTGTTAATTTGTCCAGAATTTGTGATATACTAAGAGGAACACATCTCAAAATCTTGATATAATTCTTTAAATTCAGCTACTTGTGCATTTCAGAATGTCTTTTTTAGATACATGATGATTCGGAGTGTGACAAACTTCCATCAAATTTTGCCTGAAGTCCAATTCTATATTTGAGACAACATTGGCAGAGGAATAAAAAACAAAGGTTTTACAAAAGGTAATGACGGATCCTTTCCCCATTGATGTCACACATTATTGCACAATAAAACCTACAAATTAAAAATGCTGTATATTGGTCAATTTTTAACCAATTTTCATGGAATATTTTGCTGTTTTAATGGTTCAGATCAAATTTTAAAGCATGTAAGCCCATGTTGCCTCTAGATATCCATAGTCCTTTAAAAATTAATGTTATCTAACATGGTCTTTTTCTAATACTGTATTAAACAACTAGTGAAACGTGTACACAACGTTAGTAAGCTTTGTATTCAAATGCATGAATATTTGAAGATACCCCATCAAAATCGAATCAAATGAGCCACTTGATGGTTATCTGAATATTCAGGCCTCACTTTAAGACAAGAAAATATACAAATTTGTGAGCAAGTTGAAGGAAAGCTTTCCATGCCTGCTGACTTCGAAAAATATATTTTGAAAACATGAAAAAGCATTGACATCATCAGGGGTTGAAATTCAAGAGCAAAATGAAACTAAAGATCTTTGGCTGTCGTCAACTTTCTGCATTTATAAACTAAATCCATATTTTCATCAATCATGAATATAGAACTGAAAATGCTTTGAACAAACTTGTAAAAGACTGTTCTAAAATAGGCAATACAAAAAAAATGTGTCAGTAGTGCTCAAAAGCAAGATTTCCCAACAGTGTTAAACCCACACTTTCTAAAAAAAAAGACCGTAAAGGATTAATTCAGTGGTCAAGCAAGTCCATCTTATATGAAAGAGGATTTCAAAAGAAACAAAATAGTGAAGAAAGCATTTAAAAATCTTATTCCATTAAGGAGATATTCAAGTTTGAAGTTTGGCATCATATGTGTAGAAATGACAGAAATCAGACTAGTTGTGATGTCATAGCCTCAGATTCCTCAAATTCATTATGTATTCTTTCATATTTTGTCCTTCGATTTTGTAACTTAAAAGCTATTGGATATCTCAGGAAAGTAGTCAAACAGAATCTTGTAAGGGTATTTATAATTTACTACCTGAAGAAAGTTTGAGGGAAAATAATTAAAATAGGAAAAGAGTTCAATATATTTTCTTTAAAAATACATTAACAATTGTTAAGAATGTGAGGATATGGCCGCCAACCTGCATAGTAGATTTACTACACCAGTCATTTCTACAAAGATAAGACACAGGTTTAAACTTGGATATCTCCTTAACGGAATAAAAAAAATAACGTTTTTTTTACCATTTTGTTCCTTTTAAAGTCCTTATCCATGTAAGATAAAATTCTTTGACCACTGAACATATCCTTTAACAAATAAGGTGAAAAACACCAATGTCTAATATACATATACCTAACGTGTGAAAGTCACGTATCTATGCTAGGTATACCTCAATGTACACCTATATTAGAACTCACTCACAATCTCTTAAGCATTTGTAGGTATGACTAAGTCTAAAATAAATGTATTGATCATTTCATTTCATTTTCCATTGTTTTTTAAAGTATGATCACTAAATGTTTTGTAATATTTTGTAGACTTTCTCTCCACAATAAACATTTCTTTTTAACACTTACTGTTTTCTAAGCTCTAAAATAACCCCATAT